>CM045728.1:22109849-22144849 GCA_024760905.1 Plotosus lineatus
CTCCTTATGTGCTAACTGCCTCCTTCCTTTCCTCTTTTGACTATTTTCAACACAGCATGCCGCACTTGCAAGACTTTTTTTTTCAGTCACAGCAATCACTTTGCAGAACATGTTCCCTCTTCCTCTCTCTCTTTCACTCTCTCTGTCTCTGCCTCACTCTCTCTCTCTCTCTCTCTCTCTCTCTCTCTCTCTCTCTCTCTCTCTCTCTCTCTCTCTCTCTCTCTCTCTCTCTCTCTCTCTCTCTCTCTCTCTCTCTTGTTTTCTCTCACTCTCTGGCTCTCTCTCTCTCTCTCTCTCTCTCTCTCTCTGGCTGTAGCTTAAGCTCTTGTGAAGCCTCAACCCCCAACATCACTGTTTCAGGATTGTGAAGAGGCTCCTGTTGCTGTCCAGCCACTTGTCTGTACGTTGCTTCACATCCGCGCACTCGGCACAGCTTAGCGCTCCTCCTCTCAGTGTGTGTGAATTATTTATGTCCAGCTTTACTGGAGAAAATTATACGAAGAAACTCATTGAGAAAATCAAACAGAGGAGCGACAGCTGGAGATCCGGAGTATCTGCCAGGAGAGAAGATGAGTCTCTGAGCTCTTTCCACAGTTAAATATCACCGTGTTGGAATAACAGTCCTCTGGAACATTCATTCTCTCTGAGTCAGGAGAGTGTGTACAACTTTGAGAAGGGTGGACACCCAGGGTATGGGTTGATTCTCTTTTGACGAGTCTGTGGGATGTGGTGGGCTCGGTCAGCTGTGGTGCGAGAGGTACCCTTTTGCCAAAGCACCTTGCTGGAGGTAGCAGTGGCAGCGGTGGCGGCGGGTGCTGGGGAGCCGGAGAGCGGCGGTGGTCGCAGCCCAATGCAGTTCTGAGGATCATGGTCGTTTCGTTGGTGCTGAAGCTACTGAATGAGCTGCTCCAGTGCTCTGCTCCCATGCCACTCTGCGAGCCTGGCACCACCAGCTGCCACTGCTGGGACCACAGCAATGCCCCGCAGTTGTCTTCCGAAGGGAGAGAGGTGTGTTATCTGTGTGTGTGTGTGTGTGTGTGTGTGTGTGTGTGTGTGTGTGTGTGTGTGTGTGTGTGTGTGTGTGTGTTAAGATGCCGTTATCTGAATCTCTGTGCGTGCAGATATTCCTTTTTTTTTTTTTTTTTTTCTTTTAGAAGCGTGGCATTTTGAAACTTGTGAGTGATTATGATTTTTAATGTTGACTCTATAAAATTGAAGGAAAATAATATTAATCCATTTTTTTTTCCATCTCATAAGTCTGAACTGATTGTAAAAGGCTTCATGGCTGAAGGCTGTGTTGCAGTTTCTGCTGAGATCTCTGGCATTGCCGTTTAATGTGGTTACATGAAATGCTTGACACACGCTGGAGATGAAATGCCCTTATTGTATCTATTAGGGATTTTCATTTGAGCTCCTGCTTTGTATAAATATTTTCAGATTCTTCATCCATCCAGCTCTGCACAGCTTTTCTCATACAGCACCTTTCCGTCGGACAGTGAGCTGTGGCACAGAATGATAACAAATCTGTGATTACACATTTTGTTATATTCCTTGCCAAGTGGCCCGCATTCGAACTAAGTAAGCATGCTAAATTTAACTCATGCATGAAAAGTGACATTTGGGTCGAACTAGAAAGAGTCGAGACCATTTACATAAATCAGCAAACACAAATTGTATCTCAGTGTGAAACTAATGCATGGGCGACCATCATTTATTTGTTTGCTAAATTTGCTTAATTTTACTAGGGTCACTGGGAGGGCGAATCCAATCTCGTCTGACTCCGGGGTTAAGGAAGGTTACACCTTGAGTCTACTGTAGGGCCAACACAAAATTATTCAGACTCACACTTGGGGGCTATTTGGAACAGCAAATTTGGCGCAAGGTAGGCAGAGGTGGCCAACTGGTAGAAGTGCTGGATCACTGATCCTAAGGTTGGGGGGGGGTTCAAGCCCCACTCACCACATATTGTCACTGCCCACCCCCCCAGTGCAGCTAACTGGGTTATCAAAGACCGGCCATGTCTCTCACTGTCTGTGATGAGAGGTTCATGTAAAAGAAAGAGTAGCTGCAAAGCGGTCAGCTTTGCATGTTTTTGTCCCTCGCTAAAGGGTTGTGTCTGGAAGGGCATCCGATATAAAAACCTATGCCAAATCAAACGTGCGAATCACTACCGTGGCGACCCCTGATAAAGGGAAAAAACTGAAAAGAAAAGAAGAAGAGAAGTAGGCAGTGGTGGTCTAGTGGTTAGGGTGCAGGATCGCTGATCGCCCACAAGGTTGTCACTGTCCCCCAAGTGCAGCTAATTGGGTTATCAAAGGCCGGCCATGTCTCTCACTGTCTATGGTGTGAGGTTTATGTACAAGAACTATTTCTGGCTTTCAACAAGAGTAGCTGCAAAAGCCGTCAGCGTATTTCTGCCCTGCGATGGCCTGGCAAGCTGTCCAGGGTGTACTCTACCCTTGCCCAGAATCCACACAAGCATTGGCAGAACATGTAAACTCCACACAGAAATGGTTTTGGGGTTTAAATCCCATTTCTTCTGTCTGGAGTTTGCATGTTCGCCATATGCTTGCAGGGATCTCCTCTGGGTACGCTCACATTCCGGAGAGATTGACATTAGGTTGAGTGGCTATTTTAAATTGCCCTCGATGTGAATGTGAGTGTCAGTGGTGTACTGGCTCTGTAATGGATTGGCCAGTTATTCAAGGTATACCCCGCCTCCATATAGAGTTGGTCCCTGCGATTGTAGTACAATTATGCAGTTTGCACAATCTTCTTTTCTTTTCAGCTTTTTCCCGTTCTCAAGAGTCGCCACAGTGAATCGTCTGATTCGCACATTTGATTTGGCATGGGTTTTTACGTTGGATGCCCTTCCTGTCACAACCCTTTAGCAAGGAACATAAACACGCTGACGGCTTTGCAGCCTACTCTTTTATGAAAGTCAGCAATGGTTCTTTTACATGCCTCACACCATAGACAGTGAGAGACATGGCCCCCACCTTTGATAACCCAGTAAGCTGCACTGGGGGGGACAATGACATCCTTTGTGGGGACTCGAACCCCCAACCTTAGGATCAGCGATCCTGCACCCTATCCACTAGACCACCACTGCCCCCTATGCAGTTTGCACAATAAACTAGTAAATTAATTAATGGGACAAAAATGAGCCCAAACAGTGCTATATTGCATTAAGATGCTTCAGTGTTGAAGAAAATGGCTTTTATAAGTAATTACCTGTCTCTAATAACATAAAAAAAATTCATATAGAGATACACCTGTGTTTATTTACATCAAAAATCTGAAAAATTATTGTAGAAACTCTTACTATTGTACCTCTGTCTTCTGCATTAGCGGCCGGTACAGTGTAGATGTGGTTGATTATTGAATGGGGCTGTTTGTGGATGTTTACAAAAGGAGAAGTCATGGAGGAGTCACGCAGATTCTGCAGCTGTACGTAGATTTGTAAAGAGGTCTCTTTCCTAATAATGTCCAAATATTTAGTTAATTACGAAATTATGAAAGAGCGTTTAAATTGGATGGCTCCCTCTCTTTCAACTGGAATAGAGTATACAACCTTGTGAGAGCACTGCAATACCCTACTGAATATAAGAGAAAGAAAATCCTGGGCAGACAGGACCTGAAGGATGACGATAAATGAGCTAAAGGAAGGCATCTTCACTTCCTCTGTGATATTAAAAAAAAATTAAATAAAAAATTAAATTGAAAACAATTGATTGTACTAATTTCTCAGTCCAGGGTGGTATGGCCACCACAGCATGTGATGTTTCCTGTGTTGATCCCAGGAGCTCCGGAAAGGGCACGGTTGTCCCAAGTTTCCTGGAGACTGAGTCATTAGGACTGCTTGTCTTCCTATGCGTGTAACATTTGTGCTGTGAGGCATAGAGATAATCATGTGTTACATTCATAAATATTTTTTTAATTATACACATATATATATATATATATATATATATATATATATATATATACACACACACACACACACACACACACACACACACACACACACATACAAGGATCCCTCACTTTCCGCGGTTAATTGAGACCGAGATCACATGACCAACAAAATCCACAAAGTAGGATCACCCCCCTCGACTGACGTATACGTACATGTATATGTGTATATAATCTCAATAAATACATATTAAATACTATAAATGCTTATAATAACAATTACACATAAAAAAATAGCATAAGCTGCAAATAAAATATAAATACACACACATACAGATGGTATTGCATGAGAATAATATGACACACATACATACGCATGCACGCACACAGATGCGGTGTACACACAGATGCAACAATGTAAGTGGTTTTGTTGGGAAATTTTGGGTTGTTTTTTTGTTTTGTGCTGGTTTAGGGTTTTTTTGTTTGTTTGTTTGTTTGTTTTTCCCTAATTGGCCTTGTTTTTGTGGCATTTTCCTTAACTGCCTTAATTTCCTTATTTTTTAATTCGATTAATTTTTTTTTTTTTTTTTTTTTTAGAAACCGTGATGCACTGAAGCCGCATGAATTGAAGCGCGAAGTAGCGAGGGATCCCTGTATATGCTGATCTTTTCAATAGGAATAGCTGTACACCTGCACAGTCTTACAATTACCAAAGCAGCCAATGATGTGGCACAATGTAGCATTCATTCATTCATTCATTTTCTGAATCGCTCAATCCTAATTAGGGTAGGAGGGAGGCTGGTGAGGGCACAGTACACTCTGGATAGCTCACCAAACACAAACCCGCTGACGACTATGGAGTCTACTCTTGATGAACTTACATGCCTCTGACCACACACAGTGAGAGACATGGCCGACCTTTGATAACCCAGTTAGCTGCACTGGGAGCACAGCACTGACAACCCATTGATAGTGGAGCTTGAACCCCCTTCCTTGGAATCAGTAATCCAGCACCCTACTACCAGGCCACCACTGCCCCACAATATAACATAATGTAAAATTATTAAGGTGCAGCTCTAGGTGTCCTTATGTGGGTGCCCTTCTGGTACACTGGTTTCCACCAAAGTCCGAAGACATCCGAATTGGCCATTCTAAATTGCCCCTAGGTATTGTGTGTTTTGGCCCTGGGTTGGTCTAAAGAGCTGCTCAAGGTATACCCTTTCTTTTTCCAGTGTTGACTGGGATACGCTGCAACCTCCCTGTGACCTTTAAAGGGTAAAGCAACCTGTAAATAAGCGTGTGAGTAAGCAGTCGAAGACTTCAGTTTATATTCACATTTAAAACAGGATGTGAAAAATGGATTACAGTTATGTGGCATGGGTATTAGTGACAGATGGGCTAACAAAATTGTTGACAAAGACAGTGCCCAGACCAGTTATATCTGATAAGATGTCCACTGTAACTTATTAAAAAAACACTTCTTATGCCATCAAAATCCAAAGCTGATTTAACTGTGGAAAAAAAAGAAGTGAAAAAAAACGTGCACCAAATTCACGTCAGAAGTGATACAATTTTGTCTTAAAGTTGTCTGAGTTTTGGCAATAGTTAGGCTTTTACACCCGGGCTGGGCCCAGTGGCTCATCAGGCCGGTGCTTATCCCCAATTTTTGTAGCATGAATCAAATAGGAGTTCAACTCTATTCACATTTTTTTTTTTTTTTTTGCTGGTACCATTTATACTGCTGGATGTGCAGAGGCACACTTGTGGTTAAGACCTGCTTGTCTATATGCGTGTGTATTTATATTTTATTTACATATTATGCATTCTTTTTTAATGTTTAATTATTATAAGGATTTATAGTGTTGAATATGTATTTATTGATATTATATACACATATACAGGGATCCCTCGCTATTACGTGCTTCAATTCATGCAGCTTCAGTGCGTCGCGTTTTTTTAGGAGATATAATTTGCCAGTGCTTTGGACAGGAAGATCACAAATTATGGCATATGGTTCTGAGTGGCATAGTGGTAAGCACGTCAGAAAGTTCTGGTTTCGAATGCTGGGAACGGGGTTTCTATGTGAAGTTTACCTGTTTTCTCTGTGCTTGTGTGAGTTTTCTCTGGTTACTCTGTTTGAAGTTGAAATTGGAGTTACTCAAATTGTTTCAAATTGGCCCTAGGTCAGTGGTTCTCAAATAATTGGGCGGATGCCGGGGGGGGGGGGGGGTGTGATGCGAGGAGAGCACGTATGATCCTGGGGGACATGCTTTTCTGGAATAGTGTATGAGAATGAAGTGTAATTGCACCTCCACTCCACTAGTTGGTAGGGGCGCTCTCATTGTCACGCTTTGGTGTAGCGGTTTTTCGTACAAGGAAATGATATGAAGTGCAGTAAACAACCCCTGAAGAAACAATACGAACAACAAAATTTTCTCACAGGAACGAAGAGAAAGGTGGAGAGAGACAGAGATATTAAGACATAAATAAGTTGAATAAGTTTACATAAGGATGTTTTTTTATTATTATTTCAAACACATTGGTGCATTTTAAATCTTTTTCTGTTACAGATAAAAAAAACAATGTTAAGGAATGTTTTCTTTATTGTAAATTGAGCTTTAATTCTTTCTTTTTGTTTTTTAATGTTAATGAAGATATAATTTTATGCAGAGGTGTACCAATAACAATTTTATAGACAAATAATACTATTTATATACTATTTATAGTCGCTCGCGGGGCAGTGGGTTGAAAATTTTTTTCCAAGAGGGGGCGCCACAGAAAGTAATTGAGAAGCACTGCCCAAGGTATGTAAGTGTAAATTGTTTTGTAGGGGGGGGATAGGTCCTCTTCAGAGTATATCTTGTCTTTGTCCCGTCTTGGCTGAGGTAGACTCCGGTCTCACTGTGACCTGAGTAGGATTAAGCAGTTCAGCAAGTGAGTGAGTCAGTAATCTTACTAGTCACAAGTCAAATTAAATATGAACATCTAAGAACCAGGTTATTTACACATAAGCAATTTGCATAGAAAATTGTGGCTGTAATTGAAATTTCTCAAAATCAATAAATGTGGCACGGCCCACTCTGGTTCTTCGGGGTTCACATAAGGATTATAATAATTGTAATAATGCTGTTGGAATTTCCACTCTTATGGGAAGGTTAAGTAGATTTAGAAATATTACTGTGTGTATTCAGTATTTTTTTTTTTTAAAACACATTATGAGGGAGTTTTCACGCAAAGATCTCTGACGCGTGGTCCCTCTGTTCCAGTTTATTCCACAGATGATCATTAGGGTGGAGTGAAAATTGTGAAAAATTATATACAGGGATTCCTCACTTTACGCAGTTAATGGGGACCGAGACCCACCCACCCTCCATGACCGCCAATTTTCATGAAGTAGGATCGATCCCCCCCCCTGATTGATGTATGTGTAGCAGGGTGGAGTGAAAATTGTAAAAAATTACATTTTTGATTATTTTTACTTGGAATAGCAATAAAAAGATGTGGAGCGGTGTCATCTAAAATATTTTTAAAGTTCGTCTTTATAAGTTGATATCTTGGGCTCCCCCAAGAGCGATGAATATGACCATATTTGGGCATTTTTACTGAAAATGTTTATTTCTGATATAGTGATCCAAAAACATATATTTTAGACAGTTTGGCACAGTGTTAACATATATTGTCTCAAAAAATCCCACACATATTCAGATGAGTTGATATGACTGTCACATATTGAAGTCTCGTTTTGTCTCGAAAACTGGCATTTTTGCCCTTTACTCCAGTCTTGTATGGATGAAGCCATCTCATTGATTGCTGCCACATACAAACTATGATGCCTCAGTCACCACCTTGATGCACCTCTCCACAGCCTGTTTGTTGCATGGGTATCTGTCGAATGTGACGACGGGCATAGTTGGTTCCCGTATGAATTCTGAGAGGTCATCGTCGCTGATACTCATTGTGACAGGTGGCTCACTCACTCGCACCATCGACCAATCGATCATTGTGGTATAGTCTGTGCAGTCAAAGTTAATCGGTGGGACTCTGAACTCTCGAACGCCCTTCCTTTTTGGTTGGTCTCATGCCTTCAGAATTCGGCGGAGGGCAAGTTCACGAATGTGTGGTTGATCGTTGGTCATCATGGACAACTACTGAGTCCTTACCTTTACAGTCATACCAAATCTGTGAACTGTGAATGTTCTAATTATTTAGCGTTATTCCCTTTGTCGGCAATTGTGTGCTCGCGTGCTCTCAAAATCGACTCGACATACCTTATTTGTAGTGAGTTGGGGGAACCTAGAAATTTTTTATAGATTTTTAATATTTTGCATATGTTTATAACTGGTATTGTTATGTCTTTTCTACACTATTCTGAATTGATTGTGAAAAACTATATGTTTCACTCCACCCTAATGATCATTCATTCAGTCATTTATTCATTTTCTTAGCCGCTTAATCCTAATTAGGGTCGCAGGGAGGCTGGCGCCCATCTCAGCCAACTCTGGGGGACGGTAGTGTAGAGTACACACTGGACAGCTCACAAGGCCATCGCAGTCCACAGATGTTCATTTGGGTTAATGTCATGGTTCCTTGTGAGCAACTCAGGTTCTTTCACTACACTCTTCTTGAACTGTGTCTTCAGTCTGTGCACGGGGGCATTGTTACGCTCGAATATGTTTTCCAAGCCCTTCCGCTCCAGTGACTGAAACTGTAATGGTACAGCATATAAAGGCATTATAGACATTTCTGAACTTCTAAATTTGTGGCAACTGTTTCCATATAACTTTAACCTATGTAGTACAAGTTAAGAATTGCAAAGTAGCTGGTAGTTGGGGTCTTTATGTATTTTGCGTTTCTGCTGTGCTTCTCTCTTTAAATGGCATTAATCAGGAAATAAGTACTATTAATGTAATGTTCAAATACCTGTGCATTCTATTCAAGGTTTTTCCTTCCTTGTTGATCTTTAAAAATTGAGGGAAAACTCAAATTGATTTTGTTTTGTGACGATAGCTTTAGTATAAAACTGTAATGTCAGCTTCTCGCTTGAAATTACATTTTCCATTTTCTCCTAAGCTCTTTATACCTGGCTGTGAAAATATCCCAAGAGACCTTTTCTTTGGCTGAGGATGACTTTAACTGTCACGCCAGGAACATATTGACTAAAATTAATGCCTATGTGTTAAAGTGGACCTTGGCTGATGCTGACCTGATTGTAGTTTGGAGATTTCCACATCGCGCTTCAGTAAAGAGGGAATCCATTTCCAATCCAATGTGTTCTGAGGGCGCGTGTGTTAATTAGACCACAGCTTTCTTCTGCAGAGGTGGCTGTCCCAGTCCCCATGGAAATTGTATTGATACATAAATTCATGCAAATACAGGAAGTATACGGGAAGTTTTTTAGTACTATACGTAGTAATAGTGGAACTTATTCAATATACACATAAATCTCTTGGTCTGTCTCTTAAGATCAGTCAGATATATGTGTGGTGGCATGGGAAAGAATCACATTTCAAAAAAAGATTACATTCCAAAGAATAAATGTACAAGAGGAAATGTATTCACACTAACTAGTCTCAATCTCATCACATGAGATAAAAGTGTATACAGTAAATGATGTAGGTCGTGGGAAGGTTGCACATCCGATGTTATGAAGAGCGAGCTAGTCTGAGTCAGCGTAATACCCTATTTCCCTGGACTTACGGACGCAAAAATTTTGTCATCCGCAAACGTTGCCGCAATTATTCCCTATTCTTCTGTGCCATTCCGTAGTTATTCCTCAAGTCTTCCTTCACTTCCGTATGCTTCCGGCAGGCCAAAATATTCCATGAACTTGCTTTTGAACATGTTTAAAAGCACGTTCACGGAAAAAAATTCAATAAGTGTTTCGTGAGGTTACTTTGGCGTACTTTGCAGTACCTGTCCCACACATGCTGTGAACGTTCCGAGAGTGTAAGAATTTCCACTTTTCCGTAGGATTTTAACCCATTTTCCATGTAAAAATGCTGAAGTTCTTATGTAGACTACGTTCCGCGCCTTTCCGCTACACGATCCTTGCATGGCGTAGTCCAGTGAAATGAGGGTATTTGTGTTTGTTTTGCCATCTCTGACAAAACATTAACAAATAAGTAACTTTAATCACCAGACAATGTCCTGAGTCAAGATTTTTTAAGTTCTGGCTTTACAACTTAGCAAAATAGCTTCAATGAAGTGTTTGCTGGGCAATCATTGGAAAAACAATGAGTTCACCGGATCACCACTTTAAAACCAAAACACCTGTATAGATATAGGTAGGTAAAAAAATGGTGGCAGTGGTGGCCTGGTGGTAAAGCTGCTGGATCGCTGATCCTAGGGTCGGGGGTTCAAGTCCCACTTTCGATAAGATTGTCACTGTCCCCCCAGTGCAGCGAACTGGGTTGTCAAAGGCCAGCCATGTCTGTCACTGTCTAAGGTGTGAGGTTCATGTAAAAGAACCATTGCTGACTTTCGACAAAAGTAGCTGCATAGCCGTCAGTGTGTTTCTGCCCCTTTCTAAAGGTAAAGGGATGTGTCAGGAAGGTCATCCGAATTAAAAACCTATACCAATATGCAAATCATTAATATGAGTTCTGTGAATATATATATATATATATATATATATATATATATATATATATATATATATATAAAACTGAACTGGGAAGAAGGAGGGGCACGTTCAGTCTGTCGTTTGTAAACAATGGATGCAGCATCATTACATCAGCATACTACGTAGGTATGTCTAAACTCAAAATCTGAATTTTTTTTTTTTTTGGAAAAAAAGACGTAAAAGCGTAAAACGGATGAACGTAAGTCAGGGAGCGTCTGTATTTCAAGCTGGAGTAAGAGCAATGCTATTTTCTCTATATCCATTTGTACATGAGGGTCTCCTAAGATTGAGGTCATGTACATTTGGATATGTGCAAAGCAATGTTCATCCAGATGCCCTAAAAATTGTTGTGACTCTGTAACAAGGGAATAAGTGCACGTATGCTGCAGGCCCATCAGTAACTGTATCTGTACAATTGATCTTTTAAACACTGTAAGCCTAATCAAATGAGCAATAATTAATGGTCGGAAATCATTTGTAAAGGGAAATGAAGATTCATGTATGGAACTTCTTCCAAGCAGAATAAAAAAACGGTGTAAGACCTGCACGTGTCCATGATTCATGTCTGTAAGAGAGAAGAGAGTATACCTCAGGCTTAAACATACAGTGCACATGGGGCAAATAGGGTTATGGCCAAAGGATACAACATTGGCAGCTTGACAATGAGAATCAGAATACTTTATTGATCTTGGAAGAAATTGTGTAAATCAGGCTTGAATTTCCAACTTTCTGATCAGTAAAGGATAGAAAAAAGGACTGAGCCACCACTGAGTTTGCCAGAAGATGCTTTGTCAACTGTTTTCATATATTTTTAGACAAGGTTTGGCTTTATTCCAAGTTTTTCAGTTTACAGCCAACACACTTCCTTTAAATAAAAACTTTTTAGTGCTCAGTGAGTGTCACCATGTACAAGAAAACGCTTCGGAGTTGTGCAGTACTGTACAATGCATGAAGTGATGACTGTGCAAAGAAAAGAGCAAAACAAATGTCAAGTAGCAGGGGCGCAGTTTCTGTCTGCCACTGAGAGCTACGAAAGCACACAAAAAGAAGTGCGAACACTGTCAAATAAATGGACTTAATTGTGGGAAACAAAAGTAAAAGTGGTTGGAGAACAGAATCTGTCATTATGTACATGGGAAGTCTTTCAGGTGAATGCAACATTACTGTCTGAGGAACTTCAAATTTTCAAAATTAAACCCTACTTTTTAGATCCTCACTAAACACAGTCATAAAATGTTGGCGGGGACACACAAACCTTCTTGTAGATTTAGCTTGGAAATCCATGCTTAATGATTTGCCTCCTAATTTTTACTGCATAGTTTCAATATGTTATAAAGTGGGGGCAGTGGTGGCCTGGTGGTAAAAGGTGTTGGATTTCTGATCCTAGGGTTGGGGGTTCGAGTCCCACTCTCCACAAGGTTGTCACTGGACACCCCCTCTGACCCCCACACACACACACACACACACACACACACACACACGTGCAGCTAACTGGGTTATCAAAGGCCGGCCATGTCTCTCACTGTCTATGGTGAGAGGTTCATGCAAAAGAACCATTGCTGGCTTTTGTAAAGAGTAGCTGCATAGCCCTCAGCTTGTTTCTGCCCCTTGTGAAGGGTTGTGTCAGAAAGGGCATCCGACGTAAAAACCTTTGCCAAATCAAACACGTAAATCAGATGATTCACTGTGGCGACCCCTGAAAAAAGGAAAAAAGCCAAAAGGAAAGGTAGAAGGTTTCAGTGTGTCGTAAAATGTAGATTTTTTTTTTTTGTTGTTGTCACTTACTACAGTGAATAAGTTTGTCACGTATACGCTTCCATCAGTGAGTAGAGATTAAGCGCTAAAAGAAGATCAGAGACACATGACAAAACTGTGTCTGAAGGACTAAGGTCTGCCTTGCAAGTTAATTAATTAATTATATAATATTTTTAACAAACTTGTGTCTTTTATGGTGTCTGTATTGTTATTTATACTCAGAACTGTCTCTGTGGCTGAGAGAGAGAGAGAGAGAGAGAGAGAGAGAGAACAATATCTATTGTCTAAATTTAAACTCTGAAGCAGAGAGAAATGAAACAAACACAAGGAGAGAGGGAGTTATTTAAGTTATAACATCGGTACTAATGTAAGTAGAACATAATAGAGGGGTTATGCACTAAAACATGATGAAGCAATGACACATATTTTCTTTTCTTTGTTTTAATGCAGTGCTTCTCAAATAGTGCCCCCCCGGGAGGCGCAGTGTGATGCCGGGGGGGGGGGTGCGTATGACCCTGGGGAACATGATTTTCTGGAATCTTGGACCAAAATTAAGTGTTATTGCACCTCCACTCCAGTAGTTGGCCATAGCGCTCTCATTGTCACGCTATGGTGAAGTGGATTTCGCACGAGCAAACAATATGAAGTGCAGTAAACAACCCCACAAACAACACAGAAAATTTTCTAACAGGAACGAAGAGAAAGGTGAAGAGAGACAGAGATATTAAGATATAAATAAGTTGAATGAGTTTATATAAGGATGTATTTTTTTTTTTATTTCAGGCACATTGGTGCACTTTAAATCTTTGCTATTAGCGATTAAAAAACAATGTTAATGACGTTTTTCTTTATTATAAGTTGAACTATATTTCTTTCTTTTTTTGTTTTTAATGTTAATAAAGATACAATGTTATGCAAAGGTGTACTAATAACAATTTTATAGACAAATAATACAATTTATAGTTGCTCGTGGGGTGGGGGGGGGTTTAATTTATTTTTTTCTTCCTAGAGGGGGCGCCACAGAAAATAATTGAGAAGCACTGTTTAAATGAGAAATATGCAATCTGCAAGATCAAATTGTATTAACGCAGGAAATACCTGAAAAAATAGGCACGAGATATTAAATACACTCAACGGGACTGAAATAATTAATGATTATTGTCTCACCAGTGTTAACATGAAGAGTGATAAGTTGAGTGAAGAGTTGACAATGGGATTCGTGTTTCAATGCTATATTTTTTTTCCTCAAGGGATGAGATAGACTCATTTTGATAATTAAACTGTCAACTGGAAAATACTTTTTTAAATCCAACAGTAAATTTGCTTTTCCATTCGTAGGTTGTGAGGTTGGGGGTTGGTCTTCTTCATTCATTTTTTGAACCACTTATTTCTAATTCGGGTCATAGAGAGGCTGCATGGCATTCATCTCAGCAACTCTGTTCGAGGCAGAGTACACCCTGGACAGCTCGCCAGGCTATCACAGGGCAGAAACAAGTTGGCAGCTATGCAGGCTACTTTTTACGAAAGTCAGCAACAGAAGGCCTAGAGGAAGACCAAAGAGACGATTCATGGATGTGGTGAAGGAGGACATGAAGGTCGTTGGTGTAAGAGAAGAAGATTCAAAGGATAGGGTGAGATGGAGACAGATGATTCGCTGTGGCGACCCCTGAAGGGAAAAGCCAAAAGAAGAGGAAGAAGAAGAAGCAACAGTTCTTTTACAGCCTCTCAATGTAGACAGTGAAAGACATGGCCTTTAATAATCCAGTTAGCTGCACTGAGGAGACAGTGACAACCCACTGAGAGTGGGGCCTGAACTCCCAACCTTGGGGTCAGTAATCCAGCACCTTACCATTAGGCCACCACTGCCCATTACAATTTATATATTTAAATTATTTATTCTTTGGGAGGTACAAAGACAAGTAAATTGAATACACTGATGAAATTTTGAAAGCTCTGCTGTGAATTCTGAATGGAATAAATTTGATATTTTGCATATTGATTCGAGCCTCACGACTAAATTATATATCATGGTATCAAAGCGCAAGCTGCCAAAACAACCAGCTATCCGGACCTTGTATATTATGGACAGATCCTAGGCTTCAGTCCCAGACATTGTTTACAGTAGAAATAGATGCCTCTGAAATTTTTATGTGTCCCATTACAATGAAATGGATCTCTGGGGAAACTTTGGATCTGTTGCACAATATGTACATCTGTGCACCCGGGGCCCATGAAATATTGAGTCGTTGCTAGTGGATCTGAATTAAGAGCTGAATTAAACTGGCAGATTATGTGCCTAGGATAGATTTTGCAATAATGCTTGACATTGCAGAATGCAAAGACTTCGAGAAAGGAGTTTGTTTTTTGTGTTTTGGGGTCATTTTTGTTCAGACAATTATTAAATTTCTAGTTAATTATTTATTTATTTATTTTCTAAGTCACTTAATACTAATTAGGGTTGTGGGGGAGGCTGGCGCCCATCCCGGCTAACTCTGCACTTAGACTCAGAACCTACGTTCCTTTTCTGCCTGTATGTTTGCGAAAGCATTTATGTCACCGGAGTTAACCCTTTACGGCATTTTCAGTCTTTGGGTCTAGGATATTCACTCATTCATTGATTTTCTGGACTGTTCATCATCTTCTGTAACCGCTTAATCCTAATTCGGGTCACGGGGAGGCTGGTGCCCATCCCAGCCAACTCAGGGCGAGGGCAGAGTACACCTTGGACAGCTCGCCAGGCCATCGCAGGGCGGAAACACGCTGACGGCTTTGCAGCCTACTCTTGTCGAAAGTCAGCAATGGTTCTTTTACATGCCTCACACCATAGACAGTGAGAGACATGGCCGGCCTTTGATAACCCAGTTAGCTGCACTGGGGGGGACAGTGACAACCTTGTGGAGAGTGGGACTCAAACCCCCAACCTTTGGATCAGCGATCCAGCGCCCTATACCACTAGAGCACCACTGCCCCGATTTTCTGGACTGCTTAATCCTAATTACATTGCGGAACAGGCTGGCACCCATCTCAATTGACTTTGTATGAGGGCAGAGTACATCCTGGACAGCTTGCTAGGCCATCACAAGGCATAAATACAGCCTACTTAGCCCACCCTTGACGAATGTCAGCAATGGTTCTTTTACAACTTCTCAGCACACACAACGAGAGACATGGCCAGCTTTTGATAACCCAGTTAGCTGCTTTGGGTGGACATTAGTGAAAACCTGTTGATAGTGAGGCTTTAACCCTTTGAACAGGTCAGTGTGGCATCCAGAGTCCGGTAAAGCGGTGGTTCAAACACCTGTCAGCTCTTATCACACCTCGGCACCCTACAGCCAATCACTGACTGACATATCATCCATCAACCGGTAAAGCGGCCGTTCAAACACCTGTCAGCTCTTATTATGTCTCGGCACTCTCAGGCCAATCAGTGACCATCTTACATTGTGTGCTTGACTTCTGCTGTTGTTGGAACAGGATTTCACTAGATTGACCTAGCTAGTTTCTTTAGTGAAAATAAAGCAAATTTCTTCTTCTTCTCCTTTTGGCTTTTCCTTTTTTCAGGGGTCGCCACAGCAAATCATCTGATTTGCATGTTTTGATTTTGGCATAGGTTTTTACATCGGATGCACTTCCTGACACAACCCTTTTAGTAAGGGGCAGAAACATGCTGACGGCTATGCAGCCTACTCTTGTCAAAAGTCAGCAATGGTTCTTTTACATGTTTCACACCATAGACAGTGAGAGACACGGCCTGCCTTTGATAACCCAGTTAGCTGCACTGGGGGTGAAAATAAAGCAAATTATGTCCCGCAAATCAATGCCAGCAGCTGAAGTACTGGCACGCGTGTTTGAGTCAGGGGGGCAGGGTTCAAAGGGTTAACTCCCCACCTTTGGATTAGTAAGCACCCTACCACTAGGCCACCACTGCCTCTACAGTGTACAGAAAATAAATTAAATTGTAATTAAACAACAAATATTAACATGGTTTATCAATATCAAACAAAACATATGAACAACAATGCACATTTCACTGGAGGACAAAAAATTGGGACATATATTTTCCCTCTTCTTACTATAATCACAGACAGGTGTATTAGATCAGGTCCACATGATCAGAACATTGGTAACCAGCATTTTGAAGAAGGCTCGCCCTATTTAAACCGCAGACATTTAGTTTGTTGTGTCCCTGTCTGTTCAAGTGATACTGAGCAGCATGGTGAGATCCAAAGAATTGTCTGAGGTCCTCAGAAAGAAGATTGTGGCTGCGTATGAATCTGATAAGGGATTTTAAAAGATATCAAAAGAATCTGACTTCGGCACTTCTACCATCTGGAAAATTGTTTACAAAGTGGAGGAAATTACCACCATGCCACCAGGTCTGGCCATCCAAGCAAGTTCACCCCCGAGCAGACCGCAAGATGCAAAAAAGAAGTCATCAAAAGGCCTAAAATATCATCACAGGAGTTGCATCAGGCTCTTGCTAGTGTCGATGTGAAAGCGCATGACTATCAGAAAAGGATGACACAAGTTTGACCTTCATGGGAGATGTGCAAGGAGGAAATATTTGTTCTTTAAAAAGAACAATAATGCCAGACTGAAGTCTGCCAGATGTAACGTAGACAAAGACCAAGTCTGCTGGAATAATGTTCCTTGGCCAGATGAATCTAAAGTTCAATTATTTGGACATCAGAACAGAAGACATGTTTAACTGAGATCAAATATAGCATTCCAGGTAATGAACCTCATACCAACCGAAGCATGGTGGTGGAAGTATCATGGTTTGATGATGCTTTGCTGCAGCAGGAGCTGGCCATTTCACCGCCATATAATCCACCATGAATTCTACTGTGTATCAGAGGGGGCTTGTAAAAAAAATTAAAGCTGAAGTGAACCTGGACACTGCACCATGACAATGACCCAAAACATACCAGTAAATTCACCAAGGACTGGCTGAAAACTAAGAAACGATGAGGTTGTAACACAAGAAATACAATATTGTACAATATGTATAATGTACAATATTGTTGAAAGTGCAATCTTTTTATTTGATGAGTAAAATATGTTAATTTACATTATTTGATTACAATTAAATCACTTTGTTTTCCATAAATAAAAACAAGATTGGACATTGTGACGTGAGCATTTTCTAAAGAGTGCACTATTCAATGGAGTGTCCTATTTTTCTTCACATGACTGCACATGACATGTTTATATTCCTGCCCTGATTCAAAAAGGCATAAATCACTGTAAGCGCATACTACTGAATTGATGGTGCACATTATATTTCACTGTCAGGTGCCTGCTCATAATCCATAATGGCTCTACATGTCATGATAAAGCCCTATTAGGGACGGAGCATTTATTGTGCATTTCTGCATCTGAAATCAAGACATGTCTTATACACTGGAGTCAGCTAGAGATATATCTACTTTATATATGGGGTATGTATGGCTGATTGTCAGTTTCTCAGAGTAGCTTGTTGGTCATTTTCTTAATTTTTACATTTTTATTTATTCATTCATTAGTTTTCTCTTATTTAAACATACAGTGTGGCTCTGTGCCAAATCTTTCAGAAGGTGTTTAATCAAAGTGTCCCAGAATGAAGAGAGTAAATCATCAGGTGAACCTTATTCTGAATGTACTCTTTGTAAAGACGTATATACATTATTTCCATCTAAAAACAGGATTGTCCTGAAGCTGTAACTCTCGAATGGAAATGCAAGTTTGGCCCATTTGTTGTTTTTGCTATAAGTAAAAAAGACTGAAATTATATATAAAAGGATTAAAGTTTCAAATAAGATTCTAAATTATGAGAGACAACCAAAGGCTCAGTCACAGCAGAGTCGAAGGCGTTGTGTAAGAGACCTTGTGATTTTTACCCTCATTACTTTCAGTACTGTCAGTGTGTACTGCTTTTGGACACAGAAAGTGTTTGTCATTACAAGCTGCTCTGCCATAAAACTCTGACAATGGAGCTTGTCACTCCCTGGGCTCTGTCCATGCTTGATGTGTAGCATTTTTGGGGGGGGGGGGCCTAGAAATAGCATAAATCAAATCTATAATTCATGTCTGTAGTCGTCTTGTAGTGCAATACTGATAGGATTTTTTTCAGATTAAAAAAAGACATAATGCATCAGACCTGGTCATTTAATCCATTATGCAGGATGTTATTTGAAGCTGATGTCTTAGATGAGATCTAACATGGCTGTTCAGCAATGTACTTTCAGATCATTAAAGTTAGAAGGTAATATCAAAGATGGAAATGTCACATTATTTATTACATTATTTTACATTAGTATTTTAAATTAAATAAAAAATGCTTTTAGCAAACTGATGGATGGTTCTCACGGTGGTATAGTGTTCATGGTACTATTCTGTGTTTGAGTCACTGTCTGTTTCTGATCTCCACATAGCCATGGGGTTCCTCTGGGTGTTACTTTTTCACAAGTTACAAAACTTTTCAGTAGGTGGACTGGCTATGCAAAAATCCTCCTAGTTATGAATGAGTGTGTGTAAGTGAATGGTGTCCAATACAGAGTCTTTTAATGCTTAACACACGGTTGGAAGCCTGAGCAGGATACTGGAGAAGGAATGAACAAATGAACACAAAAGCTGACAGTTGGGTATGTGGATGGATGGATGGATGGATGGAGGGATGGATGGATGGATGGATGGATGGATGAAATGATGGATAAATGGATGAATAAAGGGATGGTTGGATTAATGGGCAATATTATGAATAAATTGATGAATAAGAGATGCAGTATATGGAAGAATAAATGGATAGATGGATGGATAACTGGATAAATGAATGGATAGCTAGATGGATGGATGGATGAATAAAGTAATATACAGATGGATGAATGGGTGAATAAATTGATGAAAAAAATGATTACACTGTATGGATGGATAGATGAGTGGATGGAATATTGGGTAAATGGATGGCTGGGTAAATAAATTGAAGGTAGATGAATGGATGAATGAAAGGATCTATGGTGATAGATGAACAAAAGTGGTTGACACGGCAATCATGGCAATTGTATTTAGAAGCCATCATATAGCACAGTAGTGTGGTGATTAGTGTGATGTCTGTGGAAATTTTCAGCATCAGTAAAACAACCCAAAAAAAATGTTGAGGTTCTCTTTGGGAGTAACGAGGATGGATAGGATCAGAAACGAGTACATCAGAGGGACAGCACATGTGAGATGTTTTGGAGACAAAGTCAGAGAGGCTAGATTGAGATGGTTTGGACATGTACAGAGGAGGGATAGTGAGTATATTGGTAGTAGGATGCTGAGGTTGGAACTACCAGGCAGAAGGCCCAGAGGAAGACCAAAGAGAAGATTTATGGATGTGGTGAAGGCGGACATGAAGGTCGTTGGAGTAAGAGTAGAAGATGCAGAGGATAGGGAGAGATGGAGGCAGATCATTTGCTGTGGCGACCCCTGAAGGGAACAGCCGAAAGAAAAAAAAGAAGTAAAACAACCCAAAACTCCCCGACAAATCAATTTAAATTTACATGTGAGGTGCGCATCTGAGTGTGTGTGTGTTTTATTTATATTTTATTTACATCTTATGCATTGTTTTTGAATGTTGTTATTATAAGCATTTATAGCGTTCAATATGTATTTATTGATATTATATACACATGTATACATGTACGTATACGTCAGTCAGGGGGTCGATCCTACTTCGCAAAAATTGGCGGTCACGGGAGTAGGGGTTTTTGGTCCCCATTAACGGCGGAAAGTGAGGGATCCCTGTATTGTTGTTTGTTTATTTTTTAGCCCTGTGATACATTGTCGTACATTCCAGAGTGTGCCATGCATCTCACCTGAAGTCAAGGATTGATTCCAGTTCCCCTCACGGTCTTGATGGACAAGTACAATAGATGGAAGGATTTTTGCAGCTCACTGAGGAGTCCCTTTTTACAAAAACAGCTAAAAATAATCTGCTGTGTCTTTGACAAAGAGGTTCACCCAAGTGCATGGCTTTAAACTAAACACTTTTCTTATCTGGGACTCTGGGAAATGAGATGTGATGAACAGTGAGGTCTGAGACAAGCATCCTGGCTCTTGCACATGAAGAGGGGCATGACATTAGGCCCCTGCCCTCGTGTTTGAAGCCGGAGAATCAAATGGACTAAAAAGCTGTCATAGCATTTTAAAGCTATGGTAGGCCCTTGACTATTCATGATTTTGCTCTCCCGTCCTCGCATGTTCGTGGATTGCCGAGTAACTGTCACATGATTCAAATTCAGCCAATGGCTGTTCTCCCGCCTGCTGCTTGGTTGAGATGATGTATATGCTCCTTTTTTTCTCATTCGTGCACAAGTTGTCAATGTGCATTTTTTTAGTGTGTTTTAATTACGAGTTAAGCTCTATGATGCCACTCAAACGCCCTGCATCTTCTCTGGCTAAGCGTTAGAAAAAGGTAATGACATTGGCTGTCTCTTCTGAGGAAATAAGACTTTCTCCTTAAAAATGACAGTTTCCTCTGAAGTGCCTGAAGAGGAATAATCATCTGAACTGTTGTAAAGCACTGTAGTATTAATTTTCATTTTCAATTATTATTCCATTACAGTGCCTAAGTTAATGTTTAGAATGTTTGTGTGTGATTTTATGTACTGTGCTGTAGCATGTTTATCCTTTTGTTTTGTTTATCCAATTTATTACACTTCATGTTCTTTTATGGGTTTTTTTTGTTGTTGTTATTTTCTGTGTTTTTGGGGGACTTTGATTTTGGCAACTGGGTTCTCTAACTCTCCCCGCTCTGGCTGAGGGGCGTGGCTGACCTGCTCGGCCGATTGCAGCAGCGCACACTTGAATTCACTCCTCTCATCTACTTCCAATAAACACAAGCAAGCTCACCTCTGCGTCAGAAGATTAACTCACATCACGTCCTTGCTTCCCTGTGTTCTCTAACTGTTTTCTACCCACACCGGCTGAGGGGTGTGGCTGAGCTGCTCGGGCTGATTGCAGTAGTTCACACTTGAATTCACTCCTCTCATCTACTCCCTATGAACACAAACCACACGCCCACCTCTGCGCCACAAGATTGTCTCACATCACGTCCCTGTCTTTTCTCTGCCTCCTGATTCCAGTGTTTAATGTTTGTGTGTTTCTTCGTCACCAGTACTGCAGTTAAAGTGTGGCGCTCTGCTTAAGTGATTTCCCTTTGAATAATAAATCCACTCTGCCATCTCACACTGCCTCCAGCATTCTGGGTCTGGCTAAAACTTCAATACGTCACACTTTTATGTTCATTAGAGATATATATATATATATATATATATATATATATATATATATATATATATATATATATATATATATAAAAGCATTCTGGGAGATGCAGCTCCATAATAGCCAATGGAAGGGAGCTGCGTCATCCCTCCTAGCCAATGGGAGGCCAGCAGGGCGTGATGTTGTAAGATGGGAGAGCACCTCTTGAGTTGTTTGAATGGCACGTTTTAATGTTTGAATGGCACGTTTGGCGCATTTCATAAAGAGAACTTGTTTCCAGAGACAAAAAATTTTGGAAAATGTTTTTTGTAAAATGGATTTTTTGTTTGCTGGGACCATCATAAGGTGAGGTACCACTGTGTATATATATATGTATATGAATATATATATATATATATATATATATATATATATATATATATGTATGTGTATATATATATATATATATATACATATATATATATACATATACATATATATATATATATATATATATATATATATATATCCAATCAAAAGTATAACTCGTGTATTTCATTCACACATTTGAAGGTGGCTATATTGCAATGCAAGCCAGTGTGCTTTTGTGGAATGGCATTTAACAATGCAGCTATGTTGAGAAGCACAAGCAGTGAATTAGTCACAGGGAATTTTAGTCCTGGGGTTAGTGCTCAGTTCCTCCCCTGCATCATGTTTTAGCTCCAACAGCGCCACCATAAGCCAAATGTGTCAGCCATGCCATGATTTCATTGTCACACTTGACCATGGTTGACCCTCCAGCACCTATTTTCTGGTTATGCTTTGTGGGAATCAAATATAAAAGATATTTTAAAATTACATGATTTCATTTCTCTACTTCAGCAGAAAAAAACATAAAATACCTTTTAGTATCATCATTTTCTGTAACTGCTTAATCCTAATTAGGGTGGCAGGGAGGCTGGCGTCCATCCCAGCCGACTCCGGGTGAGGACAGAGTGCACCCTGGACAGCTCGCCGGGCCATCGCAGGGCAGAAACATGCTGACGGCTACTCTTGTTGAAAGTCAATAATGGTTCTTTTACATGCCTTACACCAGGCGTCTTCAATCTTATCCACAAAGGGCCAGAGTGGGTGCAAATTTTCACTTCAACCAAACAGTAGCCACACCTTCCATCTGTTTCCACCAAACACTAATCATAAAAAGGAAGAAAAAAATATTGAATATGTATTTATTTATATTTTTTCACATATACATGTAAATATAAATATAAAAAGAAATATTTTAAAAATACACATATGCATGTACGTATACATCAGTCGGGGGGGGGGGGGTTGATCCTTCTTCATGGAAATTGGTGGTCGGGGGGGTCTCAGACCCCATGAACCACAGAAACTGAGGGATCCCTGTAATTCACTCATGTAAATCAACATTATTTTAGAAAACATATTTTGTGCATGTGTGAAGATTCTATTGCTAAGGTTAACGTTTATCTTCTCTGCCATTAGGACATCATTAAAAAAAAAAAGTAGTACACGCTTTAGCTGAGATTTGGCGTGCCACATATATACAGTATATGGTATACATACTGAGTGTATTTTGTTGCAGCGTCTAATATCATGTAGCTCAAACATGAGGCATGATTGACAAGCTAGGTTTCTGCAGTGGTTAAATGCACCATGGGGCTATATTTCGAAAAAGCTCTTTTCTGTGTAGTTGAAACACCTTTTTTATTATTTCTGGCCACATTCAGTCTTTGGAGTAAAAGTGAAGGCAGTGTGTTGCTCATGGCACCTGTTTGGCCTTTTCATGGGTAATCCAGCAACTGTCATCACAGCTGCTGTGTGGAAAAGAAGAAAAGTCAAAAGCTTTGGACTGGCAGACATATCTGTCTCCATGAGTCACTTTTTTATAAAGATCATAGTCATCATGTTTTTGGCTCAGTTTGGCTTGCGAAATAACTATTTAAAAAGCATGCTGTGAATCGGCATGAGTTAACACCTGGTGTTAACTGGTGAAGAAATGACTTGTTTAATCTGCCCCACTGCAAAACCACAAATGTCATTTCCTTTTAAAAATAAAGGCTTGGCATCTATGTACTGTATTAGCATTGGGAAGAACTACAGAAACCACAATAGTTTATTTCAGACATGCTGAACAAGCAGAAGGGGCAGTGGTGGTCTAGTGGTATAGGGCGCTGGATCGCTGATCCAAAGGTTGGAGGTTCGAGTCCCACTCTGCACAAGGTTGTCACTACCCCCCCCCCAGTGGAGCTAAATGGGTTATCAAAGGCCGCCCATGTCTCTCACTGTCTATGGTGTGAGGCATGTAAAAGAACCATTGCTGACTTTCGACAAGAGTAGGCTGTAAAGCCATCAGCGTGTTTCCACCCTGCGATGGCCTGGCGAGCTGTCCAGGGTGTACTCTGCCCTTGCCAGAAGTTGGCTGCGATAGATATTTTATACTGTACATACTTACAATTTCAATATCTTATTAGAATATTAATTAGATGTGTAAACTCACACTCCTTGAGCATGTTTGGAAGAGTTAATGTGTGAAAGCTCAAAACTGATATGGCTAATAGAATCATCTTGGTTTGTACAGGCGTGAAGAAAAAAAATAATGGTTTGTTTTTTAATAATAATAATAATAATTAATTTTCCATTTTTCATTATGCCGAGAGTGGTCTAAAGGGCTGTATGGCAGCTGAAATAGTGAGAAAAATAGTGATAATATACTGATGGATGGTCCTATTCCTGCGTTTTTGGAAAACTGCATCTATAAAATAAACAGCTTTCAGCTAATTCACAGACAGTGTCCTGATGACACAGCACCCATAACACTCAAAGCCTGCCGGCAGTCATGCTTCTCCTCACACTTTCCTATAACAGTGCAAGGCGTTCGAATGGTGCTTACTACTGAATAGTACTGAGAAATGACTAATGCACTCTTCAATTTTGAACTTTTTTTTATTATTATTATTATTTATTTATTTTTTTTAAACCAGCATTTTAATGATAATGGATGTACCCCTAATTTTTGTAGTTGTTAGAGAAAACAGCTAGGGCTATTTTCTTGTATTGATGTTGAACTAAGCATTTCCCCCAGTGTGGCTAACTGGGTTATCAAAGGCGGGCCATGTCTCTCACTGTCTATGGTGTGAGGCATGTAAAAGAACCATTGCTGACTTTCGTAAAGAGTAGCTGCAAAGTCGTCAGCATGTTTCTGTCCCTTGCTAAAAAGGGTTGTGACAGGAAGGGCATCCGACGTAAAAACCTCTGCCAAATCAAACGTGCGAATCACATGATTCGCTGTGGCGACTCCCGAGTAAAAGGGAAAAAGCCGAAAGGAACATAGACAGACAGATGTTGAACTAAGCATTTAGTGAAAGATAAAATCATATTGTATTTGTTATACAATCCCATATGGCTGCAGAGACAATGAAATTAAATGTCTGTAGTGATTTAATGCAAATTCTGCGTACATTCAGCTATCAGTTGTGACTACATACATAAGTGATATTAAAATGTCACACGGCATTTGTGCATACAGGGTAAAGTTTTATGTGTTGGGGCAGCTTTCGCCTAATGGTTAGCGAAACGTCGCTGGTTTGATTCCCAATTCAGCAGGAAAAAATGTGTGGCGGTGCGGGGAGTGAGCTGCACCTTCAAATCTAAAAGTGCCTTTGAGCAAGACATCTAACTCCCAACTGCTCTCTGGGTGCCCCGTGTGTGTGTGTGTGTGTGTGTGTGTGTGTGTGTGTGTGTGTGTGTTCTCACTTTTGATAGGTTAGATACAGGCAATCATTTCCATTGCAGAATTCATACATTATAGCAAAAAATAAATAAATCAATAATAATAATCTTCACCCGAACTGAATATAATTAAATGGCATCTCAGACATAATATGGGCAAATCCCTTGTTATTTTTACGAAGTGAGCGGAGTCTTGAAGAAGCTGCATTTAATTTTTTGCACATCAGATAGCTGGTTAACTAAGCACATGTAAGACGTTTTGGAGACAAAGTCAGAGAGGCTAGATTGAGATGGTTTGGACATGTACAGAGGAGGGATAGTGAGTATATTGGTAGTAGGATGCTGAGGTTGGAGCTACCAGGCAGAAGGCCCAGAGGAAGACCAAAGAGAAGATTTATGGATGTGGTGAAGGACGGCATGAAGGTGGTTGGCGTAAAAGAAGAAGATGCAGAGGACAGGGTGAGATGGAGGCAGAGGATTGGCTGTGCTGACCCTTGAAGGGAACAGCCGAAAGGAAAAGAAGAAGAAGAAGAAGAATAAGATAGCTGGTTAACTAGTTCCCATTGAGTAGATCATTCCTGTTCAAGGCTCGTCCAGTATAATTAATGTTCTTCTGCATTTGCGTCTGATGAGTTTTCATATTTAAAATCAAAAGTTATATTCTTGAAAAGTATTACTTGTCATGTCCCCCACTGATGTCACTCAGAGTTTTAAACTTAAAAGAGGTATTTTATTCTTGTGGACACAGACAAGTGGAGTGATTCATAAATGTCCCAGTTAAGTACAAGAACACACTCTTGGAGCGTTGTGCAACCAATCAAATAAGTGGACCAGAACTAATGGCTGTATGTATAATGTATTACATTTGACAACAAAAATGATGTCTGCATCAAAGCCTTGCACATGTTTGTCCCTTTTTAGAGACAAACTTTTGCTTTAATGGAAAGTTATAATAATTCATGATTCAAACCCCCCACGTCTCCATCATCACTACTCAAATAACACTGGGCTCAATTAATTTTGATAACCTGAATGAAATAAAATTGACTCATTAAGGGATTCTGAATACTTCTAACTTGCATGCTGTAAGTATTCAAAGAATGTTGGACTTAATTTGTAGACAGAAAAAATAATTAAGTTTAGTGTGGAAGGGATCATCAGAAAGATGCCATAATCTCTCAGCATGATTGGTTGTTTTTTTTTTTTTTCTCAGTTCACCAGAACTCAACCATAACTTCAAATAAATTCAATCTTTGAACAAAATCAGATAATGAATACATAAACAATATTTGAAGTTGGAAGTCCAGATTTTGACCATGTTGTGTTGACCTTGTCATTGCTTGGTCAGTATGTCAAAGCCTCAGTCTGAAATTTCCTCATACAGTACTGACCTCATGCACAGATAGTAAGCATATATTTGTTTTCCCAAAATTTCCCATTTATATTTTTATCATTCGGTCATTTTCTGAAAGACTTAATCCTAATTAGGGCCACAGGGACGCTGGTGCCCATCTCAGCTGACTCTTGGCGAGGGCAGAGTAACCCTGGACAGTTTGCCAAGCCTTCGCGGGGCATCAACACTCTGAGGGCTATGCAGCCTACTCTTGTTGAAAGTCAGCAATGGTTCATTTACATGAACCTCTCTCCACAGACAGTGACAGGCATGGCCAGCCTTTGACAACCCAGGCAGCTGCACTGGGGGGACAGTAGTGGCAACCTGTTGAGAGAGGGGCATGAACCCCCAACCTTAGGATCAGTGATCCAGCACCTTTTACCACCAGGCCATTGCTGCCCCATATATATATATATATATATCTTCTTCTTCTTTTACTTTCGGCTGCTCCCTTCAGGGGTCGCCACAGCAAATCATCCGCCTCCACCTCACCCTGTACTCCGCATCTTCTTTTCTGACTCCAACAACCTTCATGTCTTCCTTCACCACATCCATAAATCTCTTCTTCGGTCTTCCTCGAGGCCTTCTGCCTGGTAGTTCCAACCTCAGCATCCTACTGCCAATATACTCACTATCCCTCCTCTGTACATGTCCAAACCATCTCAATCTAGCCTCTCTGACTTTGTTTCCAAAACATCTTACGTGGGCTGTCCCTCTGATATACTCATTTCTGATCCTATCCATCCTCGTTACTCCCAGGAGAACCTCAACATTATATATATATATATATATATATATATATATATATATATATATATATATATATATATTTTTTTTTTTTTTTTTTTTTTTTTTTTTCTAATTTTATACATTATAGTATGTCTCATTCTAGCCAGTGGGCATTAATGAATTAGAAAGTCTCTTTTCAATATTTGCTTCTGAAAAGTTCCCTCATTACAATCTTTCTAGCTATTTGTAGAATAACAAATGGCTTGTGCAGTGAAACATATCAAAGGGAAAGAGGCCGTTTTTCTGAAGCAGTTGTAAGTTATAAGTCAGGATTTTTCCATTAAGGGTTCTCATAAGTTTTGCAACTAGGGACTGCGTCAACTGGAAAATAGGTTTTATTATAGGACTCACTAACCAAATCTGTATTCATTAAGCTGGCAGTGGAAGTACACAGTAATAGCACTGAATCAGATTCATGTTTCCAAGAGTCATATCAAACAGGGCTAACAAAATAGCAACGGCATAGATAAGGCTATCAGGAAAGTATAGGCAAGTACTTAAACAAATAAAAAGAATGCCAAAAGTCCATGTTCAACTTTATTATTATTATTATTATTATTATTATTATTATTATTATTATTAAACCAGGATGTAGACAGGAAGCAGGAACTACGAAAATTGACTAGAATTGTTCGAGGTCATAAGATCATACATTTATTTCCTGAAGATTATTTACAATAGTTTTGTCAATTTAATATGAAAATTTTGTCTTTTTACTCGCAAAACACATTAAGTCTAACTGTCTTTAAGAAGTGTATTAATGCAATTCATGTGAGCAGTTAAATATGGTCAGAATCTGAACGCTATCAGACTGAGTGGATTAAAAAATGTAAGCATTTCATAATGAAGATGTGAGTAAATCTTGAGCTCAATATGTTTAATGTTTTAATCCAGTGATATCAGAGGAAACATGCTGCCAATGAGGCAAAATTTCATACTTCAACAGTTTTGTTCCTCAGGGGGCTGTTGTGTGGGATCATAAACCACTGCATACTTTAGAATTGTGTGTAAGGTATGGATCTCAGAGATTGTTTCACATTCACTAATTATTAGTGTTTACTCGTAAGGCCTTATTGTTATCCATCCCTGGGGTAAAGCCCAAAATCTATATGTTACAGGTAATTGGTGGTGTAGTGGTTAGCATGTCGTCCTCACAGCCGGAAGAGCCTGGGTTCAATTTCCAGTCTGGGCAGTTCTGTGTGACGTTTGGATGTTCTCCCCATGCTTGCGTGGGTTTCCTCTGGATACTCCGGTTTCCTCCGACAGTCCAAACACATGTAAATTAGGTTATTGGCAGTCCCAAATCACCCCTAAGTCTGAGTGTGAGTATGAATGGTTGTGTGAGTGTTGGCCCTGCGATAGCCTGGCAAGCTGTCCAGGGTGTACACTGCCCTTGCCCACCTCCCCACAACCATAATTAGGATTAAGTGGATCAGAAAATGAATGAATATATTCCTTACCTACAACTCTGCATACCCTTCAGGATTCTGGAAGGGAAATGGGAATTTGTCCACATGTATTTTGTTGGTTTTAAGAAAGCTTGCCATCATTGATAACAACAGGTTGAATTTGTTTGGGGTGAGGGATGGAGTTCCCCAAGGCTGTCCTTTGTCACCAATTCTGTTTATAACTTTTATGGATGGAATTTCTAGGTGTAGCAGACGCATTGGGGGGTTCTGTTTGGTAACCATAGAATTGTACCTTTGGTTTTTGCAGATGATGTTATCCTTTCATCTTTATTAGAAATGGACCTCCAGCTCTCATTGGAATGAGGTCCTGCTCCAAGTTAAGGAGTTGAAGTATCTTGGGATCTTGATGTTTACAAGTGAGGGAAGGATGGAGCAGGAGATTGACAAGCAGATCAGTGCAGCCTCTGCTCTAAAGTGGAGCTTGTACCAGTCCGGTGTGGTGAAGAAGGAGTTGAGCCGGAAGGCAAAGCTTGTAATTTACCAGTTAATCTACGTTCCAACCTTCAACTATGGTCAAGAGCTTTGGATAGAGGCCGAATGAACAGTATTGCAGATGCATACAGCAGAAATGAGTTTACTTTGCAGGGTGGCAAGGCTCTCCCTTAGAGATCTGGTTAGAATGCCTCCCATACACCTACCTGGTGTGGTGGTTTTGGTATATCTAACCGGGAAGATACCCAGAATATGCTGGATTGACAATATCTCTCTGGTCTTAAAACCCCGGATCAACCAGGGGAAAATGATGACGATAATCACTGACTTAATAAACCCTACCAACTTGTGTTTCCACAGGTGCTGTCATTAGGCGCTGATGTCCTTCCTGAGTACAAGCTCCAGGCACCACGCATCCACAAATGGACCGTGCTGCATTACAGCCCCTTCAAGGCTGTGTGGGATTGGCTGATTCTACTGCTGGTAATCTACACTGCTATTGTAACACCATATAGCGCTGCTTTCCTGCTTGGCTCAGAGAAGGAGAATGATACCTGCACATACTGCAAGCCACTTAACAACGTGGACCTCGTTGTCGACATCATGTTTATTATAGACATCCTCATTAATTTTCGTACTACTTACGTGAATGCCAATGATGAGGTGGTGAGCCACCCACTCCGCATAGCTGTGCACTATTTCAAAGGCTGGTTCCTCATTGATATGGTGGCTGCCATTCCCTTCGACTTGCTCATCTATGACAATGGAGAGGAGGTGAGTGCAACTTTAAGTCCCAAACGAGTCAATAATGCACATCTTTATGTTCATCACTCTTGGAACTTCATCTTTTTCAACATAATTAAGAATAATATTACTTACAGACAGAGATAGAATATGCTCAAGTAATTAAGCTTGATTACTGTATATAAGTATTATTCTAATATCTTTGTACTTTAACCCTCTATTTACCAATGTAGCATATCTGCTACATGAAATGAAACGGTTAAAAATATGCAGTGGTACCTCAACTTACGAGTGTCCCTTGTAACAAATTTTCCATGATACAAGCTTCAATCCTACCAAAAATCTGCCCCATCCAACGAGAACATTTTTGACTTACAAGCTCTGCTGGGGAAGTGGCTACCAGCCTTGTATTCCTTCACGTGTATTCCTCTGCGCTATGAGAATGCCTTGTGCAGTGCTTCTCAATTATTTTCTGTGATGCCCCCTATAGGAAGAAAAAAAAAATTAACCCCCCCCCCCCCCCCTCAGTGCCCCGCACGCATAAATAGTGTTTAATGTACTTTATATAATTTGATCGGTGTATTTTTCCTACACCACATGGAACACAGTGAGAGCACCACTGCCACCTAGTGTAGAGGATGCACAATCACACTTAAAGCTGGGCCACCAGTATGTTAAAAAAGCATGTTCCCCAGGGTCATACGCGCCAATTAGCTTTGTATTCTTCCGCATATATCCCTCCGCGCTCCTTTCTGCACCGGCATTTGTAGCGTGCACATGCACAAAAAAGATTTTGTGACTTTTTTAGTCTTATTTTTTTTGTTGTGCATATCATTTTTTTGTTGTGCATATTTTGTTGTGCAGTGTTTCTAAGATGGGTTGTAAGAAGGTGATTGATGTATTCAAGAGGAGAAGATTGATTTCTCTTGAAACGAAGCTTGAAACCATAGTTAAGCATGAAAAAGGAGTCCGCGTGGCCAATCTGTGTAAGGAGTATGGGAAGAATGCATCAAACATCTGTACAATTCTCAAACAGAAGGCCATGTTGAAAAGTGTTAAACTAGCAAAGGGGGTTACTATTTCATCTAAGAAAAGATAAGGACTCAATGATGAGATAGAGAGACTTCTCCTATTGCGGACCAAGTCGAAAGAGGTCAATGGCGATGGGAGTGCAGCCAAGCAGCAGAAGACTTCTTCTTCTTCTTCTTCTTCTTCTTCTTCTTCTTCTTTTCCTTTCGGCTGTTCCCTTCAGGGGTCACCACAGCGAATCATCTGCCTCCATCTCACCCTATCCGCTGCATCTTCTTCTCTTACACCAACTACCTTCATGTCCTCCTTCAACACATCCATAAGTCTCCTCTTTGGTCTACCTCTAGGCCTTCTGCCTGGTAGTTCCGCCTTCAGCATCGGACATGTACAGAGGAGGTATAGTGAATATATTGGTAGTAAGATAGCTTCTCTGACTTTGTCTCCAAAACCTTTTACATGTGCTGTCCCTCTGATGTACTCATTCCTGATCCTATCCATCCTTGTTACTTCAAAAAAGAACTTCAACATTTTCATCTCTGCTTCCTCCAGCTCTGCCTCCTGTCTTTTCCTCAGCGCCACTGTTTCTAAACCATACAACATCGCTGGCCTCATCACCATCTTGTACACTTTTCCTTTCATTCTTGCCGATACTCTCCTATCACACATCACACCGCACACTTTTCTCCAACCATTCCAACCTGTCTGCACACGCTTCTTCACCTCTTTTCCACATTCTCCATTGCTCTGGACTGTTGAGCCTAAGTACTTAAAATCCTCCACCTTCCTTATCCCTGCTCCATGTAACCTCACCGTTCCTCTTGGGGCCTTCTCATTCACACACATGTATTCTGTCTTACTGAGGCTAACCTTCATTCTTCTCCTTTCCTGGGAATACTTCCACCTCTCTCTTCCACTTGTTCTCTGCTCTCACTACAGATCACAATGTCATCTGCAAACATCATAGTCCATGGAGAATCTTGTCTAACCTCATCTGTCAGCCTGTCCATCACCATAGCAAACAAGAAGGGGCTCAGAGCTGATTCTTGATGCAGTACCATCTCCACCTTGAACTCTTCTTTCACACCGACAGCACACCTGACCACTGTCTTACATCTCTCATACATGTTCTACACCACTCTAACATACTTCTCTGCCACTCCAGACTTCCTCATGCAATACCACAGTTCCTCTCTCGGCACCCTGTCATATGCTTTCTCCAGATCCATGAAACAGAAGACAAGTGATCAAAATTAGTGAAGTGAAATTAAACAGTTTAAAAAATCCAAAAAGTCCAATAAATCAATTAATAAATAAAAAGTTTAAAAATTAGTAGTGTAAGTTAATGTTAAGTGCTATTCAGACACACTTTCTGTATTGTTTATTGACTTATTGTTTATTCTTGTTTTATTATTATTTATTGTTAATTACAGTATTATTAATGTCACTGTACATGTGTCATTATTGTGAAATGTTTATCTTAAATGTATTATGTCAAAAATACATGTTTATGTCAGGTTATATGAGTTTGGGAGGGGGCTGGAACGGATTAATTGGTTTTCTATTGTTTCCTATTTAAATTTTTTTTCATCTAACGAACGTTTCCACTTATGAGCTTGCCCTCGTAGCGGATTAATTTCGTAAGTCGAGGTACCATTGTATTTATTTTTATATTTTATTTTTTCAAATAATTTTAACACAATTTGAAAAGGGCTTGCTTTAACAGAGGACTTGGTTACTAAAACATCATTATTTAGAATAATTATAGTAAACCATTCTTCTTTTCTTTTCGGATTTTTCCCTCTCTTGAGAGTAGCCACAGTGAATCATTTGATTCGCACATTTGATTTGTCATGGGTTTTTACGTCGGATGCTCTTCCTGTCACAACCCTTTAGCAAGGGACAGAAGCGCGCTGACGGCTTTGCAGCCTACTCTTTACGAAAGTCAGCAATGGTTCCTTTGCATGCCTCTCACGGCATGGCCCGCCTTCGATAACCCAGTTAGCTGCACTGGGGGGACAGTGACATCCCTGTGGGGACTCAAACCCACAACCTTAGGATCAGCGATCCTGCACCCTATCCACTAGACCACCACTGCCCCAATTATAGTAAACCACTAAAATATTTAATTGTTTGTGTTTACATTTTTAAAAAAGAAACATATACTCTATGCCTTACATTTGTAGTTAGACCTTCAGACCTTTACTACACGCATTGCATCTCTCAAAATGTGCTTCTTCTTTCAATAACGCAGTGACTATATAATATACTATATATAGACTGTATAGTGACTATATAGCACACACTGCAGGAAAGATCTCAAGTTCGACTTGCAAAAAAAAAAAGAAAACTGTACATTTCCTGAAGTTTTTATACTGATTTATGTCACCTAGAGCATCAAGATAACTAGCAGTGATGGTGGTTTCACAGCAACCACCATTACCCAACCATGCTATAATTTCAGCTGAACAGAAAATTGGAAGAAATGCTGCACAGGACTTATTGTGACGTTAAGCAGGCCTACCATTATTAACAGATCTATACTGAAGAAGTACCTAATGAGCCATTCATGTCTTTTCTATATCATCAGTGTGCGGCTGATGGCTGTTAAAACGGGACAGGAAATCTGTACCAAATGAAGGATATTGTCCTTCAAAAATTTTCCAATGATGCAACACATCTAATCATTTGTACTGGATATGTGCATCTTTTGACCTTGTAGATGTAATGATTATTTTCTCGTTTTCGTTTTTCTCGTACGTTTTTCGTAGATTGTTAATTTTTTAAGCAAGAAAATGAAATTTTAACTAAATAAGAAAATTGAACAGATAAATACTTTACCTAAATGATGTGACACAGCTGGTAGAAAATACTAAACATTGTAGCCTTGTAAGGGGTTTGCGGTATCGGTAATTTTTTGACTGTTTAGTGAGTGAAAAAACATAAACATTCTGTTTTCTGATTTGGGAGGCAAATTTTCTTTTCCTTGAAATAAATCAATGGACAAAAAAAAGGTCAAGGACTTTTCCGGTTTATAATACAGTATTCACTGACTTGGTATGCTACGTAATGTAGACCGTGCTATAGCTCTTCGTGTGCTGAAAGTAAATAATTCTCCAAGCATTGTTGATTTTGAGGGAACACCTTCCTCAGTAAAATGGTTCAATATTCTGGATTAAACAAGTCAAAGTAGAGGTAGCTTAGCAATAGATGATGATTAACCTGTTCAACCCCTGACAGGTTCAAACTTACTTTCCTATTTCATGTAACTACAGAACTTTCTTGTAGTTTTGGTGAATTTAGTGAATTTTATATATAATTATTATAACTATATACAGTGATCCCTGACTACTTCGTGCTTCGGTTTCTGCAGCTCCAGAGCGTCGCAGGTTTTTCAAAAATATTCATCAAAAAATTAAAAAATAATGAAAATAGGGAAAAGGTGAAGGAAAATGTCGCAAAACAAGGACAATTATGCAAAAAAAACCAAACAAACAAAAACAAAAAAACAACCAAACAAAGCTACTTACATTTTTATGTGAGGTGCACACCTGTGTGTGTATGTATTTATATTTTATTTACATTTTATGCATTATTTTTGAATATTTATTTGTTATTATAAGCATTCATAGTGATGAATATGTATTTATTGATATTATATACACATGTACATGTACGTCATTCAGGGGGTCGATCCTACTTCGTGCAAATTGGCGATCGTGGGAGGGTCTTGGTCCCCATGAACCGCAGAAAGTAAGGGATCCGTGTATACATTATTATATAATAGGAGGTGCTGACAACAATCCAGAGCAATGGAGAGTGTGGAAAAGAGGTGAAGAAGCGTGTGCAGGCAGGTTGGAATGGATGGAGAAAAGTG
>CM045728.1:22149849-22247349 GCA_024760905.1 Plotosus lineatus
ATTCAGCAACACTTACTCACCTGGAAAATCAATGGACCTGAATCGCAAAAAGTTATTTGGAAAAGCAGTAAAGCAGTTTTCAGTTACTGTTTTGTAGTAATTTTACCATTATTTTAGTCAAATACATGAATTTAATTAAAATTGAAATTTTGTTTGAGTATAATTTTTAAATGTGTTGTTTTTCATCCTGAATTGAACATCTGTAATAAATCTGAATGTAATCTTCTTTCTTTGCCTTTAAGACAACCACTCTAATTGGCCTCTTAAAGACGGCGCGGCTCTTGAGGCTTGTTCGAGTGGCCCGGAAGTTGGACCGCTACTCGGAATACGGTGCAGCTGTGCTCTTTCTACTTATGTGCACTTTCGCACTCATTGCTCATTGGTTGGCGTGCATATGGTATGCCATTGGAAGTGTAGAGCGCAGCGGTGCCATTGGCTGGCTCCACACGCTAGGCGAACAACTCGGGAAACCCTATAATTACTCCATTGTCAACTCAGGACCCAGCATTAAAGACAAATATGTGACTGCCCTTTATTTCACCTTCAGCAGTTTGACCAGTGTAGGTTTTGGAAACGTCTCACCGAACACCAACTCAGAGAAGATCTTCTCCATCTGTGTCATGTTAATTGGATGTGAGTAAACTTGGTTCATTTTAAATACTTTGAATGTTTTACATTTTGTTAGTACAGTATATAAATATAAAATAATGTATATAGTATATAAAGTTAGTACAGTATATAAATCCAAACTTGATAGGAAGCTAGGGTCAGAGTGAATGGTCAGCTAGAGATGATTAAGAACAGTGTCAGCTTGGTGGTTTTTGGGTTTAAACTCTTGTTCATTTCTAACCAGAACAATTAACTAACAAATGGGACGAATAGATCAGACTCTACACCAAAGACATGACCAGCATTTAAATATTTAAGGAAACATGTTTCAACAGGAGCACTCAGAGATTGCAAGACTCTGCAAAGCTAAATAAATAATAGAAAGCACTCAGGCAGTTTCTACTGGGTCTGCTGTATATCCACACTTTATAAAAATCATCCTGTCTAACAAAGTTAAAGAATCCTTTAAAAAGTTGATCCAGAATTTGATCTGGATAAGCCCAAATTTGAGTTTGTAATTGAGTCTTTCAGTATCTAAAGCTCAATTTCTGGTAGAAATCTGGTAAAAATCTATACAGACGCTCCCCGACTTATGCTTTAGTTCGGTTCCGAACGGCCAAACGTAAAAAGTGAAAAAAAAACGTAAGTTGTTACTGTATGTTCCAGTTACGTATGACGTTCATACTGTACTATACATCCATAAATACCATTACTGTATCTCATAAAACACCCCTAAGTCAATTATTATAAACATAACATTGTAAAATAATATCAAATATATCAAATGATATCAACAGTAATCTCAAATAAATTAAATTCAAGCAAAATAATTTCAAATGGACAAAATTTAATCAAATTCACTCATCAAATATCAAATATAGTATCAAATATAACCTTTAACATTCTCTGTGATGCAATCTTTCTGCTTGTAAATGGTTCCGATGGTCGACGGAGCCATTTGGAAGAAACATACAACAGTCACATGTTTTTCACCAGCATCAATTTTCTTGATAATAGCCATCTTCGTTTCTAACGAGATGGCTTGCTGCTTTTTCTGATTACCATTATCACTAGTAGGCTTACACTTCTGACCAACCGTATTTGCTTAGGGTTACAAAAGTCCGCAAAACAGTGTAAACACAAAGATCACCGAGACAACGTCTTAACATGAGGGTAACACGTGATGAACTGGGAAGAAGGAGAGGCACGTTCAGTCTGTCATTTGTAAACAATGGACGCAGCGTCATGCGTAAGTAGCGTATTACGTCAGCGTACTACATAGTACATAGTACATGGTACGTCTCATACCACAGAGAGCACACTAAACTCAAAATTTGACATCTTTTTTTTTAAACGTAAAATCGAAAAATACGTAAAACGAATGAAAGTCAAGCGGGAAGTGTCTGTATAACTTTTTGCATAGCCCTGTCGTCAAACAAACTGGAGGTAATACATAACCTGCTTATCAGAGATAAATCCTTGTGTAGTGCATGTCATTGGAGACACAAATATAATAAAATCAATTCTTATTATTTTTGATTATAATTGATTACTATAGTGTATAACTGGGAGACCACCATTTTAAGGTTTTTCAGAGGATATGCTGCCATTTTTCTGAGTTTTAAGATCAGACCACTGCACGGAATGTTTATGAGAAAGTATTCATAAAACTCACAGTATTATCTATTCATTCACTTCATTTCCTGATTAAAGGTGGTCGCTTTAAAGGTGCTAAATCAATACTGGGGGTTTTGTTTGTTTGTTTGTTGGTTTGTTGGTTTGTTTGCTTATTTGAAATTGGAAGGGGGGGGGTTGGATACAGGGGAAAGTACAATGCTATAAAATTTACGAAAGGATTTCTGCTGCATATTCTCATAATACTATTGTATTAGACAAGTGCTGCGTTCCTGCCTTTATTCCTACTGAAACATGCATCTCTAATCTAAATAACTAAATCCTTGAGGGATTATGTCATGTGTACTGTGTTTAAATAGTTGTAGTGGATTAAATGTAGAAAGAACAGAGTGCAAGTATCCTGTTACACTTTGTTCTAATTAAAATGGCATTATATATCTGGGATATGCTTAATCATATGATAACACTATTCTTTCTAGCCCTCATGTATGCCAGTATTTTTGGGAATGTATCAGCCATCATACAGCGGCTGTACTCAGGTACAGCACGCTACCACACTCAGATGCTCCGGGTCAGAGAGTTTATTCGCTTCCACCAAATCCCGAACCCTCTCAGACAGAGACTGGAGGAGTATTTCCAACACGCCTGGTCTTACACTAATGGAATTGACATGAATGCGGTAAGTCACAAATAATTATTAAATATACTAACTATCACCAGTTCCATTATCTGTATGATACTCAAACAAATGCTTACTTAATGCCACATCCGTCTATAGCCGAGAGTCCATGCAAGCTGATTGGCCGTGCTCTCACGGGAGGGAGGGACGGCATACGCTCACTTCCCTGTTACTCACAGCAATCGCTGGCCAATGATGGGCGTCTGTGAGGTCATTCGTACATGGGGCTGATTGCGCTTTCCCTCTAAGTGTGTTAGACCGCCCCCAAATACGCATGCACCGCAGTTCGAAAAGAGGCGGGTGGATCACAGATGGAACATGTGCATGCTTTCACTCCTCCCTGGTCAGTGGTGGTTGTGTGATAGGAAAGTAAATACCTCATAGGTGGGAATTGGATACGACTAAATTAGGGAAGTTAGCTCGTCCATCTCACAGCAAGAAGGTCCTGGGTTCGAGTCCCAGTTTGGGCATTTTTGTGTGGAATTTGCATGTTCTCCCTATGTCTGCATGGGTTTTCTCCAGGTACTCCTCCCACGTGGCATGGTGTTCCACATCAGGTGTGAGTGTGAGTATGAATGGTTGTGTAAGTGTTGGCGCTATGATTGCTTGGTGAGCTGTCCAGGGTGTACCCCAACTTCGCCCAGCATTGCCTGAGATAGGCGCCAGCCTCCCAGTGACCTTAATTAGGATTGAGCAGTTGAGAACTGAATAATAAATTAGGGTGAAAACCAGGATGGGAAAAAAAAACAAATGCATGCTAATAATACTATGATTTGCATTCGTAGGGTTCAGTGATGGAGTGATTTTCTGCATCTAATAATTAATAACTACAGAAGTGGTTTCCTCTCCAGTTGAAGCTTGTGTTCTATATATTACTCACTCATTTACCACACCATTTAATGTTACTATTAGGGTCACAGTATATCGGATAACATTGGGTGAAGGCATGATACACCAGGAACAGCTTGCCGGACCGCCACACATACAACCATTCACCCTCAGATCTACACATCTGGAGCCTATTCAGAACTGTCAATCAGCCTTATGCTCATGTTTTTGGACGATGGGAGAAAACCACATCAGCATGGACAAAACGTGCAAACTGCACACCACAATACCTTAACTCAGTACTTGAACCTAGAACCTTCTTGCTGAGATGTATATGTGCTCTCCACTACTCCACCTTGCCATGCCCATTTCCTATATCTCATTTCATAAAACTGTTCTCCAACAGGCAATGCGGTGGCATAGTAGTTGGCATGTCTGCCTCTCAGTGAGAAGGCCTGGGGTCAATTCCCATCTTGGGCATTTCTGTGTGGCGTTTGTATGTTGTTGCATCTTGCTGATGTGGGTCTACAGGTACTCTGGATTACTCCCAGAGTCTGAATCACCCCTAGGTTTGAGTGTTGGCCCTGTGACAGCTTGGTGAGCTGTCCAGGGTCTACACTACCCTTGTGCAGAGTTGGCTGAGATGAGCAACAGCCTTTCTGTGACCCTAAATAAGATGAAGTGGTTCAAAAAATCAGTGAGTTTTCTAACAATTTTGTTTTACATCTCAACTACACATTGGGCTAGATTGAACTGTGGTGCTGGGATTATTGCTGTGGTTTTGTTTTGTTTTTTGTTTTTGTTTTTTTGTATTTTTTTCATGGCTTTGTAATTTCATTTTTCAATTTCAATGGTTAAATAGAAAATGAAAGATAATGCTAATACATTTCCCTCCATAATTATTGGCACCCCTGGTGTAGATGTGTTCTGTAGCTTATCATTGATTCAGTTTTTTTTTTTAATGATATCGGACCACAGTGGGGGGGGGCGATCCAACCTTTAATTCAAGTAAATTTATTCAGTGGGAAAAAAATCTCACTTTAACAAATAATACTTTTACATCAAATCATGTGTGCCACAATTATTAGCACCCCTGATATTAATATTTTGTACGACCCCCTTTTCCCAACTAAACAGCACCTAATCTTGTCCTGTAATGTTTCACAAGATGGGACAATGGGGCAGTGGTGGTCTAGTGGTATAGGGCGCTGATCCAAAGGTTGGGGGTTCGAGTCCCACTCTCCACAAGGTTGTCACTGTCCCCCCCAGTGCAGCTAACTGGGTTATCAAAGGCCGGCCATGTCTCTCACTGTCTATGGTGTGAGGCATGTTAAAGAACCATTGCTGAATTTTGTAAAGAGTAGGATGCAAAGCAGTCAGTGTGTTTCTGCTCTGCGATGGCCTGGTGAGCTGTCCAGGGTGTACTCTGCCCTCGCCCTGAGTTGGCTGGGATGGGCACCAGCCTCCCCGCAACCCTAATTAGATGAAGCGGTTACAGAAAATGAACTGAATGAAGATGGGACAATGCAGAAAGAAGAATTTTGGGTCATTCCTCTCTGCACAATCTCTCTAAATCATCCTGCGACCTGGGTCCTCTCCTCTGCACTCTTCTCTTCGGCCTCACTCCACAGACTTTCAGTGGGGTTGAGTTCTGTGAACTGAACGTCATTGGGAGGAGCTTGATTATGTGTCTGGTGTAACCATGTGTAGCTGTACACTTATCCTGTGTAGATTTGGCCACATGTTTATGGTCATTATCTTGTAAAAGACCCAATGACGACCCATCTTCAACTTTCGGGCAGAGGCCTCCAGATTTTCATTTAAAATGTCCTGGTATTTCAAAGTGTTCATGATGCCATGCACCATAACAAGGCTCCCAGGACCTCTGGAAGAGAAACAGGTCCACAGCATCACCAATCCTCCCCCATACTTCCCAGTGGGCATGAGGTACCTTTCTGCATACTCATTTGTTCCGCCAGACTCACTTAGAATGTTTGCTGCAAAAAGGGTTCTATCTTGATCTCATTTGGCCAAAGCACAGGGTGTCAATTGAAGTCCCAGTACTGCTTAGACAACTCCTGATGTTTGTGTTTATGATTGTGAGAAAGAAAATGTTTTTCCATGCATGCCTCCCAAACAGCTTGTTGGAGTGTAGATGGCGCCTCATGGTTGTTTTGGAGACTTTGTGACCCCCAAGATGCTGCCATTTGTTGCAATTCTTTAACAGAGAGCTTTGTAGAACGTTTTATTTCTTTTACCATCCTCCTCACTGTGTGTTGGCAAAATAAACTTCTGTATGAGGACACACTTCTCAATGATTCCTTTGACAGTAGATATGCACAGGTGCAGGCCGGGGGCTATTTTCTTGTAGCCACTGCCTGACTTGTGAAGGTCGGCACACTTCTGCCTGACTTGAATGGTGGGTTCCTTTGTCGTTCCCATGTTGAAGAATGGATAAGAGAAATGGCCTCTGTGTCACATCATATTTATCCCTCAGGGAAACAGGAAGTGATGAAGTACTGTTTAAATATTCATAGACATTCTGATCAACTTTGTACACTACTGTAGAAATGACAGAAATACTTCAATTACATTTATTGATTCATTCATTCATTTTCTGTAACCGCTTAATCCTAATTAGGTGTCACAGGGAGGCTGGCGCCCATCTCAGCCAACTCTGGGCCAGGACAAAGTACACTCTGGACAGCTCAACAGGCCATCGCAGGGCAGAAATACGCTGATGGTTATGCAGCCTACTCGTGACAAAAGTCAGCAATGGTTCTTTTCCATGCATCCCACCATAGACAGTGAGAGACATGGCCAGCGTTTGATAACCCAGTTAGCTGCACTGGCGGGAGAGGGTAGGGGGTGGGGGGGCAGCAGTGATAACCGTTGACAATGGGGCTTGAACCTGCAACCTTAGGAATATCCAGCATGTTACCAATGGGCCGCAACTGCCCACATTACATTTATTTTTTTAGGAATTGTTAGGGTGCAAATAATTGTGGAACATATGATTTTATGAAAAATAATGATTTATTAGTCAGTGTGGGGGGGAGGGGGTTCCCTCCTTAAAATTCACTTGAGTTAAAGATTACCATTTTCTATAAAGTTCAGTGTGAGAGTAGCTTCACCAATAAAAGTTTAATTTATTTTGAGGCTTTTAACACTTCTTAACCAGGGCTGCCAATAATCATGGAGGGCAGGAGGGCAGTGTATATCATTCATTCAATGACACAGACTTGTTATATTCTTTATAATGTTCTTGTAAGGGGTTTGCGCGCGCGTGTGTGTGTGTGTGTGTGTGTGTGTGTGTGTGTGTGTGTGTGTGTGTGTGTGTGTGTGTGTGTGTGTGTGTGTGTGTTGGAAAGTGAACACTCATAAACAGAATGAGTCTGACTGAAATTGGGTCCTCTCCTCCACCCACCTCTTTCATTGTCTCATTACTTATAATGAGGAAATATGGCAAGCGCAGATATTCCAGGAACACAGAGACACTTCATAATGAAAAAATCCTAATGAGATGGACGACATCAGACAGAAATAGCATGGTGTGACAGTTTTTGACTGATGATCTGAGAATGGGTTATAGGTTGCAGAGGGAGTAGCTGAACTCTATCAGGTTACTAACCCTGTGTATGTGTAGACGATTTGAGATATTGTATTTACCGTTACTGTATGCTGAAGAACAGCAGGCAGTGATTTGATATATGTAATTCTGCAAACTTAACACACCTGAACATCCATCCATGGAGAACCTCTAAAGCCTGCCAGGTTCAATGGCTGAATGTTTTTCAGAATTTAGAGACGTACAATCAAGTTCAAGTACAGGTTTAAGCTGGATCGCTTAAATTTATTCAGTGATTTATCCTGACATCACTTTTATATTGATTTAGTTGTGTCTTGAATTAAATTTATGTTGATTGGTGAAAGAGTGGCCCAGTTCAAGTTAACGTGCTCTTGTGCAGTTCAGGCTTCAGTTGGAGCACTCCGTGATCTCAGTGTTTTGTGTTGCTTTCATTCTGTGATTGGATCATTGTTCACTGTTGGCAGGTAACCGTTGGGCTTTTTACACCCGAGCCATAGTGGCTCACCAGGCCGATGCTTATCCCCGGTTTCTGTAGCGTGAAGCGACCAGGAGTTCAGCTCCTCCTGGATGGGATGTTCGTCCATCACAGATTACCTTCCCAGTATACTTTTACTGGTACCCATTTATACTGTTGGCAGATAACCCCTCGATGCTGTGAGATGTTCTATTAAACAGGATACACGAAATTATTAATTTCCATTAAATATTTTTACTCACTATTCTACTCTCAATAAAACTATATGCTGCTTGCTGTAGAAAGGCATCTCAGTGGTGCTGCCACTATTTTGCATCACAACATCAACAGAAATCTCAAGATGATTGATTCCCTCCAGATGCGTTGATGGTTTCCACCTGAAATTCGAGACAATGAGTACAGTTTTAGTTTCGTCTGCTTTAAAAGCATGATTGACAGCTATTCTCGTGGCAGTTCTTTTCCTCTTACTCAGAACATCTGGGGTTCTGCCAAAGTGACTTTCAGATCATTAACTATATCCCTGTTTGCTCATGTTGAATTCAGTTCCAGGTTTCCCCCCCCCAAGTCTTTTCAGTTCTGAACATCTTCCTTTTAAGAATGAATACCTCTGGGGTTATTGTGATCTTCAAAGCTGAGAAACCAAAGATTTTTTTTTTTTTTTAATCCTACCCCCAACACACACCCCTCATCCCATTTTCCGTTCACCCCATACTAATATCTTTTCGGCTTCATATATAAATAGAAGTATATCATTCTCTGCCATCACGCACTTCCAGGGTCCATGGGTTTACCCTAAATTTAGACTGCTATCCCTGTGGTCCTACCTGTTCCCATTTTGGGTTGAACTGGTGACCTCCATTTTGCATTTTGTGTGGTTTTTCCTCCTACAGTGCAAAAATATGCAGAGGTCAGAGTGACTATGTTGAATTGCCTATCGATGCCTCATGCTGTTTATAACAGACTTATATCCCGTCTGAGGTGAATTATATCACCTTGTGTCTAGTCATTCATTCATTTTCTGTAACCGCTTAATCCTAATTAAGGTCACGGGGAGGCTGGCGCCCATCCCAGCCAACTCCAGGCGAGGGCAGAGTACACCCTGGACAGCTCGCCTTGCCGTCGCAGGGTGGAAACACACTGACAGCTTTACAGCTACTCTTGTCAAAAGTCAGCAATGGTTCTTTTACATGAATCTCACACCATGGACAGTGAGAGACATGGCCAGCATTTGATAACCCAGTTAGCTGCATTGGGGGGACAGTGAAACTCTAGAGAGTTCGGCTTGAACCCCCAACCTTGGGATCAGTGCTCCAGCACCTTTACCACCAGGCCACCACTGCCCTCTTGTGTCTAGTATTATAAGAATGAATTCCACAATAATTACAGGGATGAGGCTGTTATTAAAAATGCAGCCATGAGGTGGGGGGGCACTAACCAGTGTCTCTCCCCCTCATGCCGGTCCCAAGCCCGGAGAAATGCAGAGGGTTGTGTCAGGAAGGGCATCCGACGTAAAACCAATGCCAATTACTTAAAATGCAAATCAAAAGTATTACCTCCATACCGGATCGGTCGAGGCCCGGGTTAACAACGACCGCCATCAGTGCTGTCAATCAACAGGGTGCTGATGGAAATTGGACTACTGTTGGTCGAAGACGTCGAAGAAGGAGAGGTGGGAGGCGTGTCCGTAGGCAGAGAGAGAAGAGGAAAGGCATGAGTCTAGGACTGAGAGTGGGGACTTTGAATGTTGGAACTATGCACAGAAAAGGTAGAGAGCTGGTTGAGATGATGCAGAGAGGAGGAAGGTGGGACATACTGTGTGTTCAGGAGACCAGGTGGAAAGGTAGCAAAGCTAAAAGCTTAGGAGCAGGGTTTAAGCTATTTTATCACGGTGTGGATGGGAAGAGAGAAATGGAGTCGGAGTCATCTTGAAGGAGAGAGTTTGTCAGGAATGTTCTAAAAGTGAAAAGAGTGTCAGACAGAGTGATGAGTCTCAAGTTAGAAATTGAAGGTGTAATGCTCAATGTTGTTAGTGCTTATGCCCCACAGGCAGGATGTGAGCTAGAAGAGAAGGAGATTCTGGAGTGACTTAGATGAAGTGATGCAGAGTACCCCCAGAGGTGAAAGAGTGGTCATAGGTGCAGACTTCAATGGACATGTTGGGGCAGGAAACAGAGGGGAGGAAGTGATGGGCAGGTTTGGTATCCAGGACAGAAACGAGAAGGACAGATGTTGATAGATTTTGCAAAAAGGATGGAAATGGCTGTGGTGAATACTTTCTTTGAGAAGAAACAGGAGCATAGGTGACTTATGAAAGCGGAGGTAGGCGCACACAGGTAGACTACATCTTGTGTAGGCGATGTAATTTGAAGGAAGTCAGTGACTGCAAAGTCATCGTGGGTGAGAGTGTTGCCAAACAGCATAGGATGGTGGTGTGCAGGATGACTCTGATGGTGAGAAAGGTGAAAAGGCAAAGGCAGAGCAGAAGACAAGGTGGTGGAAGCTGAAAAGGAAGAGTGTCGTGGTTGTCTTCAAAGAGGAGTTGAAACAGGCTTTGGGTGGCCAGGAAGGGCTTCCAAATGACTGGACAACCACAGCAAATGTGATCAGGGACACAGGTAGGAGAGTACTTGGTGTGTGTCCTCTGGAAGGAAAGTAGATAAGGAGACTTGGTGGTGGAATGAGGAAGTGCAGGAGTGTGTACAAAGGAAGAGGTTAGCCAAGAAGAAGTGGGACATTGAGAGGACCGAAGAGAGTAAACAGGAGTACAGGGAGACACAGCATAAGGCGAAAGTAGCAGTGGCTAAGGCCAAACAGAGGGCATATGATGACTTGTATGATAGGTTGGATAGTAAAGAGGAGAAAATGATCTATACAGGTTGGCACAGCAGAGAAATAGAGATGGGAAGGACGTGCAGCAAGTTAGATTGATAAAGGACAGAGAGGGAACTCTATTGACTAATGACAAAAGTGTGCTGGGAAGATGGAAAGAGTACTTTGAAGAGCTGATGAATGAGGAAAATGAGAGAGAAAAAAGAGTAGAAGAGGTAACCATTGAGGAGCAGGATGTAGCAAAGATCAGTAAGGGTGAAGTGAGAAGGGCATTGAAGAGGATGAAGAATGGAAAGGCAGTTGGTCCTGATGATATACCTGTGGAGGTATGGAAGTGTCTAGGAGAGGTAGCAGTAGATTTTCTGACAAGAACATTCAACACGGTACTAGAGAGTGAGCAGATGGCGGAGGAGTGGAGGAGAAGTGTGCTGGTGCCCATTTTTAAGACCAAAGGGAGACGCGTGCAGAGTTGCAGCAACTACAGAGGGATAAAGTTGATGAGCCATACGATGAAGTTATGGGAAAGAATAGTGGAAGCTAGACTAAGGGCAGAGGTCAGCATTTGTGAACAACAGTTTGGTTTCATGCCAAGAAAGAGCACCACAGATGCAATGTTTGCCTTGAGGATGTTAATAGAGAAGTACAGAGAAGGTCAGAGGGAGCTACATTGTGCCTTTGTGGATCTGGAAAGCGTATATGACAGGGAGCGAAGAGAAGAACTGTGGTATTGCATGAGGAAGTCTGGAGTGGCAGAGAAGTATGTTAGAGTGGTGCAGGACATGTATGATAGATGTAAGACAGTGGTGAGGTGTGCTGTCGGTGTGACTGACTAATTCAAGGTTGAGGTGGGACTGCATCAAGGGTCAGCTCTGAGCCCCTTCTTGTTTGCTATGGTGATGGACAGGCTGACAGGCGAGGTGGAGACAAGAATCTCCATGGACTATGATGTTTGCAGATGACATCGTGATCTGTAGTGAGAGCAGAGAACAAGTGCAGGAAAATCTAGAGAGGTGGAGGTATGCCCTGGAAAGGAGAGGAATGAAGGTTAGCCTCAGAAAATCAGAATACATGTGTGTGAATGAGAAGGACCCAGGAGGAACGGTGATGTTACAGGGAGCAGAGATAACTAAGGTGGAGGATTTTAAGTACTTAGGCTCAACAATCCAGAGCAATGGAGAGTGTGGAAAAGAGGTGAAGAAGCGTGTGCAGGCAGGCTGGAATGGTTGGAGAAAAGTATCCGGTGTGATGTGCGATAGGAGAGTGTCAGCAAGAATGAAGGGAAAAGTGTACAAGATGGTGGTGAGGCCAGCGATGTTGTATGGCTTAGAAACAGTGGCGCTGAGGAAAAGGCAGGAGGCAGAGCTGGAGGTAGCGGAGATGAAAATGTTGAGGTTCTCCTGGGAGTAACGAGGATGGATAGGATCAGAAATGAGTATATCAGAGGGACAGCCCATGTAAGATGTTTTGGAGACAAAGTCAGAGAGGCTAGATTGAGATGGTTTGGACATGTACAGAGGAGGGATAGTGAGTATATTGGTAGTAGGATGCTGAGGTTGGAACTACCAGGCAGAAGGCCTCGAGGAAGACCGAAGAAGAGATTTATGGATGTGGTGAAGGAAGACATGAAGGTCGTTGGAGTCAGAAAAGAAGATGCGGAGGACAGGGTGAGGTGGAGGCGGATGATTTGCTGTGGCGACCCCTGAAGGGAGCAGCCGAAAGTAAAAGAAGAAGGCTGTTATTAAACAACACGGATATGACTAACAAAGAAAGGGGGTACACTTGATCACGTTTCCTTAATTTTTTATTCGTTTGCTGAACTGCTTAATCCTACTAGGGTCACGTGGAGGATGGACTCTATCTCAGCCGATTCTAGGCAAAAGCGAGATACAATCTGAACACCTTGCTAGTCCACCACAGGGCTAACACACATACACACTACCATTCAATGTTGAAGCTGCAAGTTATACTAATATGCATGTATTTGGATTGTTGAAGGAGACATAGGACCTGGAGGAAGTCCACACAATATTTATACACCAAGTATATTTATATGTTAATATAAACTCTTCTGACTTATTAGTTGCATTGATCACTGTTTTCCATCATTACCCTGAGATCTTCTGTGCTCATTTCACATCTTTTTCTCTCTCACACCTTTTATTATTTTTTTTTTTTTTTTCATATACCTCTCCAGGTACTTAAAGGCTTCCCTGAGTGTCTTCAGGCAGATATATGTCTACACCTGAACCGCACTCTTCTTCAGAACTGTAAAGCATTTAAGGGATCCACGAAAGGATGCCTCCGAGCCCTGGCCATGAAATTCAAAACCACTCATGCCCCACCAGGTGACACGCTGGTCCATGCGGGTGATGTGCTCTCAGCCCTTTACTTCATTTCCAGAGGATCCATTGAAATACTTCGTGGAGATGTGGTGGTGGCTATCTTAGGTACATAACAGTATGAATTAAAAATTCACTGAAAAATGATCATTTATAACCTGCGATCACCGGTCAAGCTGTCCAGGGTGTAGATGGGTGCCATCCTCCTCGTGTCCTTAATTAGGATTAAGCAGTTCAGAAAAAGAATGAATGAATGAATGAATGATAATTTATTTAAAGTGTTTGTATGATGTATGTAATTAGTAAAAACTTGTATGAACATGGTATCCTGCGCTGCTTAAAAATTTCTTTATTTGTATATAATTTTGAATAGTTTACTGCCACCTGCTGGATGCAAAAAGTAATCTTTCTACTTTATTATATACAGTATTTATATAATATTCGCAAAAGGGTGGGGGGCTGAGCGAGGCAAAAATTAGTAACTATGCAGAAAAAGTCCACTATATACGTATCTATACAACTTCTCCTTTTCCTTTCGGCTGTTCCCTTTCAGGGCTTGTCACAGCGAATCATCTGCCTCCATCCTCATGGAAGTCATATTAATGATCCGTATACTCAATTTGGCATAGGTTTTTTACGCCGGATGCCCTTCCTGACACAACCCTTTAGCAAGCGGCAGAAATACGCTGACGGCTATGTAGCTACTCTTGTCGAAAGTCAGCAATGGTTCTTTTACATGAACCTCTCACCATAGACAGTGAGCGACATGGCCGGTCTTTGATAACCCAGTTAGCTGCACTGGGGGGACAGTGACAACCTTGTGGAGAGTGGGACTCGAAACCCCAACCTTAGGATCAGTGATCCAGCACCTTTTACCACCAGACCACCGCTACCCCACCTATACAACTTATACACATTGTTTAATTTAACCTTTATTTTCACAGCTTATACCATTGAGCCATAAAGTCTCATTTGCAAGAGAGAGCAACAATCAGATATTACACAGTAAAAAAAAAAAACCTTAAACTATGTTGACATGTAACATTTTTTTTCTTATCTGGATGTATTTATTTTTCTTAGGAAAGAATGATATTTTTGGTGAGCCCATCAACCTGTATGCTCGACCAGGCAAGTCCAACGCTGATGTCAGGGCTCTTACATACTGTGACTTGCATAAAATCCACAGAGAGGATGTTCTAGAGGTTCTGGACATGTATCCAGAGTTCTCGGATCACTTCTGGAGCAACCTGGAGATCACCTTCAACCTCAGAGATGTAAATCATTGCTCCTGAATATTGTCCTACTGTACATAGTCACACAACTCTGTTTTTCTTCTGTCTCTCTCTCTCTCTCTCTCTCTCTCTCACTCTCTCTCTCTCTCTCTCTCTCTCTGTCGTTCTCAATGATGCTTACATATACACTTGATCAGGGGTCCCTAACCACCGGGCCGCGGACCAGTACTGGTCCGTGGCTCAGTTGGAACTGGGCCACAAAAAAAATAATTACAGTAATTATTTCCAGTTTATTTAATTATCTGAGTCTGAACGATCTTTATTTTTGAAAAATCTTTTATTTTGGAAAAATGGCCGGATTCTCTCAGTGACATTTCGGTCATTTGAGCGCTAAAATGTAACCCACAAGGGGACGGCGTGTGAACAGAGGCGTGTTGGACATGCTTCAAACATTAGCAGGGATGTTGGGTGAGACTGAGCCTTCATTCTCCCAGCTGGTGCACCATCACCTGTGGGTTTTTTTATTTATTTTATTTTATTTTTTTAGAAAAATTTAAGCTCTACTTCCAAACCAACTTTATTTCAGCTGTTGAAAAATAACATTCATGGAGTGTTTTTTTTTTTTTTAATTACTAGCGTAGGCCTCCGTCAGTCCCGAAGGACTATGGCTGCGCTCTGGCCAGTATCCTGACTGGTGATACTCCCCAGTGCGCAGAGCCCGGGTAGGGAGTAATGAGGGACAGGCTGTTACCCAAGCAGCAAGTCCCCCCCCTGTCTCGGCGCCACCGGAAGGATCCAATGGAAGGGCAAGTGCCGATACAACTGGGTTCCAGTGCCGCTGCAGGAGAGAAACTACGGTCAATTTAGAACGGCCAATTAACCTACAGTGCACGTCTTTGGATTGCGGGGGGAAACCGGAGCACCCGGAGGAAACCCGCACAAGCACAGGGAGAACATGCAAACTCCACACAGAAACGCCCAGGCCGGGAATCGAACCCGGGCCTTCTTGCTGTGAGGCAGACGTGCTAACCATTTTAATTACTATTTAATATAGTTTAATTACTATTACTATTATTAGTAGTAGTACTATTATTAATAATAATAATAATAATAATAATAATAATAATAATAATAATTTATATAAATAAATAACATTATATGTACAATATAAATAATCTAAACCCCCCCAACCCCACCCCCCGCGGTAAAATTGTCAACCGTTGACCTGTCCACGGTGATTAAAAAAGTTGGGGACCATTGCACTAGATGGTAAAAGGTTTGTGGACACCTGACCTTCACACTCAAATGTGTCCAAACTGTTATAGAGTTCCAATTTCTCTTTACTGAACATAAAGAGCCCAAACCGCTTTCAGCCTGACAATGTAACATGCGTAGAACAAGGTCCTGACTTCAGCATCGGCATCACAGAGTTTCACAGAGCCCTGACCTCAATCCCACCGAACACTTTTGAGATGAACTGGAACACAAACTGTCCCAAACCTGTGTTCCTTACGGGACATCAGTGCCTGACCTCACTAATGCTTTTGTGGCTGCGGGGGCATATCTCCACAGCCATGCTCCAAATTAAAGCTGAAAGCCTTTCCAGAAGAATGGATGCTTTGTTAAGGAAGATTAAAATCTTACATTTGAACCTTGCTGAACACTCGTGATTGTGGTGCTGGGGCGTCTGCAAATGTTTGGATGTATAAAGTGTACTTACACGCTGAATTCTCATACATGGATGACAGCCATGAAGCATGAATGACATGTAATTTTGATATGTCAGAAATTTGAAGAACAAGTGTTTGATTGTAGCGACTGCCAGTAGATATTGATTTTGCTATTTGTGTCTCTTTAATTACACGGATGTTATTACTGCAGACCAACATGATTCCTGGGTCCCCAAGCAGCGATGACTCAGACTGTACTGGCTTTAACAAACTGCGAAGAAGAAAGCTTTCTTTCCGACGGCGAACAGACAAAGGTACCATTCAGAGGTTGATAGTACTAGTGATAGTAATCAATTCAAGAATGATGTAATGCGGAGTTGCCTGTGTTTGTGTCTGTAACACATTTTGCCTTGAAGTTTAAGACTCTTATGTTGGTAAGCCATCCGTATTCGTTTAGTATTGTTTTGTGTTTGTTAGATGATGCAGATGCAGGAGAGATCAAGAAGAACCAGAAGCCAGTGCGACGTAACAGGAAACAGGCCAGGAGTAATCAAAACGAAGGATTAAAACCAGTCTTCCAGGGACTTCAGAGTTCAATCTCTTCCCACTCCAGTGGCGATGAAAGCGAAGACATTGTTCATACACACGTCACTCTGCCGTCAACATTACTGGAGCTCTCCCAAGCGCAAGGCACTTCGATGAACTTTCATGACAACCCTGAAGGGGAAGGGGATCCTAAAACAGGCAACACCTGTAATGCTCTGTCAGGTAACATCAGACAGTAGCAAGAAATTGAATAAATAATGAAACAGAATCAGTATTATGGTTGTAATATTTCGATCTTGAAAGGAGATTAAACCTAAATGTTACAAAAGGTGCATACATAGTTTAAGTTTGTTTCATTAACCTGTTGTTCCAGCTTAGTTTAAAAAACAGCAATAACCCTTTTAACTAACGTACACAGGAAACAAGATTCTGATGTGGAATGTGGTGAAATGTCATGTGACAATCTTGTGTTTTCTCGGGCAATATACTAGTCCTTCTCAAAAAATTAGCATAGTGTGATAAAGTTGATTATTTTCTGTAATGTAAAATAAAAATTAAACTTTCATATATTTTAGATTCATTGCACACCAACTGAAATATTTCAGGTCTTTTATTGTTTTAATACTGATGATTTTGGCATACAGCTCATGAAAACCCAAAATTCCTATCTCAAAAAATTAGCATATCATGAAAAGGTACTTTAAACGAGCTATTAACCTAATCATCTGAATCAACCAATTAACTCTAAACACCTGCAAAAGATTCCTGAGGCTTTTAAAAACTCCCAGCCTGGTTCATTACTCAAAACCACAATCATGGGTAAGACTGCCGATCTGACTGCTGTCCAGAAGGCCATCATTGACACCCTCAAGCAAGAGGGTAAGACACAGAAAGAAATCTCTGAGCGAATAGGCTGTTCCCAGAGTGCTGTATCAAGGCACCTCAGTGGGACGTCTGTGGGAAGGAAAAAGTGAAAGAAGGGCTGATTCCAGGCCTTGGGGGACCTGTGGAAGCAGAGGACTAAGTCTGGAGAAGAAACATCCACAACCACTGTGCACAGGCGTGTGCAGGAAATGGGCTATAGGTGCCACATTCCCCAGGTCAAGCCACTTTTGAACCAGAAACAGCGGCAGAAGCGCCTGACCTGGGCTACAGAGAAGCAGCACTGGACTGTTGCTCAGTGGTCCAAAGTACTTTCTTCGGATGAAAGCAAATTTTTCATGTCATTCGGAAATCAAGGTGCCAGAGTCTGGAGGAGCACTTCATGCTTCCATCTGCTGAAAATCTTTATGGAAATGAAGAGTTCATTTTTCAGCATGACCTGGCACCTGCTCACAGTGCCAAAACCACTGCTAAATGGTTTACTGACCATGGGATTACTGTGCTCAATTGGCCTGCCAACTCTCCTGACCTGAACCCCATAGAGAATCTGTGGGACATTGTGAAGAGAAAGTTGAGAGACACCAGACCCAACACTGTGGATGAGCTTAAGGCCGCTATCGAAGCATCCTGGGCCTCCATAACACCTCAGCAGTGCCACAGGCTGATTACCTCCATGCCACGCCGCATTGAAGCAGTCATTTCTGCAAAAGGATTCCCGACCAAGTATTGAGTGCATAACTGAACATAATTATTTGAAGGTTGACTTTTTTTGTATTAAAAACACTTTTTTTGTTGGTCGGATGAAATATGCTAATTTTTTGAGATACAGGTTTTTGGTTTTTCTTTACTTTTTTGCCAAAATTATCAATATTAAAACAATAAAAGGCTTGAACTACTTCAGTTGTGTGTAATGAATCTAAAATATATGAAAGTTTAATTTTTATCAGTACATTACAGAAAATAATGAACTTTATCACAATATGCTAATTTTGAGAAGGACTGGTAAAGATAATCAGCATATGACTACATGGAATTGTATTCTTCTTATATACAGCAGGCCCCCGTTTTTCGCGATGGTTCGGTTCTGGCCCTTTCCGCAGATCAAGAAAATCCATGAGTTATTGACGAGGTTTTAAAACCCTATGTATGATATTACATGCACTAAAATATGCTTCTTAAACACATTCTATAGACAGTCTTCCTCGTTAATACAGTAATAATGCAGTAAAATGTAGTAATGATTAATTTAAAACTTTTTAATTTTGTATTGTGATAATATTTATTCATGAATAAAGTGCTTAGGCTCCTTACCAGAAGCTACAGAAGATGCAGGGTGTTTGAGTGACATCATTGGATTTAAATAATCATAAAGAACACACTAAAAAATGTAACTTCACAAATCAAGCAGTCACACTGATGACGTGTGTGAAGGAGAGAAAAAAAGAAGTGTACACAGCATCTGCAACCAATCAGCAGAAGGGAGAAACAAAAGCTCTCAGCCATTGGCTAAATTTGAATCAGGTGCCAGTAACTTTCAGGTTTGTCGCTAATCTGGAAGTATAATAATAATAATAATAATAATAATAATAATAATAATGCAGTAAAATGTAGTAATGATTAAGTAAAAACTTTTTAATTTTCTACTGTAATAATATTTATTAATAAATAAAGCGCTTAGGCTCCTTACCAGAAGCTAGAGAATATGATGTTTGAGTGACATCATAGCGCTCAAATAATCATTAAAAACACACTAAAAAATTTACTCCGCAATTTAAGCAATCACGTTGATAACTTGTGCGCGAAGGAGAAAAAAAAGAGGTGTACACATCATCTGCAGCCAATCAGCAGGAGGGAGAAACAAAAGCTCTGAGCCATCGGCTAAATTTGAGTCATGTGCCAGTTACTTCCAGATTTGTCACCAATCCGCGAGTATGCGGGGGCACTAGCGCTGAACCGTGAATGGTCAAGGGCCGACTGTATGTACAAGCCCACAATGTACGCAAAGAGAATCATGTATGAATTGCTTAGTTTTGTACCTGGTTTTATTGGCTATAAAAATGCCTAGTTTTATTTTATTTAGAAACTTCCTATATTATCCCGTATATATATATATATATATATATATTTCATTTGTTAGATTAATATCCGAATACTGTTATTAATGCACCCTGTGATGGCCTGGTGATCTGTCCCGGGTGTACTCTGCCCTCACCCAGAGTCGTCTGAGATAGGCGCCAGCCTACCCGCAACCCTAATTAGGATTAATCGGTTCAGAAAATGAATGAATGTTATTATTGCCATTAACTTGCCTTATATGAACTGACAGATTTATGTCCTATTCTCACTATTTCTGACTCTCGCAAAAGTTAAATGGCAGTCTGTGTAAAGCAAATTATCAAACAGATTTTATTGATGTATACAGTGGTACCTCAACTGGGTTATCAAAGGCCGGCCATGTCTCTCACTGTCTATGGTGTGAGGCATGTAAAAGAACCATTGCTGACTTTCGTAAAGAGTAGCTGCAAAGTCGTCAGCGTGTTTCTGTCCCTTGCTAAAAGGATTGTGACAGGAAGGGCAGCCGACGTAAAAACCTCTGCCAAATCAAACGTGCGAATCAGATGATTCGCTGTGGCGACTCCCGAGTAAAAGGGAAAAAGCTGAAAGGAAGACATACAGTGGTACCTCACCTTACGACATTAATCCATTCCAGAGCGTTTTTCGTAACCTGGATTTTTCATAAGTGGAACCACATTTTACATGTAAAATGCATGATTCGTTCCAAGGCCCCCAATATTTAAAAATTATAAAAGCATACCTTTTAAGATACAGTGGTACCTCTCCTTACAATCGTAACAGAAAACGAAAAATCCAGTTTACAGAAAACATTTTACTAAATTTTTGGTCTTTGTATATGAAACAAGTTATTCTTACGAAACACGCCAAATGCGCCATTCAAACATTCAAACGCGACATTCAAACATTCAAACGCGCCATTTAAACAATGCGTGAGTTGCTCTCCCATTTGCTGTCTCCCAACATCCTGCCCCGCTGGCCTCCCATTCGATAGGAGGGATGACGCAGCTTTCTTGAGCAGCAGCTTGTTTCATGAGTTTTTCGAGTGTGCTCATTGTAACTTTATGTTTTGGCTCAGGCTTTTAACCTTGCATAAACATTTGTAAGATTATAACTCTGCTAAGAAGACATGGTCAACACGAAGTAGAACCTTAAAAGGTATGCTTCTATAATTTTAAAGGGTAGTATTAGGGGCCTTGGAACGAATCACGCGTTTCACATTTAAAATGCAGTTACACTTACGAAAAATCGAGGTTCCGAAAAAGGCTCTAGAACAGATTAATTTCTTAAGGTGAGGTACCACTGTACTTACTTTTTTTTAATGTTTGAATGGCGCGTTTGGCGCATTTTGCAAGGAGAACTTGTTTTGTATACAGAGACAAAAAATTTAGGAAAATGTTTTTCGTAAACTGGATTTTTCGTTTTCTCGGACTACCGTAAGGTACCACTATATATATATATATATATATATATATATATATATATATATATATATATATATATATATATATATATATGTATGTATATAAGAAGAAGAAGATATATATATATATATGTGTGTGTGTGTGTGTGTGTGTGTGTGTGTGTGTGTGTAGATAGATAGATAGATATGTCTGTGGGTAAAAAAAGAGAGATAGGAAGGCTCACTTTTGTTTGATTTTATTTTTATTTTTCGACAAGCCAGGGACTCCACCCTTTTCTCAGTAAATGTTTTCTCTCATGAATAACAATAGAAAAAAAGATCAGGGAGGGGGACAAAAAAACTAAGTATGCCAGAGAACTCAACCTTAAAGTCTCACAAGTATAGAAGAAGAGGAATAAACATTCCTTCCCCACTGAGATTGCTGCTTTTGAGAGAGAGAGAAATCACAGTACGTCCTATGCTACACTCGAATAGTGATTGTCTCAGAGCCTCAGAGTTTCAGGGAAATCCTGAGAATTTGTCATGCATTTAGATGAGCACATTTCAATAAAATAAAGCTGCACATAAGTCTGTGTGTTTTCTACTTTTTAATTTTTCTTTCTCCAAAATGAACATTATTTTTAATTTATTTTATTATGTAATTAATCTGCTGTTGCTTCGATGTACAAATTTTAGAGTAAAATCGTTTATACAGGTCACTGATCTTTTTTTTTTTTTTTAATAATTGTATTTAGGATATTTGTATTGGATTTTAATAAATAAAAATATTTAATTTTTTTCCGAAATTTGATACGATGTTATTTTCACTCCCCTAGGTGCACTTTCAGGTGTGTCCAACATCTTTAGTTTCTGGGGTGAGAGTCGGGGTCGTCAGTATCAGGAGCTGCCTCGCTGTAATCTCCCATCACCACCACCTCAGCACAACACCTCATTACACAGCATCTCAAGACAGCAGCAGAGCCAACTAGAAAACAGGCTGGACATGCTGCAGACTCAGCTCAACAGGTCAGAGGAACTGAACTACCACTCACTGATCATCTGCAAAGAAATGCTAAATCTTCAAATAGTGGAAGTAAAGCAGAATTAAATTCTATTAGAAAAGAAATGTACAAGTCTTTCATGGGCAAAGGAGCAAACAAGAGCAATCTGAGAGCACAAGCTTCTTCCAAACCACAGAACAGCGGTACACAGCACTCCATGCTGTAATATCACACTTCCAAAATAATCACAATGTCAATATTTTTGATATTCTGCGCATGTGCATCTCATGTAGTCCCGATAGGACGGAATGGGGAGGTGGAATTAGGATTAAGTGGTTACAGGAAATGAATGAATGAATGAATGAATGGTTTGGTTGGTGGTTAGCATGTCTGCCTCACAGCAACAAAATCCTCGCTTTAAGTCTCCCCTGTTCTTTGTGCTTGTGTGAGTTTCCTGGGGGAAGTACTGTTTCCTCCCACAGTCCAAATGGAAAATATATGCATTTTAGGCTAATTGGCTGGGCCAAACTGCCTCTACGTGTGAGAGTGCATGGTTTTGTGTATGTATGTGTGTGTGTGTGTGTGTGTGTGTGTGTGTGTGTGTTTGACTGGTGGTGGACTGGCAGCCCCCCCCCCCTCCCCAGAGTCGTCTGAGATAGGCTCTTGCTTAATAATTACTATCTTCTTCTTTTCCTTTCGGCTTTTCCCTTCAGGGGTCGCCACAGCGAATCATCTGCCTCCATCTCACCCTATCCTTTGCATCTTCTTCTCTTACACCAACGCCCTTCATGTCCTCCTTCACCACATCCATGAATCGTCTCTTTGGTCTTAATGATTACTATATACTGTATATTTATAGTTAGAATAAGAACGACAGACAGAGTTTTTTAATATGTACTGTATTATGATATGCTTGCATGAATACAATACACTGCGACTTTTAGAAAATGCCAGTTCTAATACTGCGCATGTGTAAACTGTATTTGACTCATCTGAGAGAATTATTTATTCTCTGATGAGGGGGAGTGTAACACAAGGACGCTATCTATATCTCTTTAGTGTTTCAAGTATCTCTATCTGCAAAAAGTCCAAAGACTTGCATGACCAGATCCAGAAGGAAATATTTTATTCTATTGTATATCATTTTGTATTATTTCATATTATTTAGTTTGTTTGTGTGTGTGTGTGTGTGTGTGTGTGTGTGTGTGTGTGTGTGTGTGTGTGTGTGTGTGTGTGTGTGCTTCCCAGGTTGGAGACCCGTATGTCCACAGACATCAGTGCAATCATGCAGTTGCTCCAAAGGCAGATGACAATGGTGCCTCCATCCTACAGCACAGTGACTTCACCACCTCAGGCATCACTGTACCTCGGCTCAATTCCAGGTCCTGAAGAGTCCCTCGTCCAGACTGTCACGCCTATGGAGTCCGAGAAACTGTGCTCGCTCTCACAGGTATAATTATATATATATATATATATATATATATATATATATATATATATATATATATATATATCTGTCCAGATACAAAAAATAAGTTCTGATGTAACATACTATACATGTGTACTGAATACTAACCTCATTCAAACCATATTTTAAAAATTACAACATGAAAATGTGCCTCAACCACTGTCCTGTTTGCACTTTGTTTAGTTTTGCATGAAGCATCCCTCACAATATCATAATAAAAGTATACAAATCTATTTTAAAGATTTTAAGGAATAAAATTTTGCGAATGCTACACTCCAAGGTGCATCTTTTGTGGCTGTTAAACATTAATTTGTTCATTTTCTAAGCAGGTTAATCCCAATTAGGGTCACGGGGAGGCTGGTGCCCATCTCAGCCTACTCTGGGTGAGGGCAGGGTACATCCTGGACAGCTCGCTAGGCCGTCCCAAGGCCAACACTCACACAACCACTCACACACACTCACAGCTAGGGGAGATTTGGAACAACCAATTAGGCCACTGTGCATGTTTTTGGACCCAGGTTGGGAATCGAACCCAGGCCTTCTTGCTGTGGGGCGGGCGTGCTTACGGTTATTCAACAATGTTAAAGTATTTTCTGTGTGGAAACCGTTTTAAAGAGCAAAAATAAACAATAAGAGTCAGTGTTGTACCTTCATTCATTCATGTTCTGAGCCGTTTAATCCTAATCCAGGTGGGGCTGGAGGTGTAGTGGTTAGGGTGCTGTGATTATAATCAGGAGGTTTTGAGTTCAAATCCCAGTTAGACCCCCACTGTGCTCAGACCCCTAGGTAAGGTCTTAACCACAAGTGTGCCACTGTTCACCCAGCAGTATAAATGGTACCAGTAAAATATACTGGGAAGGTAACCTGCGATGGACTAGCGTCCCATCCAGGAGGAGTTGAACTCCTGGGCCCGGTTGTTCAAAACACGGTTATTTTCGGTCCTCAGGTGTGTTAACTTTAACGTCAAGTTAACACTCAGTTAAAGTTAACCGAGTTTTGAACAACAAGATAATGGCAGCATTAAATTTAACGGTCGGTTAACTCTACTTAACCAGTGGTTCAAAAATAACCGTGTTTTGAACAACCGGCCCCTGGTCGCTTCACGCTATGGACACCGGGGATAAGCACCGGCCTGATGAGCCACTATACGGTGTAAACAGCACAAAGGACCCAAACTGACTCTGGGTGAGCACCACCCTCCCCACCACCCTAATTAGGATAAAGCGGTTCAGACAATGAATGAATGAAAATAAGTCTAAATGTAAAGTGCTAATCCAAGTACTTCCAAAAAAAGGAAAGTTTGAAATGTTAATATTGACAATATTGTTACGCAGTGGCATCGCTAGGATCGAATAGAAGACCATTTCGGGAGTATTTTTATCTAGTTATCTGTTTATAAGTGTATTTGTGGTGATTAATTTCCATAATGAAGGATACAGACACCAAAGTTGTGTATAGCATTAAATGGGCAACGATCAGGAGTAAACTGACTGTTGACTTTTTGTATGAAGGTGCATCTAATAAAGTGGCCACTAAGTATGTATGTACGAGACAATAAATTAAGATTTGATCTGTTTTAAATACCTAATTCCTGTTTTTTGTGTTTTCTGTCCAGATTTTGGACACCGAGGACTACGAAGCACTCCCTGACAATTCATGCACGTCTCTCCATGACAGATTATTGACAGAGTCCTTGCTCAGCACAGCAGCTACCCCCATACAGGGTCTGTCCAGCCTGGACCACAGCACTGAGCCTCCAGACCCCAACACCCAGCGACGTTTGTCCCTCCAGGAACCACAAACACTTCTGGACTCACGGACACCAAAAAGACACAGCTCTGATCCTGGGAGCTAGGGAGGGAGAGAAAGAGAGAGGACGAGGAAACAATGAGTGAAGAGAGCAAATGGGACACGTATCCTCATTGTCCTGCCTCTCTCACTATTTCAGTCGTTCAGATTCTCTTTCTCTTCTTCACACATCTCATGTGGGAAATGTGTGTGTGTGTGTGTGTGTGTGTGTGTGTGTGTGTGTGTGTGTGTGTGTGTGTGTGTGTGTGTGTGTGTGTGTGTGTGTGGTGGGAGGGGGAAGCTCTCTTCCCTTCATTCTGGTTATTGCACTGAAAGTGGGGTGTGAAGAAAGGGATGAGATGAGATAGATGTGAATGCTGGATCTGGATGAGGACTGACTTTGTCCAAATCTTAAAGACTCAATGACCATAAATCCACTGACACAACATGACGATTGATGTCCTTTTTAAAAATCTGTGCTCTCAGTGTCCTGAAGACTGGTGGAAATCTAACCAAGCTGACATTGAAATAAACATGAACAGCCGTTCGGGAGGAGATGGGTGTGGAACATTTTATTGACCTTTTTTGGCTTCTGTTAAAAAAGCGAAATTCACACGAAGGACGGTGTTCAAGGACGGTGTTCATGTTCGAATTGTCCCTTTACTACTGTTATCCAGTATTGGATTAATATATATGAATAACAATGAAAATAATACTCGAAGTAGCCATCATGTCTTGCACTGAAATTTTGCAGAATCTTTAACTATATCATGTCCGCAGCGCTTCCAAAGTTTAAAGAAGAAGAAGAAGAAACAAACAAAAAAAAAAAAATGGAAAAAAAAATGCTTAAAGACTTCCTGAACCTTTTAGTGTTAGCTGGCCTAACAGAAACACACCTCGTGTGATCTGTCTATTCTGTCCTGTCCTTCTGCCTTTTTCCTCCATTTATGTCTGTGGATAAAGGCAAGTTGGAATGCGAGCACATCCTGGATGGGCTGATTGGCATTTGGAAGGTAGAATTGGGTGTGTCGAAAGCCATGACATAACTGAACATATCAACTTTTCTGTGCATTGCAGGTTATAGTATGGCTTAATTGATAAAGTAAGCAGAATAAGTGTGTCTGTATTAAACCCTGCATGATTTCAGGTGGTATTCACATGTTTGTCCAAGATTGGTTAAAGTTTGAAAAAAAGTAGGTTTTATATTTACTATATACTGCATATATATATATATATATATATATATATATATATACACATATATATGTGTGTATATACATATATATATATATATATATATATATATATATATGTGGGTATATATATATATATACATATATATATATATACACACACACATATACATATATATATACACACACACACATATACATATATATATACACACACACACATATACATATATATATATACACACACACACACATATATATATATATATATATATATATATATATATACACACACATATATATATATATATATATATATATATATATATCGGCTATGACGCCATAAGTGCCTGCTCCAATAAGCGCCAAACCCCCAGTGTTTTTTATCTTAAGTCTAATAACCGCCCATGTGGGAGCAAAATCGTAGATCAAACTTACCAATTTTATTCGATTAGTCTCTGTAACAGTAAAATGAGGCATTCACTGCCTGTAAAACTGAGTATACACGGTATTTCAGTACCCGCTGCCACTGGGGAATCTCTATAATGTTCATCAGTAACAACACATTTGATTGTTCCGCCATGCTTTAAAAAACAGGAAAATATTTTGCTGTGGTCTCTTGGTAAATGTCCAACAACCGATGAACCATTAGAAACTGCTACAGCAAAACTATGGGATGCTCTGAATAAATGGAGCGATGAGCCAGATATGGACCTATCAGAAAGTGATGACGAGGATTTTTCACCCGATTCTCCTGCTCAATCACTTCATAAATTTAAAGATGTTCCTGGCCATGTGCTTGTTTGTCTTGATTGGTTCAAAAGTTGACATTCATGTTGATTGGCTCGATTTTACATCTGGTGGAATATATTTAAAGGAACAGCACCAGAAGGGAAAATTAAAGGGTCTTTTTTGTTTTTAAATGATGCTGTTTTCTGTTTATTTTCAGCATTCATGTAAGTAGTTTGGTTGATACCAAAAATTGAATGACACAAATACCAGTAAAACTCTTTTATTGTTCTGTAATTATTCATGTTTTCCACCTCGATGCTAATAAGCACTTACCATTCCATGCTGCTGGTAATCATTTTAATAAGCGCCCACCCACCCTAATTTTTTTGCGCACCCTGGGCGCTTATCACGTCGAATACGGTGTGTGTATATATGTGTGTGTGTGTGTGTGTGTATATATATATATATATATATATATATATATATATATATATATATATACACTAGTATATAAATATATATAGTAGCGGCATCCTTATTTATTAGCAATACATAACCCTAGAACCCACAACCTCACATTATTTGCTTTACCAAAATGTGTGTGTGTGTGAGTGAGAGAGAGAGTGAGATTCAATCATTTGATAAACCGTTTTAATCCTAATTAGAGTCACAGGGAGACTGGTGCCCATCTCAGCCGACTCTGGGCGGGGCAGAGTACACCCTAGACAGCTCACCAAGCCATCACAGAAACACGCTGACGGCTATGCAGGTACTCTTGATGAAAGTCATCAATGGTTCGTTTATAGGCCTCTCACCACAGACAGTGAGGGACATGGTCAGCGTTTGATAACCCAATTAGCTGCACTAGAGGGTCAACAGTAACAATCGTTGACAGTGGGTCTTGAAACCCCAACCTTAGGATCGGTAATACAGCACCTTACCACCAGGCCACCACTGCCCAACAGAGAGAGACATTAATAATAATTAATCAAATTATGTACAGTTCAGGAATTGACATGTACTGTATAGCACACTAAATGACATTTAAAAGCTCGACAACAAAATGAGGACTGCTGCATAAGATTCTTCGGGTTGCCAAATATTTTGCTCTGGGAACTATCACACTACATGCTTCTCACAAGCCATGTACGATAACACCATTCACACTCCATGCTTCTCGCAAGCATCCATGTACGATAACACCATCTGATGAAAAAGGGCACTCTGGTGAATAGAGAACTATGATGGCCTGGTGAGCGGTCCAGATTATACTCTGCCCTCACCCAGAGTTGGTTGCGATGGGCACCGGCCTCCTCACAATTCTAATTAGGATTAAATAGTTCATAAAATGAATGAATGAATGAATGAATGAATGGTGAGTGGGTTATTACTATTACTGTTGAAAATGAAAGTTGTTTTTTCTAGATATCAAATAATGGCATAATTTTCCACGAGACTCTTTTATGATGTATGTTCTAACGTAGAGGCAAAATCAAAGTTGCTGATTGTCAACAACAATCTACTACACCATTTTCTAATATCTTAAGATGAATATAACGGCATGGGATGACAACTGAGGAAAACATGTTGGAGGTAGCAGAACACATTGAACTCATTCAGCACACAGAAAACACAAAGATGCCAAGTGCAGCGAGGCTATTGGCTAGAAAACAGGTTTGAGTCATTAAAGAGTGTGTCATATTTTGGAGGATCTATTTGCAGAAATTATGTTATCAGTACCGTAAATACGTTTTCAATAATCTGTGATGAGGCATGGTAGTGCACTGTCCTACAGCACGAAGGTCCTGGGTTCGAGTCCTGTGTGGAGTTTTCATGTTCTTCACATGGAAATGTGGGTTTCCTTCGGGTGTTCTGGTTTCCTTCAACACTCGAAGGACACACACACACACATTAGGCTAATTGGTTGTTTCTAATTGTCTATAAGTGTGGATGTGGGTGATTGTATGTGGATGTGATGGTCTGGTAAGCTGCTCAGAGTGCGGGCTGAGATGGGCTCAAAATTCCCTGCGACCCTAACTGAAGTGGTACGGTAAATAAGTGAGTGGTTCATCTATAATTGATAAAATATGATTGAGTTTTATCTGCAAGGGAGTAGCTCGACATTCATGCTGGCTTGAATCTTGCACTGACATGTTTTTACAGTCCAGAACCATACAGGCTTCGAAGGGGAAGGGACAGGAATACAATCGGTTGTAATATGGACCCTCACCACTAGGTGCTGCCGGACATCACTAAATATTGCACACTGTACCTTATCTTGTATTCGCATGATTTTTTTTAAGCTACCCCCAATATATTTAACTACAGTTGACCCCCATGTGTTGCAGGCACCCACTCTGGTACAAAAGAAGCTTCATGTTACCTCATGCTGCATTTTAGAGAACAACCAAAGCATCAACTACATTGGCACTGATTCCCCTCCGACCCCAACAATGTGCTTTGACTGTGTATTAGACTTTCCGTCAAATTCTTAGTATATTTTACAGGGAGTGTGCTATTAGAAAAGCTCACTAACATCAGATAAGCTTGCGTTCATGGCAAGAAACGGTTACAGTATCTCGCCTTCATCAGGTTATTCTCTGGGTAATTCAAGATCTTTAAAAATGTTTAGATATACAAACAACGCAGCATATACACCACAAAATTTATTCACATTGTGAAGCATTTATCACCATAATATTAACATAACCTTTATCAGTGTGTGGCACCATCATGTGTTCTAGTGTAAGCTTGTGGCCTCCTCTATTATGTAACCACGATCCTTGTGTTTTGTTGTTTGTTTAGTGTGCTGCTGTGCACTTTACAGATGCCCCTCCCACCAACTTGCAAGATGTAAATAATTAGAATTTTTTGCCTCACATATCTACTTCTTCAATAACTGTTATGTATGTATATATTTTTTAGTCTTGGCTTTAATTTATTTTGGTAATGTATTTACACTGGATTGCTCCTTTTCTCCTTTTCATGTACTGTACATAGGAGAGTCTTGTAAAGGAATCGATTCTTGGCACTCATATAGCTGGCACTATGCAGAATCTGTCATTTCCTTGGCATGCTTTGAAATGCAGAAAACTGTAGATGAAGATACATATGTTTGATTAAAAAAAAAAAAAAACTAAATAACTATGTTAATAATATTAATATTCATAATTTTATTAGAATGAAAAAATGGCACCGATGGTGATTATATAAGACAAATTTACCTTTGCGCACATTTTGTTTGCATGCTGCACTCAAAGGACAGAGGTACAAAGACAGCTGACTTGCTGTTGAATTTTGAATGTGTAGACAGAAGCACTGTACTTCCAGGTCACTTGCCAGAGTGATTTCATTTACTTCCAACCTAAGGAAGAATGGACATTGTGAAACTGAGAACTGCTGTAAGAATGTTAGTTGAAAGATTTTGACAATATACAATTAAGTACACAATTACAACCAGAAAATATTAGGGGGCGTCTATATAGTCTCTTATCCATATCAGATCACTCCAGAAAGCTAAGCTACAGATCCTGATTGTGTGAAGCATAAGTGGTTGAATTTATATATATATATATATATATATATATATATATATATATATATATATATATAAATATATACAAAAAAGTTCTTTCAATAAATCAAATGAAATTGAAACTGTAGCCTGTTTTTCCTCACAATGAAATGTCAAGAATTTTCATTACTTCACGATTTCAATATTCATGAAATAGTGGTATTGTGCATGTATCTTCTTTTCTTTTCGGCCTTTTCCCTTTTCTCGGGAGTCGCCACAGCGAATCATCTGATTCGCACATTTGATTTGGCAGAGGTTTTTTATGTCGGATGCCCTTCCTGTCACAACCATTTTAGCAAGGGACAGAAACACGCTGACGGCTTTGCAGCCTATTCTTTACAACAGTCAGCAATGGTTCTTTTACATGCCTCTCACCATAGACAGTGAGAGACATGGCCCGCCTTTGATAACCCAGTTAGCTGCACTGGAGGGACAGAGACAACCTTTGTGGGGACTCGAACTCCCAACCTTAGGATCAGCGATCCTGCGCGCTATCCACTCGACCACCACTGCCCCTGGGTATTGTGCATGTATATGACACAAATTAAATTAAATTGAGGTTCTCTTTGGGAGTAACGAGGATGGATAGGATCAGAAACGAGTACATCAGAGGGACAGCACATGTTAGATGTTTTGGAGACAAAGTCAGAGAGGCTAGATTGAGATGGTTTGGACATGTACAGAGGAGAGATAGTGAGTATATTGGTAGTAGGATGCTGAGGTTGGAACTACCAGGCAGAAGGCCCAGAGGAAGACCAAAGAGAAGATTTATGGATGTGGTGAAGGCGGACATGAAGGTCCTTGGAGTAAGAGTAGAAGATGCAGAGGATAGGGTGAGATGGAGGCAGATCATTTGCTGTGGCGACCCCTGAAGGGAACAGCCGAAAGAAAAAGAAGAAGAATATATGACACAAATTAAATGCTATCTTCAAACGTATTGGGAAAATGAAAATATCCATTTTCCTCAATGGAAAAATATTTGAAAACCTGTTAGTGTCATATTTACCAATGAGTTATATGCAGCAGTAATGCACTGAGCCAACTTCACGATCAGAGCTGACTGCTGCAGAGGACGCTAAAATATGCAACTAAGGCTCTCCATCATTTCAAACAGGCCATAAAGATCATTTATCCTGCCATAAATTCTGCATTAGGCACTAAACAGGATTTACAAGAGGATATAGATGACTGGTACAATATAATGATGGGGGGGGGGGCCTAATCCATTACTGTAGAGAATTATTAAAGACTATTATTAAGGGTACACTCCAGAGGAATCATTGGATTACAACCAACGCAAATGCCCCTCCCTCCCCCCTCAGTTTCTATGAGTTTATATCAGCACTTGCCCTTCCATTGGATGGTTCTGCACACTGGCGAGTATCACCAGCCAGAGCGCCGCCATGGTCCTTCAGGACTGACGGAGGCCTACTACTACTACTACAGTACTACTATTAGCGCATACAGTTCAGTTCATTTTTCTGTAACCGCTGAATCCTAATTAGGGTCGTGGGGAGGCTGGCGCCCATCCCAGCCAATTTCTTACGAGGGCAGAGTACAACCTGAACAGCTCACCAGGCCATCGCAGGGCGGAAACATGCTGATGACTTTGCGGCCTACTCTTTTCGAAAGTCATCAATGGTTCTTTTGTATGAACCTCACACCATGGACGGTGAGAGACATGGCCAGCCTTTGATAACCCACTTAGCTGCACTTGGGGGAACAGTGACAAGCTTATGGAGAGTGAGACTCAAACCCCCAACTTTTGGATCAGCGATCGAGCACCCTATACCACTAGGCCACCACTGCCCTTCTTAAAAAGTTATGAACATTTAAAAATATGGTATATATTTCTGGTTGTACCCATCAAGGCCACTCAAGGTCAACGGTAATTTTCTGAATGTTCCTGTTTGATTTTTATTAGTGGTCCATAGTAATGGCATGTCTTATTTGCACTTATTTTTGAAGTTATATGTGTTTAAAATTGTGTGACCCTGATTTTGACCTCGTATGGTCCAAAGGGATTATACGATTCCATATCATTGCTGTAGTGTTCTATCTCTTCCAATTTCATCTATGAGTCTGTCACTTTGTTTTAAAGATAAAAGCAACTCGGATTACCACAGGAAAGGCCTATCTATGCCTGTCTGTGTCAAGTCAGACAGCATTTGGGAAATATGTTGCTATACTGTCTCAGATTTTGTTCAAACTTAATGTATTAGTTCTTTTGCATTAAAATGTTCTATTGTTTTAAAGAGAATTTTATATTAGTTCACCTTTGGGATTTCTCCTTTGTCTACTTTACCATAAATAAAGTGAGTTTTATCTGAGAAGCCTTCTTTAACCTGCAGTAACGTCAGAAATATCAAACCCTCAGCCATGACATTTGTGAACATATAGCCAGACAGCCTCCAGTCTAAACAATTTCAAAGCTTAAGCAAAGACCAAAATTTAAAAATACCTTTAAAATTATTTTTTTTAAATTATTTTAACCCCACCCCAACAAACAAAAACACAAACAAACAAACAAACAAACAAGCTTTTATCATTAAACAACTCGGTCTAAACAGAACTTTAAAATGTATTGCATTACAGTCTATGAAATCAGCAAGCTACAGACAAAATCAAAAATGTTTGAAAGTAAGTATGGAGAAATGACGAAGTGATAAAAAAAAATTATTTTAGAAACAATAAAGAACAATACAGCATACCAAGTATTTTTGGAACGGCAAAATGGGCAATATTATTTCAGTTCATTTTCTGTAACCGCTTCATCCTAATTAGGGTCATGGGGGGGGCTGGCGCCCATCCCAGCTGACTTCGGGTGAGGGTAGAGTACACCCTGGACGGCTGGCCAGGCCATTGCAGGGAGGAAACACGCTGACAGCTTTGCAGCTACTATTGTCCAAAGTCAGCAATGGTTCTTTTACATGCCTCACACCATAGACAGTGAGAGACATGTCCGGCCTTTGATAACCCAGTTAGCCGCATTGGGAGGACAGTAACAACCTTTGTGGGGACTCGAGCCCCCAACCTCAGGATCTGCGATCCTGCGCCCCTTTACCACTAGGCCACCACTGCGACGGCAATATTAGTGCTACAGTCAAACATGACAACAACATGAAAGCAACCTGGATTCTGTCACTGCATAGCCTTTTATAGCGTTGTGTTTTGAATATTTTGCCTTATTTAAGGGCATATATTGTTGAAACCCTCACCTTTGCTTGAGCTATTTAATAATTTGGATATGCCAGAAGCACGATGACGATATGCTTACCAAATGTTATGCCTGTGGGATTAAGATTAAGAGTGTTATAGTACATATGAATCTCTGTAAAATTGGAGTGACCAAGATTACAGCATTTTATCCATCTAATAACAATCTATGTTATTTAGTTTACCAGGATCATGGGGAATCTGAAGCCATTCACAAATGACTTTGTTCCAGAGGTGAGGTACACCTTGAACCGGATGCATAGGGGAAGTGGTGGCTTAGGTGATGGGTTACTAATCAGTGGTTCAATCCCCAATATCAGCACTGTCAGGCCCTTTACCCTCAATTGCTCAGTGGTATGTAAATACATAAACAGTATCTATATATATATATATCTTCTTCTAGGATTTTAAGGACCCAGGAGGAACGGTGATGTTACAGGGAGCAGAGATAACGAAGGTGGAGGATTTTAAGTACTTACATTATTATATAATAGGAGGTGCTGACAACAATCCAGAGCAATGGAGAGTGTGGAAAAGAGGTGAAGAAGCGCGTGCAGGCAGGTTGGAATGGATGGAGAAAAGTGTCCGGTGTGATGTATGATAGGAGAGTATCGGCAAGAATGAAGGGAAAAGTGTACAAGACGGTGATGAGGCCAGCGATGTTGTATGGTTTAGAGACAGTGGCCCTGGGAAAAAGACAGGAGTCAGAGCTGGAGGTAGCAGAGATGAAAATGTTGAGGTTCTCTTTGGGAGTAACGAGGATGGATAGGATCAGAAACGAGTACATCAGAGAGACAGCACATGTTAGATGTTTTGAAGACAAAGTCAGAGAGGCTAGATTGAGATGGTTTGGACATGTACAGAGGAGGGATGGTGAGTATATTGGTAGTAGGATGCTGAGGTTGGAACTACCAGGCAAAAGGCCCAGAGGAAGACCAAAGAGAAGATTTATGAATGCGGTGAAGGCGGACATGAAGGTCGTTGGAGTAAGAGTAGAAGATGCAGAGGATAGGGTGAGATGGAGGCAGATCATTTGCTGTGGCGACCCCTGAAGGGAACAGCCGAAAGAAGAAGAAATATCTCTTCTCTTGGGAGTCGCCACAGCAAATCATTTGATTTGGCAGAGGTTTTTACGTCAGATGCCCTTCATGTCACAACGCTTTAGCAAGGGCCAGAAACACACTGACGGCTTTGCAGCTACTCTTTACGAAAGTCAGCAATGGTTCTTTTACAAGTCTCACACCATAGACAGTGAGGGACATGGCCCGCCTTTGATAACCCAGTTAGCCGCATTGGGAGGACAGTAACAACCTTTGTGGGGACTCGAGCCCCCAACCTCAGGATCTGCGATCCTGCGCCCTATCCACTAGACCACCACTGCCCCATATATATATATATATATATGTGGTGAAACCATCCTTTCTCTTCAGGTGATTATAGAAGAATATAATCTATAATCACTGAACATGTCTATAATCACCTGAAGAGAGAGGATGGTTTCACCACTCCTCGAAACAGATCTGTAGTGATAAATGGAGTTTCAATAGAAAGTCTTTGTCCTGTCCTTTTATTATTTTTATTGTTATTTGCTCTACCAAAAAGTATTGAGCACTGTCCTACAGAAGGATCTACTCAGAAAATCATATATATATATATATAGGGATCCCTCACTTTCTGTGGTTAAATAGGACCAAGTTCCACGAAGTAGGATCACCCCCCCCCCCCAGACTGACATATACATATCTGTAAACTCCACAGAACATGCAAACTCCACACAGAAAGGCCTCATGTGGCAGCACTAACCACTGCATCACCGCACCACCCCAAACAGGCTTTTCATGCTGGTGAATATTCCGCACTTTGCTCTTTCTACAGATTTTTCATGAAAACACTTGCCCAGAGACTGCCATTTCATGATTAATTTCATGATGATATAATTATAATCATTAAATGCTATCATCACGAAAGCAAGTTGGTACATGGGATAGAGGTTTGTGTGTCTGCCTCACAGTTAGAAGGTCTTGATTTCAAGTCCAAAACTTCGGTGTTTCTGTGTGGAGTTTGTGTTCTGTCTGTCTTTGCCTGTGTTTCCTCCTGATACTCCAATTTTCTCCCACAATCAAAAGTCATGCACATTAAACGAATTGGTTGCTTCAAATTGCCCCTACCTGTGAGTAAAAGTGTGAATAGTTGTGTGTGTTGGCCGCCTTGGCTTGACGAGCTGTTTGTGGTGTACTCCACCTTTACCCAGTGCTGTCTCCCAGTGCTCTCTGAGTAGATGGAAGCAGTTTGAGAGTTGAGTGAGTGAATGAATGAGCATGCAAGCAGTAGGGACACCACGAAAGCCACTAGATGGAGATATTACATCACTATTGGTGGAAAACAACACTGTTTTCCACCATCATAGACAGGATAGAACCATTACAGTACTTTACACTGTTTAGCTCTAATCCAGTATATTGTATAGGGATCCCTCACTTTCTGCGGTTAATGGGGACCGAGACCCCCCACAACCGCCGATTTCCACGCAATAGGATTGACCCCGTTTGAATGACATATATGTACATGTATGTCTGTCTGTCTTCCTTTCGGCTTTTTCCCTTTTACTCAGGAGTCGCCACAGCGAATTATCTGATTCGCACGTTTGATTTGGCAGAGGTTTTTACGTCGGATGCCCTTCCTGTCACAAGCCTTTTAGCAAGGGACAGAAACACGCTGACGACTTTGTAGCCTACTCTTTACGACAGTCAGCAATGGTTCTTTTACATGCCTCTCACCATAGACAGTGAGAGACATGGCCTGCCTTTGATAACCCAGTTAGCTGCACTGGGGATATATGTACATCTATATGTGTATATAATATCAATAAATACACATTCAAAGCTATAAATGCTTATCATAAGAATTAAACATGCAAAAATAATTCATGAGATGTAAATAAAATATAAATACACACACATATAGACACACACACACACACACACACACACACACACACACACACACATGCGCACCTCTCAGAAAAATGTAAGTAGTTTTGTTGGGGGGTTTTGGGTTGTTTTGTTTTTGTTTGTTTGGGTTTTTTTTTTTTGCATAATTGGCCTTGTTTTGTGGCATTTTCCTTAACTTTTCCCCTTATTTTTTTATAATTTCCTTATTTTTTTATTTTTCAATAAATATTTTTGAAAAACCCGCGATGCACTGAAGCCGCAGAAACTGAAGCACAACGTAGCGAGGGATCACTGTATTTTCCTTTATATTAAATATTAATTTATATTATTGCAGCTTTTTTGGACACACTGCAATTTATGCATCTCATATCCAAGTAGATTTTAATGACTGATATATGTACAGTATTATTTACATTAAGCAAGATGTTAATATTCGTAACCTTCCACTGACACTTGCTAATCATAGTGTTGCATAGTCGTGGATTCAGATATCTGATGACGTAAGGGATCTTTACAAACCTCACACTCAGTTCCAGTCTAGCAGAAAATGAGGTTCCTCTGTTGAGATTACAGGTGGTGAGCATGTGACATGTTTAATTCCGGCCCACGATGACACGATGTGAGGCCGGATCCCAACAATACCACTTTTGGCTCCTTGTGGATGAACCTTAACCTTTGTCTTGTAATATTATGACTCGGAACACTCCTTGGTGGAAGGCAGATGACATATTTTCTTCTATGTCCTTAACTGTGCTTGCGGATTGCCTTCTTTAAAAACCCAGTATACAAACAATTTAGGAGCAGTGGTGAGTAGCTCTGGGTTACTGATCACTCTCGGGCTATAAGGCCCTTCACCTTTGGGGCATCAATCGTACTGTTTTATGACTGACCTTGTGCTTTGATGCTGACTTCCTAATAAGCTGAGAAGAAAGGAACTTCACTACGTACTCTATTCCAAAAAAGTTTGGACTGTGTGTTAACTATTAGCCTACGTTTTATTCATTCTAAAGCATAGAGTCAATCTCAGGTATTGGATGGAAGACATTTTAAATTTTTTTCAAGTATTAGCTCATTTTCAATTCGGTGGCAGCAGCACATCTAAAAATGTTGAGAAGAGGGTAAGAAAAGGTATGATTGGGTATGAAAAAAGCATTCGGCCAGATCAACACTTGCTAAAAAAAAAACAAACAAAAAAAAAAAACAAGTGCATTTACAATTTGTGGAACAATTTCAGAATAATTCCCATCAATATGAACTTGTGAAGACTTTGACGATCCCATCATCTACAGAACATACCACCATCAAAAGACTTGGGGAATCTGGAATAAACCATGTGTGCAAAGCGACGAGGTGGAAAATCAACATTGGATGCCTGTTATCTTTTGTTGTTCAGGTGGTAGTGCATTAAAAACGGGTACATTTAGACATGGAACTGCATAGGTACTTCCAGAAATATTTGTCAGTGAAGCTTGAGAACTGAATCTGATAAGCAGGATTGTCCTGAATAAGAGCCAGATGTGAATAAAATATGAGTGTATTCATTCATTCATTCATGTATCTGGCAAGTTGCTTAATCCTAATAGGATTGTGGGAGTCTGAAGCCTATTTCAGCCAAGTGAAACACCCTGAGCAGCCTGCGAGTCTCTCACAGGTTCAACTGTATTTACAGGTACTGTACAACCATTTACACTTACAATGACACCAAGAGAGAATTTGGAACAGCCAGTGATCCTAATGTGCATGTCTTTGGTCTTGGGAAGAAACTAGAATACTCTGAGGAAACCCACACAAACATGCAAACTCCACCCAGAAATGCGGTCAGTGAGCCCAGGAATCAAACACAGGACTTTTTTTACTGTTAAGCAAACATAACCACATTGCAGTTAGCTTTATTTCACAGTCTCTCCAACTTTTTTTTTGGAATTAAGGTTATGATGTGTGTGAGACAAATTATCTCTTTCTTTCAAAAAGATTCTACATACATACCCTTATTCACTGATAATGATCAGTTCACTCTATAATAAAATTTAGGTTTTAGCTGATCATGTGATTCCTTAAAGTTCATATGAGAATGAAAAAGAAGTGGTACTCACCTTACAGGGAATTGATGCCATCCTTCCAGTAACATAAGTTGTCTACATTTCCAGTGGGTGGAGTTAGGCTCAATGCTGGGGATAACGTTACATGTTAACCCTGAAAACCCATGATTAACCCTGTTTAAACAATCTTGAAGGTTTTATTTCAAATCCAAAATCTAAACTGCATTATTTAGTTGCACAAAAACTTCGTAGGTCAATGATTCTATGGTCAGGTGAAAATAATTAGGGTTGTAGATCCACAGCGAGGTTGACTTCCAGGAAAACGGTTGGAGAACATTGCAGTAAAGGAGATTCTGTAAATGATAACGACTAATTGCCTTGGAGAGGTTGTCTATGAGGATATTTATATAGGTAGGTCTACAAAATCATCATTTTCTGTAACTGTTTAATCCTAATTAGAGTCGCGGGGAGGCTGGCACCCATCCCAGCCAACTCTGGGCGAGGGTAGAATACACCCTGGACAGCAATGGGTTTTTTACATGCCTCTCACCATAGACAGTGAGAGACATGGCCGACCTTTGATAACCCAGTTTGCTACACTGGGGGGACAGTGACAACCCATGGAGAGTGGGGTTTGAACCCCCAACCTTAGAATCAGTGATCCAGTACCTTTGCCACTAGGCCACCACTGCCCCCTAGAAACCCCCACAAATGCCCGTCTGCAAAATATTTATGAAAAAAATTGTGATTGACTGTACAGTCTCACAAGGATAAACACAATGTAGTACATTTTTATATGTCTATATTGAAAGAAAGCATGTAGCCTGGATTTCTGGACGCTGTGCAGGTGCAGTCTTAGTTGGCTCAATTCCAATGTCTTTTAATTGCAAATTTTTAGTCCACACCTGAGCCGTTGGTAGTCAGTTCCTCTCTTTTGTTTGCTGTGCAGTCTGGCATCATTCATATATTATATGGCTTATAATAAACAGATATTTATTAACATAATGTTGTAAACAGGTAAAATATGTCAAAATGCAATGCTGTGTTAGAGGGACAAATAACTTCTCTGTGCAGGACATCTACCACATCTACCACAGAGAATGACTGTTGGTAGTATAGTCGTGTCATCAGCTCTTCTGCACATATTTTACACTCATTACAGCCAGAACACATTTTGACAAACAAGATCACTTCCCCCTCAATTTGTTCCTTATTCACATTGACACACTGGATGTACTGCCTAAAATGCTGCAGTGTGTATTTTACAGGATGTATCTGACTACACATCACATCAACACTTAATTTGCACACTGTTCAAAGTTGCACATCACCTCAACTTATCAGGCAAATAGTACATTTCCTGAATTTTTAAATAGCTGTAGGACACAAGGTGTCACTCTATCTTGATATATCTGTGCATTGACGGTGCCCTAAGGATGTCTGTCAGCAGAAGGCATACCGACATCCCGAAGGCACTCTTACAAAATAATCAATGTTTGTCTGACATATGTGAATGTCGATCTATTTTATTCAGATGTTTATATCTGATTTGTTAATTTAATATCTATATACAGTTATTTTTGCCGTGATCTTGCCTTGTAAGGATTTAAAAACTTAAATCTCTATTCTCTCAAATTTGCACACTTGCAAGAGTGACATGGCAGTCTTTTTAAACTGGCCAATGCAAACTATCAAAAAGATTTTAGCAGATTACAACTTTAAGAATGTAATAAAAATCACATGATCGTAAAAAAGTGTGTACACGAGTAACAGGAGAGTTTGGAAGGCTTGCCTTTCATTTCACCCCTTTTCAGAGTTTTTCACAGAATTATGTGGAAACCCAATGAAAAGCAAGTGAAATGTGATTTTTAGAGTTTATATTTACTTACTTCAACCATTACAGAGATTGCGTCGATAAAAAATGTGCTCACTGAGCCAAGTTATTAAGGGCTACAGAGTGTTTCAAACACACTCATTAGAAGTAAGCACATGCTACTGGGACACACAAGAAAACCAGCTAAAATGAGTGTTCTCACACTAATTCATAATTTCACTACATGCCACCAGGAAACACAACAATAGCAAATTAAAATGATGCATTTATAGTTTAAGTTACATGTTTTAATTAGGACAGAGACTGGTAAAGTGAGCTTTGCGCTTTGTGCTGAGTAATACAGCGGCATGGCTCGTTGCCCAACGTCACAGGGGGCCCTCATGTCTGTCTTCCTGGTTCTCTCATTTGATTAGGCTGCCATAGTAACAATCAGAATTAGAATACTTTATTGATCCCAGAGGAAATTGTGTGCACACAGTTTCTCCATACAAGTAAGAGTGAGATAAAGTCACGATTAATGAAAATTTAACACATTTATATATATATATATATATATATATATATATATATATATATATATATATATATATATATATATACATATTCTGTATACACATACACACACACACACACACATACACACAAATATACAAACAGAATTACCTATACTTCTGTAAGTCTGAAATTAGAAGTTAGTTGTATATAAACAGATACAGAATGAATCCTGACAGTGAGTAATATGTACAGTATTATCAATATGATAAACTGTACAATGTAAATGTGGTGCAAAATGTAAATGTATAACAGTAGATGTTATTATATGGAGGAGTTGTATAGTTTAGTCATTCCGGGGTGTATATATAGTTTAGTTTAGTCATTCCGGGGTCCCTGCTTGCTCTCAGCAATAATATGTTTTTGCTCAGGTATACATATTTCTCCTGGGATGCTGATGATCCTGGTCCTTCTGCTCTCTGAGTCCTGTGGTCTGTCCTGTTGTACTGCTGGTTAGAGTTCTCATCTTGGAAGCTCCTCCATCCTGCTGATGAACAGCTATATGGATTTGGATATGCACTCAGAGACTGTGAAGATGACTTTTCACTGTTTGTGATATAAACTCTTTTCCTATAATTATTTAGGACTTACAATTGTTGTATAACCAACCAGGCTACATTTTGGACTGGAATGAAGTTTCTCTTATATGGTTTGTATTTTTATAGTTTGACCCAAATGAGGTTGGGTTTCCCTTTGGGGCCTGCTTCCTCTCAAGGCTTCATTACATTAATGAAAAGGTGTGTTGCACATTAATGCACATTGCACATTTTTTAGTATACAGTACAAGGAAATAGAAGGGAAAAAATTGACCAATAGGACATTTTATTGGTCTATTTTTCTATTTTAAAGCATGATAGTATTTGCTCTGTCTGCTTATTGACAGACCATTGCAGTACAACACACCCACATTCTTGTTGAGTCAAGCATATTCACACAGAGTAATCATTTCAATTCTGGGATAATGGACTCATGAGATCGCACCATACCCATGTAGTACATACTAATGTCTACTGTCCAGGCATAGGATACTGATCAGATCACGCAGATCACAGCATGTCATAGTTTTATATATATATATATATATATATATATATATATATATATATATATATATATATATATATATATATTCTTCTATAATCACCTGAAGAGAGAGGATGGTTTCACCACCCCTGGAAACAGATCTGTAGTGATAAATGGAGTTTCATTAGAAAGTCTTTGTCCTGTGCTTTTATTTTTATTATTTATATATATATATATATATATATATATATATATATATATATATATATATATATATATATAATTAGCTCAATTGACTGTTCCAAAGGCTGCTGGATGTGAGTGTGAATGGTTGTGTATGTGTGTGTGTGTGTGTGTGTGTGTGTGTATATATATATATATATATATATATATATATATATATATATGCTGTCCTGTGCCAGTCTGGCAAACCGAGGGCTATGATGGCCAGGCTAGGTTGTTGTTTAGGGTGCAGGCTGGGCCCCTCTGCAATCCTAATAGTAGAGCTAAGCATTTCAACAAATGAGTAAATTATTTTTTATTTTTAATCTATCATAATATTTGTGACCCCCCACCACACACACACACACACACACATAAGCTTTGATTGTCCTGTACAAAGTAGCGTTATATATACTGAGTCTTTATTTTGTTTCATGCAAATCAATTCTATGCAGTTAAACTAAAATAAAAACATAGATTTATAATAAAAAAAAGACCTTTTGCCTCGAGGGATTTCCAGAGGGCAGAGTTTCGGCCCGTAATTTTGCTTTGAATTGAGATAGGCGTTCGAGACTGTCAAAATCACCTTTTTATGGATGCGATTGGATGATATTGGTGTCAGTTATAATTTTCAGCGTACGATTGGTTGAGTCTTGAGAGGCGGGGCACATTCGAGTTCGGGTAGGGAGAGAGTAGTGCTGCTGAGACGGAGGGCGGATCATCGCGACGCTAAAGATACTCCAGACGCCCGAGGAACTGTCAAAAGAAGGGAAAAAACTCCACACAACACGGTGAGTTTGACATAAAACACAATGTTTCACTAACAACAAGGGTTATTAGATGTGTTTAAAGCTTTTCTTGTTCGTTTCGGAGTTGAAATGATTTGTTTTAAATGTGTTTACTGTTGACTTTGGATGGGACGTGTGCTTGTATGGGCGCGCGAGTGCGCGCGCGGCTGACTTCAGACGGTTGAGGAGCTGCAGCTAATGCTAGCATGTTTCTCAATGACTGACACGGCCTATCAGCTATGGCTGTCTGTCTGTAGAGTTATGCAAGGGGTTATGTCCTGCAGTGATTTGAGTGCCATGCCGATGATAATCCTGTCCCGGGTGGTTCCACGCCTCTCGGTTATCTGTTTTGTTGTGTTAGAGGAGTGTCCACGACGTCCCGCTACAATTTCAACGGTTTTTCACACATAAAAGTGAATTAATCCAAACGCGATTTGAATTCTCGCGAGAACAGAAACGTATGTGGTGGTGCTGGTTGAATTCCCCAAACGCGACAACTCTCACTGGCATGTTGAAAGGAGTGTCTGGATGTTTCTGTCCATGCTGTATGTCTGTGCTTCAGTTTCATATTTAGACTCCACATATTCCCTGCAGTCTTTCAAATCACAGATGGTCGTTCACCATGATATCAGACATCAGACCAATCTCATTTCTCTTCCAACAGGATTTACAGATAAGTCTGTAGGCTCTCAGGCTGCTGATTTAGGAGAGCATTAAGGGTCAAATTCAACAAGGCATGGTGGCATAAAGAGAACAAGAGGTCATGGTTTCTAATCTTTGGTAGACCTAATACCTGGGCAAGGTCTTAACCACAAATGTGCGTCTGTGCTCCCAGCAGTATACATGGATACAAGTACAACTACTGGGAAGGCAACTTGGAAGGAGTTGTTTCTTCTGTAGTCATTTCACCCTCCAGAAACCGGGGCGTGTCAGCCTGATGAGCCAGTCGGTGGCATAGTGGTTAGCAAGAAAGTCGTGGGTTGAAGTCCCATCTTGGGTTGGAGTTTGCATGTTCGCCCTGCGGTTCTCCCATGGGTTTCTTCCAGGTACTCTGGTTTCCTTCTACAGTCCAAAGGCATGCACATTAGGCTGACTGGCTGTTCTGACTTGCCCCAGGTGTGTATGTGAAAGTGGTAGGTCGTCTGTTGGGATTTTCACACCCGACCCTAGGGCTCATCAGGCCGGCACCCCATAACTTCACACTACCTTCCCAGTATATATATTTTTTTACTGGTACCCATTTATACTGCTGGGTGAACCGAGGCACACTTGTGGTTAAGACCTTGCCCAGGGGTCTTCACACAGTGTGTGTGTGTGTGGGGGGGTCCTAACTGGGATTCAAACACACGACCTCCTGATCATGAGCACAGTTACCTAACCACAACGCCACCAGCCCCACAAATGTGAGAGTGAGTGGTTATGTATTTGTTGGCCTTGTGATGCTCTGGAAAGCTGGTATGGTTGTACCCTGCCTCCTGCCTTCTCCGTGTAATGATGTCGGGTTGATTATTAGTTCAGAAGAGATTATCCTGCACTGAAAGCAGAATCTGTATAATATTGTTTGTTCTTGTTTGTTTATGAGGCTTTGATTAGATTTCTTTCAATTTATGATTCGCGGTTATAATAACAAGCAAGTAGAAACTAAAATCAGGATGATAATGACAGAACAATTAGATCTTAAGCACAATGAGGACAAAACACACCTTCAGCTTCATTACTCTGGATTGAAGCCAACAATGCATGGCCTGCAGTGCAAGAAGTAAATTTCATCATGAAAAGTGTGTACATTGAGAGACGTGTTGCTAAACAATCTTTATTTCAACTGATTTTATTTTTATATTTGCCTGAGGCTGAGTACTCATGCAAATACTAAGCAAATTTACTCATGAAAGTAAATAAGCTGATGGTTTTGAGTTAAAGGGGTTTAATCATTCAGAAAGTGTTTGATATTTTCAGTGTCATTTACATATCAGGATCAGCTCCCCCCCCCCATGTGGGTGTCTCTGTCGCTCTCTTGCTCTACCCATGTGTGTGTGTGTCTCTTTGTCCGTGTGTCTCTCTCTATCTGCCTGTAAGTGCGTCTGTCTTTGACTGTGCATGTCGCTCTCTCTTACTGTCTCTTTATTTCTCATGTGTCTTACTCTGCCCATGAGTCTCTCTCTCTCTCTCTCTCTCTCTCTCTCTGCCCATGTGTGTCTCTCCACATGTGCATGTGTCTCTCTCTCTCTCTGCCCATGAGTGTCTCTGCCCGTGCGAGTGTCTGTGCCTCTCTCTCTGCCCATGTGTATGTCTCTGCTTCTCTCTCTCTAGCCCTCTCTCTGCCCATGTGTGTCTGTCTCTCTGCCCATGAGTGTCTCTGCATGTGTGTCTCTCTCTCTCTCTCTGCCCATGCGTGTCTCTCTGCCTGTGTGTGTGTGTCTCTCTTCCGATGCGTGTCTCTCTCTTCTCTCTGTCTCTCTGCCTGTGCATCTCGCTCTCTCTATTTCTGCATATGTATGTCTCTTTCTCTCTCTCTCTACCTGCATCAAGGTCCATGTCTCTCTCTGTCTATCTATATCTCTTTATGAGGCAGTACACTAATGTAAAGGACCGATATATCAGTAAATACCTTGACGACTATCCAGTAAAATCAGTGATAAGTAAATGACTGACTTGGGTCAGAGTGCTTGGTCTCTGTGGTGTTTGTCCCTCCAGTAATAGACATACCAATTTGACATTGGAAACTAAACATAATTGAGATGGCTTTTAAACTAAAGTCATCCATTTTCTATGTCAGAACTGAACACCAGTGTCCACTGGCCTAATGTGATGCATATAAAGCCCAGTACTGCTGCGGTGTTGGATGTGCCAACTGACACACAATAAACTGTACGTATGGCTTTGGCTTTGTGAAGAGCATGGCTTACTTTTGTTATAGACACTGTCTCTGCAGGGATTTTGGGTGCACGTGTGTATGCATGGGTGTGGTTATGTAGCTCCAACATCTTAACTCATATAGCAAGAGAGACTTTGTCCAAAAAGAAGAAAATTTCCTCTGAGCAGGAAATGAGTTCATGAAAGGTCAATGCAGGGGAAAAGACGCTGACTGTATGCAAGTATATAAAAATACGCATGCATTATTGAACCAACAGTTGCAACTGTATTGATCTTGCCAGAACTTTGGCACAATACAATAATAATCAGTAGTACAGTATACTGTATTTCAGTTGGGTTGTTTACGGGTTAGATGGAGGGGAAGAAGTGGAGGATCACCAAAACGTCACATTATATCAGATTATAGTTTATTTTAAGGGGAGTAGCATGTTAGTCATTAATAATGTGCATCAGTAAATTACCTTGTAATGGATAATACCTATTAATCGATTTTTTTTTTTTTTTTTTTTTTTCCCCCTTTTAATCCGAGGAAAATTAATAGACCCATGTTGTGTATTTCTGAATATTCAAAGACAATGCAAGTCACAAATTGTTTTAAGACATGTCTAGCAGGTAACGCTAACATGAATACACATTAATTTATGATATTAATAATAAAAAAATAAGATTTTGCAAACCACTGTGTTACCCTGTTACTGTCTAATAATCCAGTAAAATAATTGATGTTAATAACATATCAGCAGTAAACTTTACAATTAAACGTTGGTTGGTTTCCTCACAACAATTAAGGCTTACAGACAGAAAATGCGTAAAATAGCTTTTTTGTTGCCTCCAAGAAAATGAGTATGTACTTTTTCATATTTCTAAATGCAAGAATTGTTGTCAGTTAAATAAATTCCTGCTCAAAATGCCCATGAAACTGTGGCTGACAAGGCGTAACACATGCTATGTAGTCAGGGGAAAACACTTGTGCTCCCCTGATGTCAGCTAACGTGTTTGTCTTTTAACAGTCCACATGATTTACCTGAATTGTACCCGAAATTTTATTATGGATGACTCATTATGCCATGCTTCTACAGCTGACAGTGAGGATTCTAAATAAATACTTTTCTGAGACGTATTCAGACATGAGACAGATGAATCAGGCTGAGGGAGCTCATAATATCAGTGTTAATATCTGATGGCATCCACTCTTAATTTTAGCCTGTGAACTGCAAATACCTTAGCAGGCTTTCTATTCGCTGTTTTATTCCAACCTATGGTCTCACAGTGTACTACACAATTAATGGCATATTCAATTATTTATTATTATTATTATTATTGTTGTTATGTCATGTTAGTACATGGAGTGTAGGCAATAACTGATTAGTCAGTGATCAGCCAAAACTTCATTGGACATCCATACTGCATGAAAAAAAGGTTCTGGGTCCAATCCCACTTTTCATTTTTAATTATAACGATACCTATAACAAGAATACTTTTATGTTCAGCTATAATTTTAAGGATAGATGTCATGAACACCAATTATAACTAGGTCACGTATCCTAATTTCCTCTTACTTTGATCTCAACATTTGTTTCAAATTAAAATCAAAATACAACCTATCATAAAAGCCCACTTTTGAGAAATGGGGACTACATCTCCATGTCCAATTTTTTTTCTGAAATTGGTGCTCCGTTCTGAACTGTGCATCTCCTGGCCATTTTATACAAACTTTTCAAACTTCCTGACCAAAGCTGTGTTGTTGTTTTTTGAGGCAGATGAAACCTGAAGAAACAGTCAAGTATGCCCTCAGCAGGTCTGAGATGAAACTTAGTCAACACTACAGCTATCTCTTATTAATCTGTTTTCCATCTAGTTTTGGTTGTGTGTGAATAATGGTGCAATCCACATCTGTCTACAACAACAAGTACATAACTAGCGGAACAGTATCGCTCCCGTCCAATAACGTGCTAGTGCAACAAAGATTTGTCAGAAGCGGTCCAAAAAAGTCCAAGATGAACTGTTCAGGAATAGATGGAGGTGTGCATTCCACGAAAGAGAAAAGTAAAGCAGAGTATTGCGTTTTGCTCTCTCTTTCTTTCTCACTCTCTCTTGCTCACACAGTTGAGGTTTTGGACCAACATTGTGACTGATTCCTTTTTATTTCTTAGAGCCAACACTGTATTTCATGTTGATTTAAAATGCCTCTTATTTGAATCGGCCCTTTCAAACTATTGAATTTAATTCCTATTTAATGTGGTTATGACAGATTTTTGTAGGGTTGAACAGTGTTTGGATTGTGGCAATGATGGCACGTTGAGTCATGCAGCAGATTGGTAACATCAGGGAGAGAAAATGCCAGTCATACTTGGCCATTACTCTGGAGTACTCTCCAAGTAGATATCTCCGTAGAACCAAATCCAATCTTGAATGCACCTTGTTTTGAGTTTAGAGACTCTATGTTTTATCTTCTGTTTAGCATTCCTGTAGGTAGGAGGGACTGGAGTCAGATCTGACTCTGCCCTATGGACTCTGGAGCAAGTTGTTCAAACCTGAGCTGTTTATGATTACTATCGTTGGGGAGTTTTGCATGTTTTCCAGGTGTTGCTGTGGGTTTCCACAAGGTCCTGGGGTTTTCTGTGATTTAAAATGATGATAAACAAGCCAGGAGGTGGTCTAGGTATGCCAGATGTCCCCAATCTATGAATTACATAAAGCCAAGCAATATAATGCCCGTCCATTCAAACAGTTATTGAAGCTAAATGAATAACTTTGTTTTAGTGCTGTGCAGTCATATTTATTTATTGACTTAAAATGTCAGATGTGTTGCAGAGCGTCCTTCTGCAGGCTGAATCTGTAATGCTGACTCACAGTGAAGCCATGTCTCTCATGAGCACCAGAAAAGTCAGGTCTCCTTGTATTATGCAGTTTTTCCTGTTGCTGAAACCAGAGAACAGCCTATTTGGCTCAGTTTGGTAATTATTTTGGAAAAAATATGTATTCAGCACTTTTCTGGTTTGCATCTCATTAAAGGCTCAATGCCCTGTGTGTGTCTGCTGGAGTTGCAGCACTACAGTAGCTGCTGTGTGATTCATCAGTTTGTGCCTGTATTGATTTTCTATGGCATCCTTTATCTGTTTTTCTTAATGGCAATTAATACAAATTCTACTATCATTCTGTAGTGCTTAATTTTGACAAAATTTTGATAAATGCATTTTAATTTTTAATTTCCATGAAGACAACACGACCCTCTTCCTTTTTCAGCTTCCACCACGTTGTCTTCTGCTCTGCCCTCGCCTTCTTCACCTTCCTCACCATTAGCGTCATCCTGCACACCACCATCCTGTGCTGTTTGGCAACACTCTCACCCACTACTACTTTGCAGTCACTGACTTCCTTCAAATCACATTGCGGACACAAGATGTAATCTACCTGTGTGCTCCTACCTCTGCTTTTATAAGTCACCCTATGCTCCTGTTTCTTCTGGAAGAAAGTATTCACCACAGCCATTTCCATCCTTTTTTTCAAAATCTATCAACATCTTTCCTTCTGTGTTCCTGTCCTGGATACCAAACCTTCCCATCACTTCCTCATCTCCTTTGTTGCCTGCCAACATGTCCATTGAAGTCTGCACCAATGACCACTCTTTCACCTCTGGGGGTATTCTGCATCATGTCATCTAACTCACTCCAGAATCTCTCCTTCTCTTCTAGCTCACATCCTGCCTGTGGGGCAGAAGCACTTCAATTTCTATCTTGAGACATAATCACTCTGTCTGACACTCTTTTCACTTCTAGAATATTCCTGACCATCCCCTCCTTCAAGATGACTCCTACTCCATTTCTCTTCCCATCCACATCATGATAAAACAGCTTAAACCCTGCTTCTAAGCTTCTAGCCTTGCTACCTTTCTACCGGGTCTCCTGAACACACAGTATGTCCAGCTTCCTCCTCAGCAGCATGTCAGCCAGCTCTCTCATTCAAAATCCTTACTCTCAGTTCTAAATTCATGCCTTTCCTCTGCTCTCTGCGCCTACGAACACGCCTTCTGCCTCTCCTTCTTCGACCAACAGTAGTCCAGTTTCCACCAGCACCCTGTTGGTTAACAGCAGTTATGGCGGTCGATGTTAACCTGGGCCTCGATCGATCCGTTTTCGAAGTCATATCGATTTGCATAGCTGATTTAGCACAGGTTTTATGTCGAAGGCCCTTCTTGATACAATCCTCTGCATTTATTCGGGCTTAGGACCAGCATGAGAAAGAAAACTGGCTTGTGTGTGTGTGTGTGTATATATACACATATATTCACTATCCGAGTTATGATCTAGATCGGTTCAGACCAACCAGTCGGATATTTAACACAACAAAACAGAAACCACCCAGCACTCGCTATGATTTCATGTGAAGCCTATTATTCACCTGTATGTTCTTTCAACATGCAAAATAAACTTGGAGCCATAATACTTTGCACTGCTCGCAACATCACTTTCACTTTTTTTGCCTATTATCTTCCAACCACGTGTATAGAAACTTTACCATTTCTGCAATCTGTCCTTCACGCTTTTAGGTGATGATAGTTGACTGAATTGGGGCTCCTGCTGTCACTGCTTCCTTAATGCGGTCCTTGTCCTTCAAAATTGTGGACACTGTGGAGTGGGAGATTTCACTTTCATTTTCATCTTTGTCTCCAATGACAGTGCCTTCCTTGCTTTCTTGGTAGAACTGCCATCTGATGAATCGGACTTTCTCTTGGGGGTCAGGGTAACAGTGTAAAGTAAATGAATGTAAAATTGTACTGCAAAAGACTTGTTACTGCTACGGTATTGAGTCACTGAGTGTAGTGGTAGAATGCTGTGAGTGTGAGATGCTGTACTGCCACAACTATCTTACACGCTGCGATGCCAGACATATACAGTAAACTCATAATAGGCTAGACGTGGTCGTAAGTACGGGTGGTCGTAATTTGTATACATCATAACTCGAATGAAAATGAGTGCAAATGGTGCAATAGATGCACAAAGGAGCGGTCACCCACTGCTTACAGTCTGTGTGTGTGTGTGTGTGTGTGTGTGTGTGTGTGTGTGTGTGTGTTTGTGTATACACAAAAAAAAGTGTGTTTAATACAAAAAAAGTCAACCTTCAAATAATTATGTTCAGTTGTGCACTCAATACTTGGTCGGGAATCCTTTTGCAGAACCAAAACCTGAAAAGCGTGGAAGAAAGTGAAAAACTACCATTTGAATGGATTCAAGAACAGCCAAATTGGCAAGTTCTCAGCAAACAATCAGTCCCAGGAAGATCAGAGAAGGTCTAAAGTTACCTGTGAGTACAGATACAATTAAAGGATGCCTATGTGAAGCCACAGTACTGGCAAGAAGCCCTGCAAAGTCCGACTGTTGAAGAAAGACGTGCTGAAGAGGTTATAATTTGCCAAAGAGCATAATGACTGGCCTAAAGCGATATAGCGCAACATTTTGTGGACTAAGAACATACAAATTTTTTTTTTTGAGTTTAGTGACTGGAGACCGTTTTGTCAGACGACGCCCAAACACTGAATTCAAGACTCGGTACACTGTGAAGACAGTGAAGCCTGGTGGGGAAAGCATCATGATATAGTGATCTTTCTCATACTATGGTGTTTGGTCTATTTATCCTATATACCAGGGATCATGGATCAGTCTGAATGAATCAGAACACTTGAAGAGGTCGTGCTGCTTTATGTTGTAGAGAAAATGCCCATGGAATGGGTGTTCCAACAAGACAACGACCCAAAACATGCCAGTAAATAGGAAACATCCTGGTTTCAGACCACCAGGATTGGTGTTATTGAGTGGCCAGGCTGATCCTGGACCTTAATCCAATAGAAAACTTGTGGGTTGACATAAAAATGTAGTTTCTGAGGCAAAATGAAGAAATGCAGAAGAACTGTGGAATGTAGTCCAGTCTTCTTGGGATGGAAAACCTGTTCACAGGTGCCACAAGTTGGTTGACTCCATGCAACAGAAATGTGCAGCATTGGTCATACAACTAAATATTAGTTTAGTGATTCAATAGAAAGCAAAATCTTACATATTTCAGTTTATAAAGTGAATGTTTGAGTTTGTAAAGAATAATGCAGACACTGGTATTTTTTTGAACAGTCTAATATTCACTTTTCATTTTCTTTTAAGGAATGTGATTCTTTGTGTTTTGAGTTAGAATACAATGTGTCATGTTCCCAATGCATTTGTGTGTATGCAAATAAGTTATTATAAGGAAGCTGAGCTTTATTCACTTCTTTAAACACACTAATATTTTGTTTATACATAGGCCTGTATACACAATTTACATAGTGTTTGTATTTTATTTATATTTGCTTTATATATTTTATATTTATATATAAATTGTAATTTAGAGTATAATTTATATTCACATATAATGTATAATAATGTGTGTGTAATCGTACTTGAACCTCAGTCTTACTTAATCTTAGTCTCTGGTGTAACCTTTATCGGGACGCTGCAGACAAGGTTTGGAGTGGCCAAATGAACACTGAGGGTTCAACGGCCAGCAAGAACAGACACGAGTTAGTTGGCAGTGGCAGACTTCAGTTGGCATGTGTGTCAGCTGTACACCCATACTTTCCCTTGTTATTTCATATGTTTTTGTAGTGAATTTTCCCTATTTTTACATAAGTTTTTTTTTTTTTTTTTTTTTTTTTTTAAATCCACTTCCGAACCATTCTCTGAAGTTATGGACAATCGGAAATACTGGTCCCTTTTTTTGTCCACTAACCTTCTGGTAACAAATTCTCTGATGATCAAAGTCTTTGACTAGCAATAAAATTAATTCCCTCGGCAAAAATGTTGATTTTAGGCCAGTATTTTTTTTGGGGGGGTTTTAATGATTTAAGTCATTTATAATGTGTGTATGTGTATAAACACATGTACACACACAGTGGGAGAGAACATGGCAGAGAAGTCCAACAGCAAAGTGCTGATGGCATATATCTGAAACACAGTAGGTGAAAATGATGACTTTAAAAAAAAAATTCATCTTGATATTATCAGAGTTCTCCTCAACTGCTCAAAATTTCTCCTTGAGGGACTGAACGTTTTCCAAAATTACACCCTGTGGTTGTGCTTTGGCATCCACGAAGGGCTTTCTTACCAGCCAGGCACTAGAACAAGGTCAATCCACAAATGTTTGAGTGTACTCGGTGGCTTCTGCCAAGTACTGCTGTGCAGTATCAAGTCTTTTGGCTTTGCATAGTTTCAGTAAAGTATATTTAATATTTATTCTTTCAGTTCTGCTACAAGGTATATTAGTGCTCAGAAAATTATACTTGCAAAAAATGCTAGTTTTCATCGCTGCATACTTTGCCTTATTTTCACACTGGAAGTGAAGGTCAGAGTTAATAGTGGTTGTGTTCCACAGTGCTCTCTGTCATGGTGTTACCTACAAAGCATTTAAAATAAGGAATGATCAGCAGTGCTTGTGTGTAGATCAGACAGCTGGCAGTGAACACACACACACACAATTCTGTGCATATTTTTTGGCTCCGTGTGACTGTATACATTTATAACAACATTAAAATAGCACGAGTAGTGGTTGTGACTGCTGAGGGCAAGCGCTTTGCAAGGTTCAGGAGAGCTTATTAGGGTCGTCTGCATTAACTGGGATTTAACATGGTTGAAAAACCTTTGAACGAAGACTATTTTCATTTCAAAAATGAGAAACGTTTTACTTTGAAAATAATTAACTGTATATGAGCTCCAGAGTGGCAATTGAGGTGACTTACCAATGTTTTTTTGGATTTCTTTTTAACAAGATGAAAAGTTCTAGGGCACATCACAAATGCAGACAAATCATATTTTGTTAATTAGATAAACTGTCCAGGAGGAAATGTGAACTTGTGATCGGTGTGGCTTAGTTGCCTTATATCTTTATGCCAGTGGTTCTCAAATAGTGGGGGGGCACGGTGCGATGCCGGGGGGGATGTGTGAGACCCCAGGGAACGTGCTTTTTTTTTTTTTTTTTTTGCCATATTAGGATAAAGTGTAATTCTACATCCACTACAGCAGGTGGCATTGGCTGCCTCACTGTCAGAGTGTGCCCAGAGGTAAAATAAGAAGTGAAGTTAATAAATCCACTGTGGAAATGTTTAACAGGGACATAAAGAGAGGCGGAGAGAAACGGAGACGGTGAGAGAAACGAAAGTCTCCCGAAAGCTAAGTTGAGGAGGTATGATGAAGCGGATGTAGCACTCGGCTTCACTGTGCTGCGGTGAGAAATGAGGAAAGACTGCTGTGTTTACTGTGTCTGAAAACATTGGTAGCGGACAGCATGAACCCAAATAAATTCAGGCGTCACTTAAAGACATCACACCCCGATCACGTGATGAGCTGCGTGAGTTTTTTCAGCGAAAATGTGCCGAATATTGTCAACACCCATCCCGCTTTGTGAATGATATTCCAGCAAACCGAGCTCTGTTCGCATCAGATACGGTGGAGTACCAAACTGCTCAGTGCAGAAAACCCCACAGCAGAGCAGAGGAACTGATCCTACCTGCAGCACACACAGTCTCAGTCATGCTGGATGACGTCAGCGCTGCGAAAATAAGTCCAGGTCCCAGATCAGCATTGAGCAGGAGCTGAGAGTTCAGTATCATGCTTTAAATCCGGCTTCAAAAAGCTATGCCCTGCAAACGTTCTCATTATAGCCCTCAATCTGGACTTAATCATTTTGACAAAAATAATACAAATTGTTTAGTTCATTTTGTTTGGTAGGTTAAAGTGTTTTATATATTGTGCTCCTGAGTTAATATTGCTGATCAATTTGAATTTATTATTATTTATTGATTTTATTTAATATTATTTTTTAGTATCAAATGGTTCAAATTGTTGGACAAAAATGCTTACAGTTTAAATAAGATTACCTTTTTATTTCAGGCAAATTGATTCACCTTAAATCTTTTTAAAGACTAAAAAATTGTTAATAATGTTATTCTTTGTTGGAAGTTGATCTATATTTCTTTTTTTGTATTCCATAATGATAATAAGGATTTATTATGTTAATAAGGATACAGTGTTATGCAGATGATTCCTTATAACAATTTTTAGACAAATCACACTATTTATATTTGGGTGGCGCGAAATGTTTTCTCTTCCTGGGGGGGGGCACAGAAAATGGAGAAGCACTGCTTTATGCAAATGTGAAGTGCAGGGATTTGCATAAAGTGAGCAGAAGTGTGGCCTTTTTTTTGGGAAAGCATTTTAGTTCTTCATACAATATGTTCTCACTTGCAGTTCCTGAACTAGTTATTGAAACTTGTTGGGCTGCTTGAGGCTGAACATGTTGGCTGGCAGTCTCCTCATTCTGTTATACTTTAGGCCATCAAAAGTATAGGCATTTTGGTCTCATTCAAACACTGGTGGAAATATATGCATTTGATTCTAATATGTATTTTTATTAAGACAACATTTAAATTGTGATCAGGGAGTTGCATTTGAGAAACTGTAGCAACCATCAGTATGTTAGCAACACCCACTCATGAGAATGGGAGATTGATGTAATATAGTGGCAACCGATGAGGTCTGTGCAGTCTCAAAAGAGAAGGCAGAATAAGTGTGGGATCAGTTGGGAAAAGGGTAAAGTATGGTCTGAGATTGTTGGATCATTTGGGGAAAAGGTTACAGTGGGTTCTTTTTAAGGGTTAGTCAGTTGGAAAAACAGCTGGGTAAGGTCTGATGGGGTAGGACCAGTTAGGGAAAAATGGTAGAGTAAGGTATGAGAGGGTCAGGACAGTTAGGAAAGATGGTAGGGTAGGGTCTGAGAGTGTTGGGAGGGAGGGTGAGCTAGGGTCCGAGAGGATCGGGTCAGTTGGAGAAGAGGGTTGGCAGGGAGTAAATTGAGACCCACTAATGGTAACAGACTTTCATGTTACACATCTGGATATGTGGTATCCAGTTAGGAACAATTGGTTACCATTTGCTGCCCATATCAAACCCTAATCTTTGACCAGACTGAAAACTTGTGAGGAATTACAAATTGAAGACAAATAATGATTGGTTTATACTAGGGGTGTCATTGAAAACCTATTATTGGTATCGATATATTGATAAAAAAAATTTCCGATGCATTGATAAATTGGAATTGCTTTACTGTTCCATAAATGCATTAAATAGAACAGACTAAGATGTATTACATTAGTTTGTATAATGCATTGAATACAGTGACTTACGACCTCTGTGAGTTTCGTCTGATCGACTTGACGACCGCAAAAGTAGTGAAGCATGAGTAGAGATCGTGGAGTCTTTCACTTACCTTTGCAGCGTGGTCCATCGTTCCACTGATTGCAGAGCCGAGATCAATCATCGACTTGGTCTAGCCTATGGGGCGATGAACTCGCTGGACAGGACCGTGTGGTATCTGAGCAGGCGGACGAAAACCCGAGTCTTTCGCTCCCTTATGCTCCCTGTCTTGCTCTACTCAAGCGAGACATGGACGCTCATGATTGAGCTTGGACGACGACTGGACTCCTTTGTTACGACTTCCCTTCGCCGCATCTTTGGATACCGCTGGTGGGACTTTGTTACCAACCAGAAGGTGCTCGGGGATGCGGGGATGGTAAGAGTAACCTGCTTGATCCGTGACCGTCAGCTGCGCTATTATGGGCACTTGGCGCGTTTCCCGCCTTCGGAACCAGCACACCGGATCCTGTCCGTTCATGATCCTAGGGGCTGGAGCCGATCGCGGCGTGGTTGTCGCTGCTGAGGGCTGCCCTGCCGGGGGGGTATGGGCCCTGCGCAGGCCTGGTCGATTGCCAGGAGACGGCCGGATGAGTGGAGGTGGCTGGTGGACGCAGCGAAGTGACGTCCCGGCGCATGCCCTCATACCTGACCTGACCTCTGGTAAAAGGAATGACTGTTAGTAGCTGTTCTGGCTGCAAATAATTGCCCATTTGGGAATCCTCAAAAGTCTGTTTTTAAATGATAAACTTGATAGAAGATTGTGAATACAAGCAAAGCGAGCTTCATGTGCAGGGTGGCAGGGTTGACCCTGAGAGATAGGGAGAGAAGTTCTGTCATCCTGTAATAGCTCAGAGTAGAACTGCTGCTTCTCTGTGTTGAGAGGAGCCAGTTGAGGTGGGTTGGGCATTTTGTTAGAATTTCGGAAAGAAAAGAGAGAATGATGGGGTCAGAGAGAGTCGGGACTCATGAACCAGCTAACTGCTGCGCATGGTGTGATCTTGAGTGAAAAGCAGGCCAACACTCCAGCTCACACAAATGTATGATTGGCTGAGGTTGATCTGATGGAAGGAGAGAGAAATTATGCTATTTTTCTCATTTAGAATGCATGGCCAATTATTTTGAGGATTCATAAATTGTCATATTTTTAAATGGGCATTACCTTGCCTATCAGTCTTGAGCCACACCTTGCCATCATCTGTGCATTGTGAAGCACAATCTGACTAAAAACAAATATACATCAGCTTTCACGCTGATTAGGACGAGGCCAAACTAGGTGATAAAGCATGCTCAGTTTAATCTGTCAGTCAGCATTATGACATGTTTGACCCTGATATGTGATATTGATGGCTGTGGGAGCGGTCAATCAAGTCATTCTTCACGCGTTCCAGAGCGATGTGTTAAGCCACACCGTAACAATAGAGCACAGTTTACCCTGCTGGAAGTTCATCAGTGTGCAAACTTTATCGTTGTGAGCACTAACAAAGTGCTCGCTGTGCCTATGAGGAATGTGTGCGTTTGCCGAGTTGAGGTGTTCATGTTTGAATGCATTCAGAGTTTTTTCCATGTAGAGTCCCACACATGAATTCTTAAATACATTCCTGTGATTCAAATATTCAAACCCCCCCCCCCCCCATTTTTTTATGTCCACACCCTGTGAGTACCTGACAAACCTGCTTGCAGTATACAGTATGCAGGAATGCCACTTGTGCAGATAATGTCCACATTTCCCTTTGATTTAGAGGCTTGATAATTCTAGGACCAGAAAAAACAATGTTTATTAGATAAAGTGATGTGCTGAGAGAGTGAGAATGAATTATTGTAGTGGATTGCATGCTTCAGTGCTGAGAGACTAAACCTTTACCTCTCACACTAAGGAGCAGCAACAAGGCCTCAATTACGACGATCAGATGTGTTCCTATTGACTCCCTTGTGCATACATGTACTGAGTATCCTGACAGGTCAGCATTCAGTTTGATTGTGGAGTGGATGTAAGAATTAAATGGAGACCTCGTTAACATAAGCTTTGTTTTTGAATAGGAGTTTGTAAAACAGTGGGGACTTTTTTATTTAAAAAAAAAAATTATGCTGTAGAAGACACTGGTGCACGCACACACGGACACACAATGACTCAGTAGAATAACCTGTCATAGTCAGCTGTATTTCTGCACAGTCATTTCAGAGGATGTGTCTGTTTCTCACTTCACAGCCTTTGGGTCCATGCTGATGACACATCTGTGGCAGCGAGTGTAGAAACATCTACTGAATATAGAGAAGATTCAATCCATTCTCCAAACGATAATTTGCTACATGAGTTTTTCTGAGATATATTTTTTTTTAGTCCTCTGTCATCTACAGATGCTACGCAGCAATTTACAGCAGAAGTACAATTAAAAAAAATGCTTCAGATCTGTAGTATAGTGTGTAAATCAGGATCATGCATTTTTCTTGCATGTGTTTAATGACGTCTCTGTGTAAAGATTTGACAGGTTGAGATTTGTGGGTAAGTGGTAAGTTAAAAGTCACCGTAACAGGTATGCTGAATCACAGTTGTCAAACTTGAGGCTCCTTATGTGAATTTTATATGGCCTGTGAGAGCTGTCATAATATGATTATCGTACATTCTTTGTAACAACCATTCCCATGAAATATAATTCATCTGTGTACGAGGTGGCGGAAACCTAGTTCAAGTAAAAAGGGAGTCATCCATGACTCAAAGATTGCATGTGAGATTGTCACTGTAAATAAAAGAAAAGTGGACCAAAAAAACCCCAAATATCCCTCGTTACTTTGCGCTTCAATTAATGTTGCTTCAGTTTATCACAGTTTTCTAAAAAATAAATAAATATTCATCGAATTAAAAAATAAGGAAAGTAAGGAAGAATAGGTGGAAAAGTTAAGGAAAATGTCACAAAAACAAGGCCAATTATGCAAAAAAAAAAACCTAAACATCTTGCATCTGTGTGTGCGTGCGTCTGCGCAGCCATGCCCTCCTCTGCCGGAGCCTAGTATTAAGTGTACCTCAAGATAATGTTTAATAATATTTCATACTTATATTTATGCTCTATCTTTCTGTAGATATTATTCCATTTCTATTTTTACTTGTTCTTCAATTTCATTTCACTTTCAACCTTGGACAGCTTAGTATCTCCAGATGTTTGCAAAACGAATGTTGGTAAGCTGGAGAGCGTCTGTATTTATATTTTATTTACATCTTATGTTATTTTTTTCAATGTTCAATTGTCATTATAACCATTTATAGCATTGGATATGTATTTATTGATATTATATACACACATACATGTACGTATACAGTACGTAAGTCGGGTGGGGGGGGTGATACTACTTCGTGGATTTTGATGGTCCCGTGGGGATCTCGGTCCCAATAAACCGTGGAAAGTGAGGGATCCCGGATCCCTCACTTTCCGTAGTTAATTGGGACCAAGATCGCAGATGCACGTGCACACACACAATGCAACATTGTTGCATTGTGCACACACAATGAAATGTTGTACAGTAAGTAGTTTTGATGGGAGATTTTGGGTTGTTTTTTTGTTTTGTTTAATTAGTTTTTTTTTTTTTTTTTTTTTTTTTGCATAATTGGCCTTGTTTTTGTGGCATTTTCCTTAACTCCCCCCCCCATTCTTCCTTAATTTCCTTCTTTTTTTAATTCAATGAATATTTATTTATTTATTTATTTTTAAAAAAATGTGATGCACTGAAGCCGCATGAATTGAAGCGTGAAATAGCGAGGGATCCCTGTGTATGTATGTATGTATATATAATGTAAAATTTTGTTATGCAGATTTCATAGTTTGATGTTCAGTGACTATTCAACCCTCGTTGACCTAGAACAGGGGTCAGCAACTTTTAAACAGTCAAAAAGCCACAGGAAAAAACACAGAGCCACAAAACTCTTTTTCACATCTAAAATAAAGATAATACTGGACATATCGTTTGCTGCCTTTCTGGAAAGTAGAGAAGTAAGCTGAACTGTCGTGTGTTGCATTTATAAAATCAATGAAGTACTACCGACAAAATGAAATTTTATTTCTGCAGGCAAACAAAAATATTTTGAACAGTTTGAACGAACCTTAACAAAAAATTCGTTGGGTTGAGGGTTACTTTCAAATAAAATGTTTAATGTCTAATTGAGTCCTCTTCGTGTTAATCACATCAACTTTTTTTAACTCGCTGACTGCAGCAATCCAAAAAATGCCATCTGCTTCTGTGTGACGTTATCAGACTGTGTCCACTTTTTGAAATATGTTTTTTTCAAGTCAACCTTCTGCAACAGTTCCGAAACGGCTTTTTTCTCTCTCTCATCTTCTTTGGGATATTTTTCAGCAAAGACCATGTGTTTGTTGTGGAAATGTCTGGCAACATTTAACTTTTTGTTGTTCATCAAAACTTCATCACATATTAGGCATATGCTGGGAATCCACTCCCATCAACAGTAAAAGCAAATTAGTCTGTCCACATCTCATTAAATGTTTTGTTTTCTTCAGAAACTTATTTTCTAGTCTTTATCCATGTTGGCCAACCTGGGGTTGAAACATTAGATCTGAATTGAATTGCATGTTCTATTCTGTACCGGCAGATTTCGCAAGTCGCAGTTATGACGCATGTTTTGAGCAATAAAAAAATAAATACGGTTTATTTTAATGTTACAAAAGCATCATAATCTGAGAATTTAGTTACATTTTTTTTGAAAAACTAACTAACTAAAATAAAATAAATAAACATTTATTATTTAATTTCCAAATCTACAAGGAGCAGCAGCAGTGGGATGAAAGAACCACTTGCGACTCTGGAGCCGTGGGTTGCCGACCCGACCTAGAAATTTAGTCATGTGGCCCTCTGTGACAGCGGTCAACACCCCTGTACTGAAGATGTTGTTTTCCTCTCACCCATCACTAACTTTCTCACTTCCCATTCAGCACCTGTGAAGCATTGGGCCACTTTCGTCGTTTCTGTTGCAATGCGTGCTTTTTAAATTTAAGAAGGTTCCAAACATCCATTCACACTCTCACTTTGGGGCTTTTCCGAGTACCCCAATAGAGTAATGCGCATGTCTTGGACTGTGAGAGGAAACTGAAATGCCTGCAGGAAACCCACACAAGTATGGGGACAACATGAAAATTTCACAAAGAGATACCTGCTCTAGCCATAGGGCTTGAACCCATTGCCTGCTTACGGTCAGATGTGAGTGCGAGTCACTGTGCTGCTGAACCATCTCACTCGGGCTCTGAAAAAAAGGTAATGAAGTTGTAACCAGGCACAATGTGAAAGCAATATTAGACACATGACGAGAATGAAATGTAAAATCTACGATGTTACTTACGGATAAGCATTTCTTTTTAGACCTTTATTCAGTGCAGCAGTTTAATGGGGTATCAGCTGCTGTGGTATTTCTGAATGTTGAAAGTAACATTTCAATCATGCTTCACACTTATTTGCTGTATAAATAGGCTTCCTCTGGTTTATTCATCATTCATTTTATGAATTTATTACTCTTAATTAGGGTCACGGGGAGGCTAGTGCCAATCTCAGCCAGCTCCGAGCAAGGGAAAAGTACACCCTGTGCGGCTCGCCAGGCAGTAACACGCTGACAGCTATGCAGCTACTTTTAATGAAAGTGATCAGTGGTTCTTTTACATGCCTCTCACCACACACAGTGTGAGACATGGTCGGTTATTGATAACCCAGCACTTGGGGGGACAGAAATGACAACCGTCCAGGCCACCACTGCTCGTCCGGTGTATACTTTTTCAAAGAAATTACACTATAAGGTATTTTGGAGCCTTACTGGACAAAAATGTAACCACCAGTCATGGTGATACTAACCTCAACAACTGTGATTAATCCACTTACTAGCATCATATTTTGGGAAATCTAGTGTCACAGTATGATTAATATAAATGTTAAATTCTAGGCCCTGTAAGACTCTGGCTCAGTAGAAGGGTTGGTTTTCTGTTGTCTCTCTTTCTGAGGATTTCAAGATGGAGCAATATTTTTTTATGCTTCATTCATGAGGTGTGCAAATGCAGTTTAAAAACTTCCAGAGTAGATTTTCCCCCTCCCAGTAAAGTTGTTTAAATCAGTAATTTGGCAGTACTTGCTGTTTGTCATTTTGCCATTTTTGTTTATAAAATCAGTAAATTCTGGTCTGCTTTATCTGATGGTGCCTGCTCAAGCTGAGGTCTCCAACTACTGGGCCACGGACTGGTACCGGTCTGTAGGTCATTTGGTACTTGGCTCTCAGAAAAGCTACCACTTGTCTTCAGCACCTGAGGTGGTACCCTTAAAAAATAAACCCCCAAGAAGGCAAGAATGAGGGGAAAAAATGAGCGTTTTTGGAGAGCTTCTCACTAATTCAGTGGGATGGTGTAGTATTTTTATGCACTTTGGTTTTAGTTTTTCTATAATGGTCCGTTAATATATTGTTTTACATGAATTCGGTCTGTGGTGCAAAAAAGGTTCGGGACTGCAGTTCTAGAAGATAAGTGCCCCTTGCTTGCAAGTATAAATGCTTCATTGATTGAACAGCGATGTAGTTTTGCTGGTGTACAAATCTGTTTTTGGAAAAACACACAGATGAGATGGAGCATGACAGGAATTGTCAGAAACTGCACAACACCGCAGTGATTCCCGAGTCAGAATATATGAATGGATGAGGACATCATGTGTCTTGCGAGCACACATATTTCTTGTATATCTAGGATATCGAAAGGGACATTTGTGAGATAGAATGTCAAAGCCAAAACATTTTTCAATCAGTAAGTTGCTGTATGAAGTAGGCATTTCATGTGCAGTGACATTATAATCACTAATGAGCTCAATTCATTTTGAATCACTACTGTTGTCTGTGTGATATTTTTTTTTTTGTCATGATGTGAATCTGAAGTCAAAACCCCTCACTGTTGAAGGCTACTTGGCAGGTTTTTAAAATTCAAACACAAAAGTAAAAGTGTGAAATGTTACCATTAAAGAGTTTTTTTTTTTTTTTTTTTTTTTTTTTTTTTGTACTTCTCACTAAATTGGGAGGTGCATCAGTTGAGATAATGTATGATTCTCAGTTGTGTTTTACCTTTTTGATTGTAACTGTGACACCCTTGGAAACTACATCCCTCAGATTAGTAATCTGTTTTTGCTTTGATTTTTCACATGGAAGATGAGGTTTTTCTTTTTGATGTTTGGTTTGAGAACTGTGAAAATGTGAGTTTGTTTTACTCAGTAAACTATATTAGAGATGTGAATTTCCAGGGAACATCTGGCGCCATATCATATCTAGATTCTGAGTTTTCCAAGTTAATCAAGTTATTATTCTGTAAATACCCCTGTAAAATTACAACATTTTAAACAGTTTTACAGCACGAATGCTTTATTGAAGTGCTGCGCAACAGTGTTAAACATGCAAAATTAAATGTAACTTGCTTTCCACCACCAAAATCCAAGGGCAGCATTTAAACAATGCAAAATTACTTCAAATACAGCATGTTAAAAGAAAAAAGTTAATTTTGGAGCCACTGTGGTGATGCGTAAATGGGTGCTAAAAAAGTCATACAGAACTAGGGTTGGACATTAGAATTTTTTTAGGGAGGGTCAAAATTTCCCCAGACTCTCTTGAAGGTGGGCCTTACAAAAATGTCATGACTTTTTGGTTATTTCTACAGTACAAAATGTACGGACCCAGGGAATTCCACATTGGTCAATGAAATGGATGGAACTATGGAATGCTGCAAGTGGCATTTTAGTTTGTGCCCCTCGTGGTGAATGAAAATTTTATGGGCGCAACTACTCAATTTAAATAGAAAACCATGACAAAAACACGTCTTAATTGTAACACTGCATCACTAAATAGGTTTTGCTCTCATCACGAGATGCCGCTGAAAAACTGTAGCTGAAAAAAGTACAAAATTCCAAAATGACCCAGTTGGTTGGTGTGGATGTGTGAGAATATTTTTATTTTAAGCAAATTACCCCTTAAAAAAAAAAAAAAAGTAAAGTGTTTCCTTTCGGTTGCTATTTAGGGTTTGGTTTTGGTGTAGGTGTCATGTTAATTAGCTTCATTAATAATTTTCAGTGGATGTTCCAAACAAGGATAGTGAGACACCTGTATGTGTTAGAGAACTTGAATGTGCAGGAGAGAGGGAGTACTAAGAACGACACATTTAAAATACCGCTCCATTGTCACTCTGCGCACAGAAAATAACCTTATTCCTTTTTTTTAATTATATTTTTAAAATTGCACATAAATGTGCCATGCCTTGTGTTTACTACTCACCACCATTTTTGATGGACAGCTGTGATTCTCCCTTTGTTTAAATGATTCTTGGAAGCAAAAGAGCACTTCTGAGGAGTCATTCCCCAGGCCTTTCAGCTCACACGCTGCACAATCAAACAGGAAGTAGGCTTTAGGCACAACACTATATTGTATGGGATTTGTTTGTGAGCCGCATTCATTATTTTCACTGACATTTGATCTGCATTGCCTGTGGGGAAGAACGACACCTCTGTGAACGCTGCAGTTTTGCGTGTGGAGTGTGAGTGTTGAACAGCTCAGTAGCTGCTGTATCTTTAGGGCTGTATGAATTCATAAAGAAGGCTAATAAAGGAACCGATGCTTGTTAGTTCTGTTTCCTTATAAATCTTTGCAGTGTTTTAGCATTTGGTTATTTCTGGTGAAAGACCTTTTCAAAGATTTTCCCAGATTCCTACCACCCCGAATGAGTTGATGTGTTTGGACTGCGAGTCATTAATTAGAAACTAGGTTATTGTGTTTCTCTTTTTAACAACTGAGACTTTGCTGATTGATTTCAGTGACTTTTATTACATTATCACTATATGCACCTAGACGGACATCTAATCCCATGGAGTCAATTTCACCTCTGGTTTAACTACCGTCCTTGTTCCTCACCACACAAGAGTCCTTTCGTTTGTAATAGTGTGGTCTGCACTGTGCACCAGTCTAAACCAACTTTTCAGCCTGACGCAAAAGAACCATTGATTTGACTTTATTTACATAATTCCCCTTCCCTGTTTGGGGTGTGCCTGTGTACTCAGGTCATAAATTACTTTGATCTTTGATAGTGACTTCACAATTTGAATTTGATGCTCAGAATATTTTTGAAATAAACATAAACAGGGCATAAACTTTGCATGTGCAATTTTGTCTTTTATAAAGCGAATTAAAAAAAAAGGCAGAAACCAGACTACTGTGTGTGAAACCGTGATAATGGGACGTGAATTTGTCAGTCCGTATAGGGCAAGATTGTGGCAAAAATACAAATATACAGCTTTTAAACTAGCAGGTCACTGCCTTTTCATTAAGTGCAGGCGGCCGGCGAAGCACCGGCTACTATTAGCCTAGCGCTGGTTATATTTTATAATAGTAAATAATAATATTTAATTATATAATTATAATCTTTTAATGAAAACATTTTCACGGCTTTGTTAAGCTTACTAGTCCTTCTCAAAAAATTAGCATATTGTGATAAAGTTCATAATTTTTATCAGTACATTACAGAAAATAAAACTTTAATATATTTTAGATTCATTGCACACCAACTGAAATATTTCAGGTCTTTTATTGTTTTAATACTGATGATTTTGGCATACAGCTCATGAAAACCCAAAATTCCGATCTCAAAAAATTAGCATATGATGAAAAGGTACTCTAAACGAGCTATTAACCTAATCATCTGAATCAACCAATTAACTCTAAACACCTGCAAAAGATTCCTGAGGCTTTTAAAAACTCCCAGCCTGGTTCATTACTCAAAACCGCAATCATGGGTAAGACTGCCGACCTGACTGCTGTCCAGAAGGCCATCCTTGACACCCTCAAGCAAGAGGGTAAGACACAGAAAGAAACCTCTGAGCGAATAGGCTGTTCCCAGAGTGCTGTATCAAGGCACCTCAGTGGGACGTCTGTGGGAAGGAAAAAGTGTGGCAGAAAACGTTGCACAACCAGAAGAGGTGACCGGACCCTGAAGAAGATTGTGGAGAAGGGCGATTCCAGACCTTGGGGGACCTGTGGAAGCAGTGGACTGAGTCTGGAGTAGAAACATCCAGAGCCACCGTGCACAGGCGTTGCCGCATTCCCCAGTTCAAGCCGTTTTTGAACCAGAAACAGCGGCAGAAGAAAGTACTTTTTTCGGATGAAAGCAAATTTTGCATGTCGTTCGGAAATCAAGGTGCCAGAGTCTGGAGGAAGACTGGGGAGAAGGAAATGCCAAAATGCCTGAAGTCCAGTGTCAAGTACCCACAGTCAGTGATGGTCTGGGGTGCCATGTCAGCTGCTGGTGTTGGTCCACTGTGTTTTATCAAGGGCAGGGTCAATGCAGATAGCTATCAGGAGATTTTGGAGCACTTCATGCTTCCATTTGCTGAAAAGCTTTATGGAGATGAAGATTTCATTTTTCAGCACGACCTGGCACCTGCTCACAGTGCCAAAACCACTGCTAAATGGTTTACTGACCATGGTATTACTGTGCTCAAGTGGCCTGCCAACTCTCCTGACCTGAACCCCATGGAGAATCTGTGGGATATTGTGAAGAGAAAGTTGAAACACCAGACCCAACACTGTGGATGAGCTTAAGGCCGCTATCGAAGCATCCTGGGCCTCCATAACACCTCAGCAGTGCCACAGGCTGATTGCCTCCATGCCACGCCGCATTGAAGCAGTCATTTCTGCAAAAGGATTCTCGACAAAGTATTGAGTGCATAACTGAACATAATTATTTGAATGTTGACTTTTTTGTATTAAAAACCTTTTTTTATTGGCCGAATGAAATGTGCTAATTTTTTGAGATAGGAATTTTGGGTTTTCATGAGCTGTATGCCAAAATCATCAGTATTAAAACAATAAAAGACCTGAAATATTTCAGTTGGTGTGCAATGAATCTAAAATATATGAAAGTTTAATTTTTATCAGTACATTACAGAAAATAATGAACTTTATCACAATTTGCTAATTTTTTTAGAAGGACTAGTATATACTTAACAACACGATCACTTGTTTTGATAATTTCTCAATCGGTTCACTTTCGATATCCCATGATCCACTATGCTACCTCATTCATTGCGCACTTTTTATATATGTGCCGCCATTTGCCTGTGCTCCCGTGTAGATTTAGATTGTGATGGGTCGTACAAACTCGGGTAAAATATAGTCCAAATTGATGAGTCGTACCGACATGCATGGCGCCAAAGCGAAGTAGATCTAAACAACCAACATTAAATACGTTGTGGAAGCAACTCAAGTCCGATGATTCCACTGTTTCAGAAACATCCGTATCTCATGAAATAGGTAATGAAGTTTTATGTCAAGTCTGAACACAAATTATTTCTTGATTTGCACTGAGTGACAGTAATGAAAACTCGCCCCCAACTAAACTAGCCTAATCTTATTCTTAATGGATTCACGCAACACTATACAGAGACGAAAATTCATGTATTTGACTTGGGCTACGTTAACAAATAGATCTACATCATGCTCATTAGGTCCTACATTGAACACGAGCGTTATGTAGATCTATTTGTTAATGTAGCCCAAGTCATTCCCATGCCTTTTTCGTGGCAAAGCGGTCTTAATACAGTATGGGGTTTCACTAGCAGCTCAGGGCGAATATTTCATATTGGTGGGGAAAGGTGAGGGGGTGACTCTGAATCAGATTCCGAGTCAGAAGATATTTAAATTAATAAAATCACGAGAAAATGATTTTACATAAACTGTTTTGACAGATTAGGGTAGCACTTTGATTCACAAATGTTATATATTAGTAAGGTAACTTAGATTTTTCAAATAAGAAGTTTTATGTACTTTCCTTTAAGAAGTAAGTCCACTATTCTTGTAACTCATACTATTTTTTATAATATAAACTTTGTTTTATTTGCTTCTAGCTTGTCTGATTTTCTCATAAATATGAGCCCAGAATGCACCACAGAGCACATGAATTTTTCTTGGGGTCCCCCCCCCTTCCCCGACCCCTCCTGCGGGATGGAACACCTCTCCCGCACCCTCTCCATGCTTACCTCAAACAATTTCCACCTCTACTTATCAATACAGTATCCTCCTTCTACTCTAAAACTTAATGAATACCCTGAGCTCAGATATAATCTATAGTATTTCTCTGAATTAAATAAAACAAGACGTGTGTGTGTGTGTGTGTGTGTGTGTGTGTGTGTGTGTGTGTGTGTGTATAAATTCTTTTTTCACTTTGTAAGCCTCCACTTTTAATGTTACTGTGTAAAACTGCTTCCCGACAATGTACATTTTAAAATGTGCTATAGAAATAAAACTGACATGAGTATATATGAAATACAAATTTATGTTCATATGCATCAGACTCCTTATAGGAAGGAATGGTGTGCATGTACACTGATGTTAATTCATATATAGATGACTTGTGTATTTGCCTTCACTTACACGTAGATAACGTAGAACTTTTCACCCCATTGTATGCAGGTTTATTCCTTTTTCTTTTCCCTCTTTTTATTCATGAAGCATCTTGCATTAGCAAAAGTGCATTTTGATATGCAAAAATATATATGCTGCATGCTATGTGTTCAGGTTTAAATTCCCTTTGAGGTAGAATACTTGTTAGAGCAGTATCATGGAATTTACAATAACTATCAAACTTTGTAACAAGTCTAAAGGAGTCTTTGTCATTATGTTCACACACAATGGAGTTTCGTATGAGGCTCTCAGCATTACAAGGTGAAAACAATTTTAAAAGGTGTAAACAAGACGCACCCTCCCACAATTAATGCCGTCAAGAGCAGAATATAAACAAGTAAAAATATAAAATAGAAATAGAAACTCTTTACCTATGAATCAGAACCAAACACTGGGGTATGCAATATGTACATAGAGGCATTGTGGAATCGATTAAATAAATACGAGCAATAACGTGGATACACTAGAATGTGAATGAGGTAACGTGCGTCAGTGCAATACAGTTGTACAGTTTGGGAGTCAATATCCTTCTACAAAAAAAAAATGATGTCTGTGTTAGTGTGAGTGTGTGTGTGTGTGCGTGTGTGTGTGTGTGTGTGTGTGTGTGAAATTGTAAGGGGTGGAAGACTGATGGTTTTCACCACTCTTAGGTGAAAGCTGTTTTGGGTCTGGTTGTGCTGGTCTTGATGTTTCTGTACTGCTTGCCCCGAAGGAAGTGTTACAAACAGTCCATTTCCCCGGGTGTGTGAGATCCATCGCGATGCAACTGGCCGCCTTTTGGTACTAGACAGCATATCGTGTCCATACCTGGTAGACAGCAGCCCAGCATTGCTTGTGTAGTTCTCATCTCTCACGCCAATTCCGTTCTGTCCTTAGCTGTGCAACTGCTATTCCACACCATTGCACTAACACACAAAATGAATACTTTATATTGTAGCGCTGTAGAAGTTCTTGAACAGCTGAGAGGAGAGTCTCGTACATTTCAGCTTTTTGAGGAAGTAAAACCATTATTGGACCTTCACATATATAGGTCAGATGAAATGTGGATGTCCAGGAACTTAATACTGTCCACATGCTCCACCACCTCCCCATGAATGCAAAGAGAAGCATGCTTTGGCTCTCCTATAGTCCACTATCACCACCTTGGTCTTGCTGGTGGTCAGATTATTAGTTGAACACCAGTTTATCAGGTGCTAAAGTGCCTCTCTGTAGGGTCTCATCATTGTCTGATATAAGGCCTACCATGGTGGTGGTGTTGGCAAACTTCACAAGCATGTTTGTGGAGTGGATAGCTATAACCTGTGGTGTTCCTGTGTTCAGGATCAAAGAGGATAATGTAGCGTTTCCTATCTTCACCACCTAAGGTCAGTTACTGAGAATGTCCTTGATCGAATAGGACAAAGAAGTTGATAGTCACAAGTTTTAGAGTTTCAGTACAAGCTTCTCCGGGAGAACAGTGTTGAAAGCTGAATTGAAACTGTTATTTCTAGATAATGATATACTAGTGCATCACAATTAATTAGAATATCATTCAAAATTTTATTTTTCAGTAATTTGAGTTCAAAAAGTGAACATCTGTGTATTGTAAAGATTCATTACACATAGACATATATATTTCAAGTGTTTATTATTTTTCTAATTTTAATTATTATTGTCGATCGCAAACAAAAATCCAGAATTCAGCATCTCAGAAAATTAGAATATTGTGGAAAAAGTTCAGCATCAAAGACTCATGGTGTTGCACTCTAATCAGATAATTAACTCAAACACTGACAAAGGTTTCTTGGGCCTTTAAATGGCCTATCATTGCGAAAAAAAGGTAATTTCCAAAGCAGATGGCTGTTCAGAATGCTGTACCCAAGCACATTAATGGAAGGAAAACTGTATGTATCGAAAAAGATGCACAAGCAACAGAGATAACCGCAGCCTTATAAGGATTGTGAAACGAGACCCATTTAAGAATTTTTTTGTCTTTTGTACTTTGAGTCACCATGCACAGACATTTCCAGGACATGGGCTTCAACTGTTGCATTCCTTGCATCAAGGTACTCTTGAGCCAGAGCCAATCTTATCAAATCAGAGCAGTCTTACTTGGGCTAAGGACAAAAGACCTGGACTGTTACTCAGTGTACCAAAGTCCTTTTATCAGATAAAAGTAAATTTTGCAGTTCTTTTGGAAATTAAGGCCCCAGAGTTTAGAGGAAGAGAGGAGAGGCACAGAATCCAAGTTTCTTGAGGTCCAGTATAAAGTTTCCCCAGTCAGTGGTGGTTTGGGCAACCATGTCATCTGCTGGTGTTGGTCCACTGTGTTTTCTCCGGTCCGTGGTCAGTGCAGCCGTCTACCAGGATGTATTTGATCACTTCATGCTTAACTCTCCTGACCAGCTTTATGGACATGCTGATTTAATTTTCCAGCAGGACTTGATACCTTCAACTCACAGAAAAGTTGATTGCCAAAACTTGGGACGCTCGTCCTGTCACGTAAACACTGCAGCATGTGAGTCCTGTCTGATTGACCATGTTTTGCTCCACATGCATGCGAGCAGTCCTTCTCACACCTGAAAAGCATCAAGACCAACCTGCGGTCACGTGTAAAAGATGGAAGCCTAAAAGTTGCATAAAGCTGAACCTCAGCACGTATCAACCAGACTACAACGCTATCAGCAAAATCATGCCGCACCAGAAGTTGCATTAATAGTAAGAAGTACTTTTCTTATTCATAAATAACTTCGTTATAGCAATGTTGTTTAAAATAAATTCAGAGTCTTATTATACTCTAAAATTGTTGGTCTCAGTATTAAAAAAATATATTTGGCTTTCAGAGGCTTCCTATCTTTCAAGTGAGCAAGTGAAGGTTGAGTACAAAACAAGTATTCAACCCGCGCTTGCTCACTTGAAAGATTGTAAGTCTGAATAAGCCACGCTTTGTCTCGCAAACACCATACATCACTTGCGACAAGCGCCTGCATTCGGTGGAGTGCCTCACAAATCTGGACTTATTTATATTTATATACCTATACACCTATTTCACATTGATTACTTCTACCATTTTGTGTGCTTTTCTTGTTTTATTATCGATACAGTGACCTTGAGTGTCAAGAAAGGCACACAAAGGTGGAAGTAATCAATGTGAAATCGGTGTGTAGGTATATAAATATAAATAAGTAACTATATGAAATAAGTCCAGATTTAAAGTGGGGGAAAGATGTGACGTTCCTAAAGGTCAGGTGGTAATGAGTTCCAAAGCTTGGGAGCAGAGTGGCTGAATGCTCTGTTGTCCATGGCAGTGAGACCACTATGCTCCCTGAGACACTGCAAAAATTGTTCAGTCATGGTTTGAGGAACATCACAAAGAGTTTGAGGTGTTCAGGGTCCAGTTTAACATATTTAGTCCATGTAGGTCACATTTCACACCACCTTGATGGTAGGTACCATAGCACACCTACAGAGGTCTTGTGAAGTATTCTGTTATGCAAGGGTTTTGATATTATGGTTGTTTGATATGTTTTCCCAAATGTGAATGTCATAAGTCTCAGCACCAAAGTCGTAACCTTGTCCCGGCCGTTCAGCTATAAGCCCGAACTGTGTCAATTTCCAGAATCGAAAACGATTGTGTTTGTGTGAATATATCAGCATGATAAGTTTTGCTTCGTAACAAACACGCAGGGTGAGGGCCACATCTCTGAGACGTAGAACAGGACAGGCTTGTGGATATGTTGAGCGTGTTGGTGTAAGAATGGATGCAGCTCAGCAAAATAACTTTTTCACCGACCAGCCAAGTTTTCTGGTGGTGGACGGAAAATGTATGCGGCACATACTGAATGAGACATGTTTTAGTTCCAGAATGAATATCAGTGATGATGCAAAAAGGACTTTTTTTCAAGTTACTTTCAAGCACATAGGGTGCTGACTGAAGTGACTGTACAGACTGCTGTACAATTCATGTGGCAACATGAGTGCTAATGGTTGAAGCCTTAATCACATGACCTGATGCTCTCTGAACACTGCAGTCTGGTGTATGAGTGGATGTTGCCATTCCTGAGGCTCACCAATATCTACTGTGAGACACCTTACACTCTGTGCTCACTTGGTCTGGACATGTTTTTTTTTTCTTTCTCTGATTACGTTTAGGGGGTGATCACTAGAAGTGAGATTAAAAAAGTGACTGATACTCATGGCAATTCATGGCTCATTCGTTCATTTTTTTGAATCACTTAATCTTAATTATGTTTGCGGGGTGGCTAGCACCTGTCTCAGCTCTGGGCAAGGGCAGAGCACACCCGAAAAGGTTTGCCAGGCCATCGCAGGGCTTAAGGACTGACCTGGTTAACTGCACTGGGGGACAGCAGTGACAGCCGTTGCCAGTGGGGTTTGAACTCCCAACCTTGGGATCGGTAATCCAGCACATGTCCACTGGCCATCACTGCCCCATAATTCGTGATTGTCTCTTCATTTCATTTCATTTTCTGTAACTGCTTAATCCTAACTATGGTTGCGGGAAGGCTGGCGCCCATCCCAGCCAACTTCGCGCGAGGGAAGAGTACATCCTGGACAGCTCGCCAGGCCATTGCAGGGCGGAAACACGCCAACGGCTTTGCAGCCTACTCTTGTCGAAAGTCAGCAATGGTTCTTTTACATGCCTAACACCATAGACAGTGAGAGACATGGCCGGCCTTTGATAACCCACTGAGCTCACTGGGGGGGGGCAATGACAACCTGATGGAGCGTGGGACTTGAACCCCCAACCTTTGGATCAGCGATCCAGCACCCTATACCGCTAGACCACCACTGCCCTCTGATTGTCTCTTTTTATTTTCAAATTTGTTCAATGGTGTTCACGTTTTGGTCGCCTGTTTGGTGAACTAATCTTAAAAAATTTCAAAGTTATTGAAAGTTGCAAAATGAGCCTCTGTCTTGGAATAGCGGCAAACTTATTCTAAACAATTACAATTTGTACCTGTCGAGAGTAGTCGTTTTGCTTGCTCATGATTCTTTTTTTTTTTTTTTTTTTTAAATAAAAAAGGAATAAGTTGTACGCAGAAAGTCTGAGACTTGACAGCATCCCCCATATTCCATATATTTTGTCATCATTGGTATTTTATATTTGATTTGTTCACACAATGCGCAGTTATAGAGTGAATGTTTTGAGAACAAAAGGCGAACACACGACCAGCAATTCTCATAAATGAAAAGCATCCATGTTTTACAAGAGTGATTTAACTGCCATCATCCTTCCACCAACACTTCAGTGCTTGACAGCTGTTAATTTTGTTGCAACCAGGAGTGGATTTTTACTCTACATTCACTTTGAATTAGATTGTAATCCTATAATGATACTTCAATGTAATGATGCTGTCCTCTGACAGGTATTGCCTGAGTCCTGTTTGTATTCTTTTCATTTAAAAGTATGTGTGAGAAATGCCATAGCTTGTGCTCATTCAAGCCTTTCATTCAAGTTAATCTTAACAGTAAAGCGCTTCAAGATCTACTGTGTTGATAAATCATCCAGTACAAGATTACAAAAGTAGCACCTCTGTAGTAGTGCTGGCTGTTTATTGAAATTTTGAAGTATGTTCAGTGAGAGTGAAGTGTAATCCTGTGCAGCTCTTGGTGGTAGTGTGACGGTGAGTCATGGCTGAGTCATCACACTAAACCTGTACCCCCAACAATCCCAAGCATCTCAGATATACACACACACATGCTCATACACATACACACCCAGAGTATATAATAAAAGCACTCTTTTTCAGGAAACATCTCTCCTTTAGTACAGTTACACTGCTCTGGAAAAAGTGAAACCGTATTGAAGCATTTTACCAACTTAGAAAGCTGTCCCCTTTTCTGTGTTCTCATTTGGTAACGATCTTTCTGTTCTTGGCTGAGCTCCAGTGGAAAGCACCTGCCTGTAATTTTCATATACTGAGTCACTGGTGAGCTGGGATTTGGAGTCAGACAAAAGTAATATGGGGGGGAGATAATAAATAACTTGCTCAATGAGCAAATCCTCATGTCAGCTATTTGGGCATATATTATTACTCGTGTAAACAGAAGTGAGATTCAGAATTAGGAAGCAGTGAGAAAAGACAGTTGTTGGACTCCCTGCAAGGAGCTAAGATCAGGAAGTTACAACATAAATAATGGTATTAGACCTTATTTCTCAGTCTCTCAGTAATGCTGATTCTTTGTTTTTTTCCGCTTTCACTAGTATGTTGATAAATATCAATCATACCATACGTAAGTCTAATTTGCGTTTAGTAATGGCCACGAAACCAAATTAAAAAATTGGGTATTACCTGAAACTACCTGATATAATCTGATCACGGTGCCGAGGTGCCAATTTGATTTGTATTGCGATTAGGTAACTATCATGATTTTGTAAAAATCTTAATTCAATGCCCCCCCCACACTTTTTGGTTACAATTTTAAAAATCTTAAACCATGTAAAACGCAAGTGCATCTCAACCCTTGAAGTAATGTTAAAGCTCAAAATGGCATGTGTTTTTTACTGAAATTACTTCCATATTTTATATTGAATGCAGAAAGTACCAAATAAATAGCAATATATAACCTTATGTTCTATGAAGATTATATAAAGGCCTTTCCAAAAAAAAAATTTTTTTTGAAGTCACTGAGGTCAAATTTGGGTCACATGACCTCAAGTTCAAGATGGCTGTCACATTTTCACTTGGTTAATTTTTCCTTAGGAGGAGATACGATTCCCGTTTTCATAAATGAAAAAATGGAGATTGCCAAGTTGTTCCAAATGTCAAGATGATGAAATCAACACACACACGAACAATCCTTTATATCTTGTAGATATTGAGTATTTTTTTGGCTAAAAACATCAACCCCACTAGCATATATAAAAATGGCAATTCTTGCTATGTTCTGAATATGTTGTTATTATAATTGTCTATTAACAGTTTGAATGTAATGGCCTTATTTCTATGATAAGACTTAACTTACTCTTATGAAAACATATTTTCAATGGTTTCAAGTGGGTAACTGTGGTCATGTGACCAGAATGTACTCACCCTCCTGACTGACGTATACTTACATGTATATGTGTATATAATATCAATAAATACATATTCAATTATGTAAATGCTTATAATAACAATTAAACATTCAAAAATAATGTACAAGATGTAAATAAAATATGACTATACACACATACAGGTGTGCACGCACACATGCACGCAGATGCGCACCTCACATAATGTAACTAGTTTTGATGGGAGATTTTGGGTTGTTTTTTTCTTTGTTTCTTTAGGGTTTTTTTTTTTTTTTTTTTTTTGCATAATTGACCTTGTTTTTTGGCATTTTCCTTTACTTTCCCCCATATTCTTCCTAAATTCCTTATTTTTTAATTCGATTAATATATTTTTGTTTAAACCGAGATGCACTGAAGCCGCATGAGTTGAAGAACGAAGTAGCGAGGGATCCCTGTATGTGCATACATGTAGACAGCTGTATCAAGTTATCTTAGCCCATTTCACACAATATTGAGCGTGATATCTTTAGAATCCAAGCTGTCTGAAAGTGAAAGTGATTTTGCGCTACCATGATCTGACAGTCTCACATGCTTTCTGAATGCTAATTTATGCAAGATTTCTTTTTACAAACTATTATTGTTTAATTTTTAGACCAAATAGCATTACAATGAGATAATTACCAATCAAAAAAGGCTATACACTTTTGTGTGTGTGAGTGCAGTATTTGCAAATGGAGAATGCAATAAATTAGCGGCTGATTTTTTTCGGCTTTGGCAGTTGAGAACGTAACGTAAAGCCGACCCCCCCCCCCCGGCCTTGGCACTGCTAGGGTTAAGGCTCATGGGAGAAATCCCCCCCAACGTATTTTATGTGGCAGCCAAAAGCTTTCCAAGGACATGGTTATCATACATTGTTTGCACCAACTATTACCTCGAAACTTAATCATCCTTCCGACAGGTGGCAGTAGACTATTTCTTGATTCAAGAAAGAAAGATTGAATGCTAGCTTGTTGCTGTGAAGTGTTGTCAGAAAATTCAAGAGAATAAAGGAAAGGAAGGCAAATGCCTAAACAAATAATTTTGCCTTGCAGATGTCATGGTTGACCTTTTTAGCATCCATGCTCCATGATTATTTGGTATTTGAATATATGCTGTGCTGTGCTGCCTGCCATTGTGTGAAAAGTTTAGTCATGTCATAGCAACAGTGTTTTCCTCATGAAAAATGTAAACCTGTAAAATTAAAATCTGTAAAAATAATGTGTATATATATATATATATATAAAATGTGTGTATATATGTGTGTGTATATATACTGTGAATATATCTATATATGTATTTTTATTTTATTTTTTTGAGCTGGGGTGGTGGTACATGAATCATGGCTGAATCAAACCCCCCCGCCCCCGCACACTTCTCTCAAGAGAAAGCCCAGAGTGAGATGTGAGATGACGACTAAACAGCAGAGGAGAACCTTGTGTCGTCGTCGTCTTCTCCTTTTGGCTGTTCCCTTCAGGGGTCGCCACAGCGAATCATCTGCCTCCATCTCACCCTATCCTCTGCATCTTCTTCTCTTACACCAACTGCCTTCATGTCCTCCTTCACCACATCCATGAATCGTCTCTTTGGTCTTCCTCTCGGCTTTCTGCCTGGTAGTTCCAACCTCAGCATCCTACTACCAATATACTCACTATCCCTCCTCTGTACATGTCCAAACCATCTCAATCTAGCCTCTCTGACTTTGTCTCCAAAATGTCTTACATGTGCTGTCCCTCTGATGTGCTCATTCCTGATCCTATCCATCCTCGATACTCCCAAAGAGAACCTCAACATTTTCATCTCCGCAACCTCCAGCTCTGCCTCCTGTCTTTTCCCCAGTGCTACTGTTTCTAAACCATACAACATTGCTGGCCTCAACACCGTCTTGTACACTTTTCCCTTCATTCTTGCCGATACCTTCTATCACACCAGATACTTTTCTCCAACCATTCCAACCAGCCTGCACACGCTTCTTCACCTCTTTTCCACACTCTCCATTACTCTGGATTGTTGAGCCGAAGTACTTAAAATCCTCCACCTTCGTAATCTCTGCTCCCTGTAACCTCACCGTTCCTCTTGGGTCCTTGTCGTTCATCCACATGTATTCTGTCTTACTGAGGCTAACCTTCATTCCCCTCCTTTCTAGGGCGTACCTCCACCTCTCTAGGTTTTCTGCTCTCACTACAGATCACAATGTCATCTGCAAACATCATAGTCCATGGGGAATCCTGTCTAACCTCGTCTGTCAGACTGTCCATCACCATCGCAAACAAGAAGGGGCTCAGAGCTGATTCTTGATACAGTCCTACCTCCACCTTGAACTCTTCTGTCACACCGGCGGCACACCTCACCACTGTCTTACATCTCTCATACATGTGCTGCACCACTCTAACATACTTCTCTGCCACTCCAGACTTCCTCATGCAATACCACAGTTTTTCTCTCAGCACCCTGTCATATGCTTTCTCCAGATCCACAAAGGCACAATGCAGCTCCCTCTGACCTTCTCTGTACTTCTCTATTAACATCCTCAAGGCAAACACTGCATCTGTGGTGCTCTTTCTTGGCATGAAACCAAACTGTTGTTCACAAATGCTGACCTCTGCCCTTAGTCTAACTTCCACTATTCTTTCCCATAACTTCATCGTATGGCTCATCAACTTTATCCCTCTGTAGTTGCCACAACTCTGCACGTCTCCCTTGTTCTTAAAAATGTGCACTAGAACACTTCTCCATTCCTCTGGCATCCTCTCACTCTCGAAGATCTTGTTGAATGTTCTTGTCAGGAAATCTACTGCTACCTCTCCTAGACACTTCCATACCTCTACCGGTATGTCATCAGGACCAGCTGCCTTTCCACTCTTCATCCTCTTCAATGCCCTCCTCACTTCACCCATACAAATCTTTGCTACTTCCTGGTCCTCAACGGTCACCTCTTCTTCTCTTTCTCTCTCTCTCTCATTTTCCTCATTCACCAGCTCTTCAAAGTACTCTTCCCAGCACACTTCTGTCATCAGTCAATACATTTCCCTCTCAGTCCTTAATCACTCTAACTTGCTGCACTTCCTTCCCATCTCTATGTCTCTGCTGTGCCAACCTGTATAGATCATTTTCTCCCTCCTTACTGTCAAACATAGCATAGGTCATCATATGCCCTCTGTTTGGCCTTTGACACCGCGACCTTCGCCTTACGCTGTGTCTCCCTGTACTACTGTTTACACTCTTCAGTCCTCTCTGTGTCCCACTTCTTCTTAGCTTGCCTCTTCCTTTGTACACAATTCTGCACTTCCTCATTCCACCACCATGTCTCCTTATCTACTCTCCTTCCCGATGACACACCAAGTATTCTCCTACTTGTCTCCCTGATCACATTATTTGTAGTTTTCCAGTCATCTGGAAGCACTTCATGACCACCCAAAGCCATTTTCAACTTCTCCTTGAAGACAACACGACACTCTTCCTTTTTCAGTTTCCACCACTTTGTCTTCTGGTCTGCCTTTGCCCTCTTCACCTTCCTCACCATCAGTGTCATCCTGCACACCACCATCCTATGCTGTTTGGCAACACTCTCACCTGCTACTACTTTGCAGTCACTGGCTTCCTTCAAATTACATCGCCTACACAAGATGTCTGCCTGTGTGCTCATACCTCCGCTTTTATAAGTTAACCTATGCTCCTGTCTCTTCTGGAAGAAAGTTTTCACCACAACCATTTCCATCCTTTTTGCAAAATCTACCAACATCTGTCCTTCTGCATTCCTGTCCTGAATACCAAACCTGCCCATCACTTCCTCGTCCCCTCTGTTGCCTGCACCAACATGTCCACTGAAGTCTGCCCCAATGAGCACTCTTTCACCTCTGGGGGTATTCTGCATCACTTCATCTAACCCACTCCAGAATCTCTCCTTCTCTTCTAGTTCCCATCCTGCCTGTGGGACATAAGCACTAACAACATTGAACATCACGCCTTCAATTGTTAACTTGAGATTCATCACTGTCTGACACTCTTTTCACTTCTAGAACATTCCTGACAAACTCCTGCTTCAGTATGACTCCTACTCCATTTCTCTTCGCATCCACACCGTGATAAAACAGCTTAAACTCTGCTCCTAAGCTTCGAGCTTATCTACCTTTCCATCTGGTCTCCTGAACACACAGTATGTCCACCTTCCTCCTCTGCATCATGTCAGCCAGCTCTCTACCTTTTCCTGTCATAGTTCCAACATTCAAAGTTCCTACTCTCAGTCCTAGACTCATGCCTTTCCTCTTTTCTCTCTGCCTACGGACATACCTTCTGCCTCTCCTTCTTCGACCAACAGTAGTCCAATTTCCACCAGCATCCTGTTGGTTAACAGCACTGATGGCGGTCGTTGTTAACTTGGGCATCGACCGATCCGGTATGAAATTTTTTTTTGTTATGACTCGCATGTTTTATTTGGCATTTGTTTTATGCCGGATGCCCTTTCTGACACAATGCTCTGTATTTATCTGGGTTTGGGACAGGCGTGAGGGAGTGACACTGGCTTGTGCCCCTCCCCCGCGGCTGTATTAGAGGAGAATCTTGTGTGGTAAATTTGAGTTTGTTTGCAGTTTAAATAAATGTTAGTTGTTCCAGCTGACTACATAATTGCAGTATCTCAGGCCAGTTATACAGTATCAAAGCTTACATATCACATCCTCAATGGGAACGAATTAGTAATAAATCAGCTTGTATCCTGGTTTCATGAAATTGAACCCAGCAAGCACCTTAAAATATGTATTTTATTATCAATAAAATGCAATTTGAACCCTAAGAATGACATCATACTGTCCCAGCACATAGAGCTGGCATTTGCCTGCAATAAAACTGTTTTCACTTGCCAACCACAGCCTAGATCCTGAGTGACTGTGAATTCTGTAACTGGATACTGTGGGATGCTGTTGCTTAGAGTTGCCCACACTAAATTATAGGTTTCCTCTGCTAAAATAAACGCTATTAAGATGGCCACCACTGTATACATTTTTTTTTTCATGGACACCAGCAAGTCATTATGAAAGCGTCATACTATATCCGGGAAATGAAGGGTGTCGTTCTGTGCGTCTGCTGCTCGATTTGACCATGGTCATTTCATGATGCCAACTTGTTTTATAAGCTCGAAGCAGCATCTGTCTGTGTAATTACAGCAGAATGTAAACTGTACATTGCACTGAAGCTACATCATGGGAAAATTTCCATCTAACCTTTTAAAGGCAAGTGTCCCTAAAAATAAATATACGTATACTGTAAAGCTTTAGCCAATGATGATGGATTTTTATCCTGGTGGGTGGGGTCTCTTCCAGGATTTCTCCTCCCCGTCTGCAGTGATTGACAACTTAATGAATGGTTGATTGAGGATGAAAATAGTGTTAATTATAGATTGCTGCTTCAAAGTCACCAAATCTCAACCCAACTGAATACCCCATAGATTTTAGAGTGATGAATTGGTCAGAACTGACCACAACATTCACAGAAGGGAAATCTTTTTAAAATTGTGTTCATCTTTTTCGTCCAGGTTCACAGATTTGCAAAACTGATCCTATGGCACACCTGAAACTCTTCTTACTCCCTGTGGAGGTCCAACACATTACTAGCACTTGATTATAAATCTTTGCTTGACTGTCCCCATTAAACGTTACCACAGCGAATTATCCTTTAACTCTAGCTGTGTCCCATAGTGAACCCTAAAATGCCAGCCATTTTTCTGCACAATTAACATGTTTTAGATGCTTAAATATTGGATTTACATGAGTAAACTATGTATGTTTTGAATAGCTCTTGTATTGTCCTTTTCAAATTTTTTTCGAGCAAAAAAGGCAACTTCTGGTCACGTAACCAAAAATCCAAGATGGCCACCATGCTTTGGATCACTCAAACTTAGCTAACCAGGTGGCTCTAGTATTCGTCATCATTTTTGATCATGATTTTGTGACAGCAGGATTTTTTCTCAATGTAAGAGAACTTGAGAAAGGTAAACAGAATTGAAATATCTCTATTTGTCACTTAATAAGATCCAAATGAGTCGGCATGTGAAAAAAATTCAACTTTTGTCAAATTTTGATACTGGTCAAAGTTAACTGATAAGTTTATTAGGCAATATTTCATATTTCATAAAACTTGAAACAGTACATATTATATCTTACTTATAATGTGCAACATATTAGATAAATACAATTCCAGGATTCCAAATCGTAAGACTACAAGTTTATTTCGCATGTTGAAAGAACGTGCCGGTGAAGAATACGCTTCACATGAATTCGCAGCAAGTGCTGTGTGGTCTCAGTTTCATTTTGTTAAATAGCCGACTTGCTACCAATCTGAATTTCGACTGGTTGGTCAAAACCGATCTAGGCCATAATTCGGATAGTGAGTGTATTAACATGAAAGTAAATACACTCATTATCCGAGTTACGACCTAGATTTTCAAATGTGCATGGGAAAGCTGATGAGATCAGCTTTGGCACTGGGAAACGTGATGTAAGGCCGATTGGCTTTGCGCACTGCAAGGGTTAAAGATTTGAATGTGCAGGTTTGATTTGCCACAGGTTTATGCTGGGTTAGATTTTTTTTTGCAACAGTAGCTACCAGCAGAAGTTACTTGCATAAAAACAAAATAGTTTGCACATTACCTTTGGTATATTCTCACTAGTATTCAGCTTTTTGATCAACAAGCAAGTTGAAACAGTCAGTAAGCAGGTTCAACAACACACAAAGCAGTACACGATTGTTTCTGAGTCGCAGGAGAACCACAAAAGTAGCAGGAACCTCTATTCTCATGATGTCCTCATTACTGGTAACCAACTTTAAAACTGTCACAGTCGGTGACACTGAACTGAGAATCCATCATGAGAAATTCACGAAGCGGGTGTCACTGCAGTGTGTGTGTGTGTGTGTGTGTGTGTGAGAGAGAGAGAGAAATATGCTTATTCAGCTCATGTATTGTACTGAACCTGCCACTAAAATGTAAATCAAACAAATCCAAGTGTTTAGTACTTTTTACGATTTTTTTCCCCTCTTATATATTTTACATGTACCCTCCATTTAATTTTTTTTTTTTTTTGTTCGAGTCCAGTGGATCCAATTGAATCAGGGATGTATTCTATCATGAAGTGCTGTCTAAACTAATTTTTAGCTTACTGGACATCCTGCACTATTGGTTTGACGCTAAAACATGAAGACGTAAAAACCTGCACCTTCCTCCATGATGTGTTCATTTCATGTCAGGTCAGTGCATAATTACACGGAAGAGGCTTTTAATAACTGAATCTGGAGCTTTATCAATTTTGGATATGTGTAAATGACTAGATAAGCTTTCCAACTCGCACTGATGAGGGAAAATCCCATACTATATCAGAGGAGTGATAGCATGGGAAGTTGATTCTCGTGAAGGTGAACTTAAACAATTACAGCAGTTCAATGAGTAAACTGAATGGATTACTACATAGCCGATATATATCATGCCATACGTTCCCACTAATACATCGCAGAGAATCAGGTAGAGATCCGAGCACAAAATGGTGTCACTCCATCTGAAGCCAGTGTAACAAATCCACGATGTGTGTTGTTTGTGATAAGCAGCTTGAGCAGTAAGTACACCGACACTGGAATTATTATTTATATTTAGAAATTATATTGTCTTTTTATAATACTTGTGAGATAGCAAGAAATACATTGCAAGTAGGAAATATGCAGATTTTTTCCTTTTGAAAATGAACGTGGAAATGGAGGCACATAGTCGACGACAGTACAGTCGGCCCCCAATTTACGAAGACCCCTTTGTATGAAATCCCCGGATTACGAAAAACATTTTCTTGAATTTCCGTCCCCGAAATACGAAACAACCCCCTATTCCGAGAAATTCAAAATTCAAACGCGCCAATCAAAATTTCACACAACACGCAAGTTGCGCTAACATTGGCTGTCTCTCAACATCTGCTGGACTCCCAGATAAAGACAGAAGGAAGCTTCACGCTTTAGTTTAGTTTTTTAAGTTGTTTAATTCGGTAAATGTTTAATAAATGTGGGCGCATTTGAGCTTCTCTGGCATCCCGATCCCTCAAGGAATCAAATTAAAATTGAGTTTGTCAAGCAGGGAATGCGCTGTGAATTCCACGTCTTGTGGACATGGCCCACAGCGTGGGCACGAGAGAAGGAGAGAGAGAGAGAGAGAGAGAGAGCAAGAGAGAGAGAGGTGTGTGTGTGTGTGTGTGTGTGTGTTAATAAAAATGTTTAATAATGGTTAATTAATAAATGTTAATAAAATGGTGTAATGGTTCAATAAATAATTTTCTTTTATTTTTAACACATATTTCATACAAAATTTGTGTACTTTTATCATTTTGAAAGGGTTTATGGGGTTTATCCAGTCCAAGGACTGGAGACTTGGAACGAATTAGGCGTTTAACATGTAAGATTCGACCCCTACTTACGAAATCCCCGCAATACGAAAATGGCTCTGGAACGGATTAATTTCGTACACTGGGGCTGAGTGAAACCGGAAATATACCAGCTGCTGGCTTAATTTGAAATCCCTGTAGTCAGGATTGTTTTGATCAGTAAATGTACTAATGTGAAGTTAACCGTTTCCTGGTTGATTTTGGCACATGATATAACATTGCGCAACGCAAGTGAAATTCGTCAAGTGCAAGTCAATCACTCATGAAGTTTTGGGCCCTGCGGATGCTGCTGTTGATGCATTCTGCTCAGTTACCTCAGGCATGTGATTTTTTTTTTTTTTTTACGCCGGTGGCGTAGTGGTTAGGGCGCTGCGCTCATGATCAGGAGGTTGTGAGTTCGAATCCCACTGAGACCCTCACTGTGCTAAGACCCCTGGGCAAGGTCTCAACCACAAGTGTGCCTCTGTTCCCCAGCAGTATAAATGGGTACCAGTAAAATATACTGGGAAGGTAAACCTGCGATGGACTAGCGTCTTGGTCGCTTCACGCTATAGAAACCGGGGATAAGCACCGGCCTGATGAGCCATTACGCTCGGGTGTAAAAACCCAACAGACTTACCTTGCCGTTCGACCAGAAACTTCCGTGCAAAGAAAAGACCCAGTGAAATAACCAGTTTCTGTCGCCGATCGAGTCGTTAATTTTGAGGTATGTTTGAGAGTTTTGTTGTCTAGTTTCCGATTATATTTTTCAAATTATTGTGAATGCATGCGTGTTTTAGGCGTAGGATGTTCACGTGTTTATTCCGTGAACTGAATGAAATGAGCCGACTCTGGTCACTGAACCATTTTTCTGCTGTTAGAATAAATAAATTATTGCCGCAATAACTCACCAGTTTTTCGTAATTAACTTATGTAAATAGGCATTGTTATTCAGTGTTTCTAAACAGCAAGGGAATGTGTGCTTGCGTAAGTAGCTCATTAATATTGGAAATGTAAAACTATGAATCAATCTCAACCGAAACGCCCTAGCATCCAGAAGGACAACAAACTTTCTAAGGCAGCCTCCAGAAGGACAGTTCAGGCTGCACAAAAGGAAGCAAGAAAGTGCCATGCTAAAGCACTAAAGACAAAGAAACATTAATTCAAAAAAACGTATGTCATGTATAGCATGTCATGTGTATACTTTTGTTTCCAGATTGTGTTTCAAGACAATGACTGTTGATAATAGTGTTGTGAGGCAGGACATATCTATAAGAGTGCCTGATTGATTTGTGACTGTGACACTTTTATTAGTGTTGGAAACCCACAAGTTGAGGTACTTTATGCATATGGAGATTCGAAATGAAAACTTTCTAGAGCTCTTTCAGTGTCATGAAATAGCCCTTTTCCCCTTCTAAGATGCTTAAAATCCTTGGAGCTTCGGGTGGAGGAGCTTTGGGGTTGGGGGCTTAGCCCCCCCAAACCCTGGCTGATTTTCAGATATTTTGGTGATGATCAAATCACATGCCTGTTACCTGGACTTGGGACAAGCACATGGCCTTGTGTCACCTCAATGACTGCATTAGTCTCATGATTTACTTTATCTCATACACTTGCTTGTGCCTTAGTTTATTGACTTATCTGTTTTGTAGCATCTGAGAATGTCTGTGGTAGCTTTTGTATGAATTACTACAATATATGTACCTGACCTAATGTGTGCATCTGATTGGCTTGCTGTGACATCTTTCTGTTTACACAGACTGGCACACTGTTGAAAAGCTGCAGACTTAAAGGGTTTTAACTCAATCAATGTACTTGTCAAAGGCAAAGAACACATATAATGACTCATGGCAGCCACAACACTCGTAACTCCACGTAAAAACAAACACTGCAGAGAAGAGCCATTAGTTACTTCCTTTGTTGGAGCACAATGGTTTCAGCAATGCCAAACTTTTACTGGTTAGCTATGGGGCAAAGAAACCAGGCAAGGATGAAATGTATGATCATGGGCTGAACTGGAGATGTCAAACTTGATCAAAGTGAGCATGATGTCACTGTCAAGAAAATAAAAAGCAAGTTGTCAGCCAGATTAAAGTTATGTTTATATGCATTATTTTTATTAGAGAAAGCAGTTGCCCCGTGCTTTCTTAATATCCTTGGCAAGTTAAAGAGCTCACTTTTTTTTAAAAATATAATTGACTAGTTTTGGAGTAACTAACCAAAGCCAAGCCCGCCAGGAATTTTCAGACTTTTAAATTTGTAACTTTGGAGAATTTAGATTTTTAAGTTTGACAAAGTATTTAATAATTTCTGACTTAATACCTACTTTGCTGTGAATGGTGACCAATTAAAAGTCCAGGTATAGAAAGTACAGTGGTACCTCACCTTACGAAATTAATCTGTTCCAGAAGTGGTTTCGTAACCTGATTTTTTTTTTTTTTTTTTTTTTTTTTTTTTTTTTGTAAGTTGAGCCGCATTTTACATGTAAAAGGCCTGATTCGTTCCAAGGCCCCCAATACTACCCCCTAAAACCCTTTAAAAATGATTAAAGTATACCTTTTAAGGTCTCCTTCTGCTTCATGATCGTACCGATGGTAGACAGGTGTGGCCATATTCCTTTGCGATATCACTCAACCGCATGCCACGAGCCCACTTTGTCTTTTCACTCACACTGGGAATCACTTTCACCAGGAATCACGCGCGCGCGCACGCGTGTGTGTGTGTGTGTGTGTGTGTGTGTGTGTGTGTGTGTGTGCGCTCTCGCACGTGTTGACCATGTCTTCTTAGCAGAGTTATAATCTTACAAATGTTTATGCAAGGTTCAAGGCCTGAGCCTAAAAATAAAGTTGCAATGAGCACACTCGGAAAAACTCACGAAACAACAGTAACTCTGTCCTTTACGAGTATTAGAAGTCCGTGACGAACAATGGGTCGAAGGCACACGAAAAGCATCATGGGTATTATGGAGATGCAGCTCCCTCTTAGCCAATGGGAGGCCAGCAGGGTGGGATGTTGGGAGATAGCCAATGGGAGGCCAGCAGGGCCGGATGTTGGGAGATAGCCAATGAGAGAGCAACTTGCGCATTGTTTGAATTTTTGAGATGGTGCTTTTCGTAACGTAAATTTGTTTCATATCCAGAGATAGAAAATTTAGGTAAATGCGTTTCCTAACCTGGATTTTTCGTTTGTTGGGTCTTTCGTAAGGTGAGGTACCACTGTACAGTGAAAGTATTACTCTTTAAAGTAACTATCAACGGATATTTTACCTTGCAAAAATACTTCTATTAATTACATTGTGAATTGTTAACCATTATACTTGTAACTACAAGCAAACCTCAGTTTTCGAATGGTTTAGACATCGAACAAATCGTATTTGACCAAAAAGTTCTGAATTTTTTTTTTTTTTTTGTCCCAGAAGTCGAACAAAATTCGGAAGCCGAAACGCGAAACAAATGAGAAATTTTTACATTTCTTTCACATGTATCATTACTGCATATTGTTTCTACACTTTCCTTTACACACACACAAAAAAGTAACATACTGTAGGCTAGGCTGGGCTGGGGTACGAGTTGCAATTCTTACCCTTAGCCTAGCCTACTCTATATTCAAAATTTGTGTGTTTGCCCTGTTGTTTCACATTTAATATACAATTTGGTATATAAATGACATTATGAAATAACATATGTTTAAAAAAAGGTAGTTTTCTAGCGTCATGGAATCGCTATTCGAACAGCCTTCTGGAACGAATTGTGGTCGGAAACCGAAGTTTGCTTGTACTTGTCACAATATTTATGCAGCATTTGTTACCTTAACCCATCTTTTTTATTCAATTTGATGGCTGCTTGGACCAACCGATCTTTTATCTCAAACTTTTAGTGCAGGTATATCTGTTCGGTTTATATTTAAAAATGTGAAGGCCATTTGTTAGATTTTTATTGCACATCTACAGCAGTGAGTGTAAATGTTGGTGAATTATGAACATCACAAGCGGTTATGTCCCGTGTTAATGCTGTTATATTGTACTATATCCATGTTTCACTTTCACTTTCCATAGTGTCTTTATAAACAGGCCTTTTGACATGTCATACACCTATTTGTAACCCTGTGCCGGTTTAGAGGATTCACTGCTTTGTAATTATTTTGCAATTATTGACTTGCCCATATAGTCTCTCTACCATGGTTTGGAACTAGGATACAGATTTGTATAAACCTTCTCGAGTTGTAGAGAGTTGTATAATCCTTCTGAAAGTGTTTCAGTAAATCATTTAGGTGTTGCATTGTACAAGCTAAATCTGAAGCAGAGGTTTTTGTAAATCATCTGCAGGAGAGGAGGCTTTAAGTGTAACTTCAGGGTTCATGGGTGGGTTACTGGGTGATTTGTTTAGCATGAAAATGATTTAAGCCACGTGCAACTGCCCTGTTATTCACCAAAATATTTTGATTATTAATTGGGGTAACACAGAGACTGGAACACAACAGATTGGGTCAGAGCAATTAAATCATTCATAACCATAATTACCTCTTCGCCAGGTTAAAGGTAATGTTGCCTGTTTGACAGTTGAGAGGTCTTTGCAACTACTTTTGCATCCTGGTGGCGTGGGGGCTGTTTTCCTTTCTTCATCATCAGGAAAAGAAAAGGGGGAACAAATCTTAATTTATGTTCTGAACATGTGGGAAAAGATGACCTTCAATTAATTGGCAAGTGCACAAAAAAGTTTTATTTGCCATTTGACTAAAATTAGCATCCTCATGATTGTTTTACTCATAGACAGACTCGGCGGTCTCCTCCGATTAGTGTTTACCTCTTTACTGTTGAAAGTATCGAGTAATGTAGATGCTTATAAATCATTACACAACATTGTTGAACACACACACACACAGAAGCCTGGATTGGCCATGCTGAAGGTTGCAAGAGAGAAAAACTGAAGCCTGCTCAGCACCATCTTGGTGTGACCCCTTTATGGTTGAAAGTTAGATATACTCAAATGAAAGAAAATTATATCAGAGATGTTTAATTCAAAGCCCTTTTTGGCCTCTTTTATTCAGCTGTGAAGAATAATTGTTGTTTGTTTATTTATTTTTGCTTATGATATTTTATTAAGTAATTGCAATTATTAGTACAGTTATTGGGGAAGCTTAGAATTTTTGACCTTCAGCAGTGAAATCTTATTGGTTTCTGAGCTGTGTTGGCTTCTGTATTACTGTATTGAGGTCTTCTAGAAAATGTCAGATCATGTTTGCTGGCTATGTTTCTGTGTCTCATGTCTATGGTGAGAGGCATGTAAAAGAACCATTACTGACCTTAGTAAAGAGTAGCTGCATAGCAGTCGGTGTGTTTCTGCCCCTTGCTAAGGGTTGTGTCAGGAAGGGCATCTGATGTAAAAATCCATACCAAATCAAATATTCCAATCATTAATATGACTTCCATGAAGATGGAGGTAGATGATTTGCTGTGGCGACCCCTGAAAGGGAACAGCCGAAAGGAAAAGGTGTGTGTGTGTGTGTGTGTGTGTTTGTATACATTTTTAATGATTTTTTTTTTTTTTTTTATTAAGATTTCATGCGAAATCCACTGACAAGAACTTTCAGTACAGCTTGGCACAGATTCTACATCTTGGAAGAGCTGTGATGGATTAGGTTGTGTATGTATAGTCAGGAGGGCACAGAAGTACACACACAACCTCGAGCAAACCTGAGAGATCCTGTTCAGTGCGTAGAAATTTGTGAATACACACAATTATGCATACATACTGTAAACAAGATCTCAAATTACTGTAATTACGACCCAGAACAGTGACCTGTAGGATGTGGTCATTGTTAGAAGAGATCGGATTGAAGTGTGTCTTAATTTGCAGTGAGCTCAGTCCTTCTGAGAGACCGAGTAGACTGGAAATGTGAGGCAAAACTGGGGTTTGCATTTTGTCTTGTATATTTTTAATAGCATACTTTGATGTAGCACACTATTGCGCACCAAGTTTTTTCTTGTGTACTATGAAAAGTTTAATAGGATAATGTCTCAAATCCAACATTGCATGTTATGTTCTTCCAAGAAATATGATCGTTTTATTTATGAGCAATTACAGTTTGACCACCTGATGCTCAATTTTTTTTTCACCATTGATTAAATAATAATAAAAAGACTTCTCTCACTTGTGCTTGTATCTTGCATCTTCAGCTGCCATTTTTTCAAAAAGATTTAAAGCCCCACCCCAATCCTTCATGGCTAGGAATGTGACTGAAGCACACACACAATTTTGGCAGTTTTGAGTACATCATCTGGGTACTATATAGTCAATCACAGTGTAATGCACTTGTACAGTTAAACTTCAGCTCAAGGTGTTCAAGAAGCAATTATGACCACTACCTACCAGGAATGGGCGTAAGCATGCACATTTCTCCTCTGTGACATGCATTGTTGAAACTCGACTCTTTTTGAACTGCTCTGCAGGTGTATTTTGGAGCGGTCTAACACACTCGGAGGGGATGCACTACCCACCCCTCATACGAATAAGCTCACAGATGCCCATGGTTGGCCGATGGTTGTTAGTGACCGGGTCGTGAGCATATGCCGTCCCTCCCTACTCTAAGAACTCAGCCAATTAGTTCCCATGGAGCAAACATGATCGTTTTAATTATTGGTTACTGGTGTATTGACATGCTTCTGGCATCACAGGTCGTTGTATGTATCCGCTCTCTCTTAGCGAGGGCAGAATCCCTTTTGGACAGCTCACCAACCATCATAGGGCAGAAACATGCTAATGGCTATGCAGCCTCCTCTTGACAAAAGTCAGCAATGGGGGTGGGGGGGCAGTGCAGTGACAACCGTGGAGAGTGGGGCTTGAACCCCCAACCTTATCCAACACCTTACCACCAAGGCGACCACCGCCACGATTGTTTTAAATAGCTAGTTACACTAAGCAGCCACAGCTGTCCTTTAAGTCTTCACTAAGCACAAATGTCCACCACACATTTTTATGGCAGACAGCCTATAAAATGGTCACGGATTGGCTTCAGTGTCATCCACCGTGACCTTTTTTGTTTGGTTGGTTGTTTGTTTCCAAAATATCCACAGTTGATTGTCTATTTACTTGTTGAAATATTTTGTGTATTAGCTGTTGCATTGCTGCTCCTAGGTGTATTCGTGGAGTGAACTGTTGTGACTTAGGTGTGTAATTGCAGGTTCTGAGAGAAAGGCAGGCCTTCTGACCCTTTTACTTCATCTGTGTTGATTGATTTAAACATGGTTTAACCTTTCCTAGTAGTATTTATGTTTACTGAGGTCATGGAGTTTAAGTATAGATGTGGTGAGGTAATAGTGGGACGAAATGCAAGGTTTAGATTCACTGTTTTCAAAAACAGACCAATAATCTGATTTGCCTGCTGCCATACACGAAAAGCTGGGTGAGCCTTTTAAAAGGACATGTCGCGTTGTTGGCTGTTTAGCCCGGTAGTGATGCAAAATCCCTTGAGGATTTGAAATGAAATGTAAAAATGAACACGATTAATGAACGTAAACTTCTGTGGGCCTGCATGATGTATCTATTGTCATGCTACTCTCCTGCTCTGCTAGCTTTTATAATAGATTGGGGAATGTAGTTAAAATGGACAGGGAGTGGAAAGATAGAATAGTGATGGCTAAGAAAGTGAATGTTTGTAAAAGCCTAATCTGTCCAGGGCAACGTAACATGAAGGAAGGGCTCTATTATGATTTTTTTTCTTCTCTTTTTCTTTTGTTTTCCTTTTTTCCCCCCTTCTTCTTTTTTTAAACCAATACTGCCCTCTCGTGGTTCTATCTTTTCGAAAGGGTTGTTGATGAGCTTGAGCAGTGTTATGTTGCACCATATGTGCATCCAGGCTTGCTCCCAAAAGATCAGTGTTGAATTGAAGAAAAAACTAAGCATAAAAAGTTGGTGTATGTATTTTGTCACTTTGTCCAACACGCACTGTGTTCACCAGCAGAAAGATGGCAGACCTGACGCTGAGTGATGCTCTGACTGACAGTGCGCCCCCACCTGTCCAGGAGAACAAAATGGAGAGGGACTTTGTGGCCACACTGGAGGCGGAGACCTTTGAGGATAAGGTCGGTGAGACAGTGGGCAAAACCGACTACATCCCACTGCTTGATGATGATGAAAAGGGTGAGTCACGAATGCATATTATAAATTAGTCAAACTCATTAAATATCTATACTTCATGCATGAACTTGGCTGCATATAATCATCAGTGTATCATGTTATTGTTGCTTTAATTGGTCAGACCAAGGATCAACAACATTACATGGCAATTAAATGAAGTCACCTTCTCATCTGATTGTAATGAATGACCAGATTATTAATCCATGAAGTTTGCTACCCTGCAGGCATGGGTGTAAAATTGGGGCTCAAATCGTAGTTCACTGAGCATGAGGAGTCCTTTTCATACAACAACTGGCACCTCAGAATCCTGAACTTAACCCCGTTGAAAGTTTTTGGAATGTGCTGGAGAAGATTTTCTGGAGTGGTTTGCGATATATATCAGGCATAAGCAAATTTCAAAATTTTAACTAGCCATGTGGGCTAGTAAACTTTCATAGTTAACTAGCCCACAAAAATTTTTACTCACCCACAAAATTTGGTGCAATGATATAAGTCTGATTTATAAGCATTATTTATTCATAGTAAATGACACATCAATAAATAAAGTGAAATATTTAGGTTACTGACATTTTTATTTTGCTGGAAAATATGTGTACAATTTCAATACAGATATAGCAGGGAACTTTGAAGTTCCTTGGATATCGACCTGTAATCTTTTAAAAAACTAAACTCAGCAGACTTGGCATGCCTACAGTACTATTACCAGGTAAAATACTTAATTGCAAACTATGTTCCCGCAATTGCGCACTGGTGTTACGGTCTCCGCGCAGATATTTTGCGCTGCGCACAAAAAATAGAAATCCCACCTGAAGTTGAAAATAAAATAAACATACAACTATTCAGTCTGAGCTATTTTGGAATGTGATTCAATGAGTGAAAGGCGACTGCTTGCTCCAGCAATGATGCGATTCACATACGTACTGACGCACCGAATCGACGTGATTGACAGTGACAACATCCTTATGCACCGCCCGCCACCTGTGTTTTTAGCACGCCAAATGGTGACTAATGTAAAGAGAAGACACGTGTGATACGCTGCTTTTGTTTAACCCTTTTTAATAATGGCAAAACTAATGACACATCCCCTCACGAAGCCAAAGTTTAAAAGAAATGCAGTTATTTTATGATGGAATGGCTGTCTGAGTTTGTGCAAACAGAAGAAACAAACGTGGAACTGGGTGAAATTTTTTTCACCCATAAACATGTGGATCAGCTGATGCGCATAAAATCAATGCTGCAAGCAGATGAAGCCATCACTCTGGACAACATGTACAAACACTGGAGAGATGAATAAAACAGACAGGAATATTAAGGTGAATATTAATTTTTCAATCAGATTTGTGCTCATCTAGGATTATTTATTTAGAATTTTCATATATGGATATTGATCTGCAAGTTGTAAATCCAGTCAAATGTGGTGAAAGAAGAGCATGTTTTGGCCCGTGCATGTGCAGACCTCATCAGTTTACCAACGCGAAGATGCTGATCTTGTGTCAGTTGAAATACTGCTTTCCCTGCCTGTGTATGTTTTGGTACAGTGATACCTCTGCTCACGAACATAATTGGTTCCCAGAAAGTGTGTGTAAGGCAAAAAGTTCGTCTTCCGAACATTTATTTCCCATAAGAAACCATTAAAATGAGAATAATCCGTTCCCAGGTCCCCATAAAACATAATTTTCTACTAAATAAGCCTTAAAACTACACAAAAATATACCTTATTTTATGTATAATAAATGTGCTATTGTATTGTAATTAAAGAAATAAACTGTACTGTATAATAAAGTCGTTTTATTTACCTTTGTGATGGTAGTTGATGGCTTGATGGAATGGAGTGGGAGGAGGAGGGAGGGACTTACTGTTTGGAAGGAGTGCTTGGAAACGCCTACTGTTTGGAAACACCCTTAGCCACACACGCACCCTTAATAGCTTCCTTGTTCTTAAGGATGGGAGCAATGGTAGACTTAGCGTACTGGTACTGGGACGCCGAGTCACACAGACGCACACCTCGTTCGTGTTTTTCAATGATCTCCGCCTGTGGTGGGGTCTTTTTCGGTCCCATAATAGCAAAAGTACACTCAATATGGTCCAAAATGTCTAGCAAACACAAATCACTTCCGCATTCAAAGAAAGGGGGTGACGAACTGTGACGCAATGAGCGTGCGTTAGCTTCTCGTGGCCGCCACCGTGGCGCTGTTCGACCGCGTGGTTTGATTCGTCCGCCGAAAACTAGTTCGTCAGCAGAGACTATATGCTCGCAAATTTAATGTTCTTGAGGCGAAAAGTTCGTGAGCTTAAGCGTTCGTCAGCGGAGGTTTTACTGTAACTTTATTTGCATGTTGTAGTCGATCGATATTCAAGTAATTTTAGGAACGTAACGAATACTAACTATTCAAGTACGCTCAGAAACGTAACCGTTCTACTGAAAACTTAAACACTTCGACTCGATTGTTAACGACATGAAACATTGGCAAAAACTTGAGGTTTAGCCGTACAACTTCTGTGCGCATGCGTAAATAGCGATCTTATGGCACACACTCGACCACAGTACTCGACTGTGTCCGTACTGAACATTCTGGCGACCATCGGTAGTTTCCGTATGCTGGACGAAAACAGAGTGCGTACTGACCGCGATACCTCCGTGCATTACAACTGCCCAAGCAGAAATTCAGGAAATAGTCTCAGTAAAAATACATATACACAGGCTTAAAACTTTTACTTGCCTCATGGGCGATCAATTTATTAATTTCCACTCACCCACATTTATATTTGGTCGCCTGGGGCGAGTGGGCGAGTGATCTTCCCCATGCCTGTATATGATCAATTCAAGATGTTGGTGAAAAAAGGAACACAGTTCTGAATAGAAAAAAAAATGAGGTGACTTGGTTTAAGATTGATGAAACAACATGATGGAAATTATAATCTGTTATAAATGCTAAACATTGCCACAAAATATTAAATATATGGGACTCTTTGACCTGCAGTTAAGAAACGTATGCTGGAACTTTTGGTATGAGTAAAATTTATTCATCATTTCATTGGCATGTGACCCTTTAAAAAATTTAAATGGAGATTAGGTTTTTCATTTTTAAATGTAGATCAGGCTGTAAAGCGGAGCCTGTTCCGGCCCATCGTAGTGAAGAGGGAGCTGAGCCGGAAAACAAAGCTCTCAATTTGCCAGTCGATCTACGTTCCAACCCTCACCGATGGTCACGAGCTTTGGGTAGCGACTGAAAGAATAAGATTGCGGATACAAGCAGCTGAAATGAGCTTCCTTTGCCGAGTGGCAGGGCTCTCCCCTAGAGATAAGGTGAGAAGCTCAAATCATCCAGGGAGCTCGGAGTAGAACTGATGCTCCACCGCACTGAGAGGGTCCAGTTGAGGTGGCTCGCGAACGCCTTCCTGGTGTGGTGTTTCAGGCATGTCCAACCGGGAAGAGACCCCGGAATTGACTGAGAACACACTGGAGGGACTATGTCTCTCGGCTTGTTTGAGAACGCCTCGGTGCCCCCCCCCCGGAAGAAATGGAGGAAGTGGCTCGTGAGAGGGACATCTGGACCTCATTGCTTCGGCTGCTGCCCACATGACCCAACCCTGGAATAAGTAGAAGATGATGATGATGATAATGATGACTTGGACTTGGCCTGGGCACTCTTGACCCACTGCAACCAAAGTTTGATGCAAAAATAATTTTTTTTGGCCAAAAATTATTTAATTCTTATTCTAAAGTATTTATTATTAATGTATTACCTTCTGTCTTGAGAGACATCCGTGCAACTGGTACCATTTGAGCCTTCAAGCATGACCTCTTTGTAGAAAGTTTCACATTCTTATAATATTTCACTCTCAATATAATACAGTTTTTAAATATCAAGTCACATGTTGGACATTTTTAATAAAAAGTGTTTCTCAAAAAATGTACTTTTTCATAAGATATTTTCATGGCAGTGTAAGAGGTTTGAGAATCCATCCCTGTGATTATCACTTTTTCTGGAATGTGACTTCAGTGTCAAGCTCATTGTTCCTCTGTCAACCTGACATTGAGAAGATTAAGTAGAAAGCTGCTGCTTCTTCTTCTTCTTTTTTTTTTTTTTTGATAACGGCTTTGCTTGTTCTAACATTGGCTCTTCTAGAGAGGCTTTCTACTCAGTTTTTGATTTGGATTCATTTAGTCACAAAAGTATTAGCGCAGTCAGGCACCAATGGTGGGGAAGCAGGCCTCGACATTTCAAATAATTTGGGGAACCAGTTTATGGTTCACGGGTAAATGTCTCTGGTAGCCCAAAGTTCGTTCATCTGAAAATGAGTTTCGTAACCCACAGGTTACACAAAATGGATCCCTGAAGTCCAAGTAAATTATTAAACAAACCAATTATTGAATCAGTTAGATTTGTGCTTTTAAGTTCAGGAGATGTCTGTATAATATCTTATGTATTCTTGAATTTTCAATATTAAAGGATTAAATTATTGACAACTAATTATTTTGAAACAAATTTTAATACAAATCATCATCAGTATTCTGATAAAACTGCTGGAATACTTTTAATACATCAACATGCAAAGTTTCATCAATCAGCATAAATATCAAACACTGGTAGTTGTACTGGTATCAAAAACTCGAACCTTTAACTGATTTAACTGGAACGTTCACTAAATATCTGGAACTCCACTTTGTCGCTATAATATTATTTTAATAATTCACAAGGTATTCACTAATAAATATAGAACAGCTTCTTTCCTCATTTGTTCGATATACTTGTGACAAATATTACATTTTATTTTGGCCTTCAAATCATAGCCTTCATCACTGATGTTTAGTATTTCGAAATCGTTTTTAACCAAATATTTTTTGAAAGTTGTGGCGTGTACCCATGCTGTGTCGGTCTTTTTTGTTTTTGCTTATGACATACAAACCCGTTTTCGGCAGTGTGCGGTATCACGCGCAGCATTACGAAAGTGAAATATGTATGCGACTGTTTCGTCATTCGCAGGTTTCAAAAAACCGCCAACCGGTTGCAAGGCTGACTGTCATGTCGTGTCAATTTTCGAGGCTTGGAGAAGAGGCCTGAGGTGTGGTCACCATTCTCGTTCCAAAGTTTTCCAATGCAGTTGATGTCAGGGCACTTTGTGAAAAACAGTTTGATCCTTCCACTTCAGCCTTGAAAACTCAAATCTTCATGAGGCTCAAATTCGTCAGAGGTTTACTGTGCCTCCACCCACTGTACTGAAGC
>CM045728.1:22252349-22277349 GCA_024760905.1 Plotosus lineatus
AGCTACTGTATATTCCACTCAGTGACACATACAGAAATAACTCCGCTGCCCTCCAAGCCCAAATCCGATCTGGCACGCAGGGTGAGTCAGAAGACCAGGACGCATGACGTCACCCACTGGGCCAGCATGACTGCCCGAGCCACGAGGCCCTCACTTGTTTGTTCTGGTCTGTTCTGTCAGTATACAGAGGGCAGTGTATAAATCAGGCAGCGCTGAGATTGCCTCTGTCAGACTAGCAGCCTATTGACATTTATTAATTAAAGCTAATTAATTATTTGCTTAAGGCAAGGTGGATGCCGCTGAATAGAGTTATTCAATTCGGGACTATTCAAGTCATCAACGTCCACTGAGCCTGAGGTGAATAAATGTACTTGTATGTATTACACTTGAAGAACTAAAATTATATTATTGTTTTTTATTTATTTATTTATGTATTTATTTTATTTTAAAACCTACACATAAGCACCAAGCACATGCAGAAATTGGCATATGAGAGCTGTGTTACAGTCTCGTTAACTCTGTTTTAGTTTATGCTGCCTGAAAACATAAGCAAGCAATGTTTAAAATTGTTTATCCATATTTTAACCATGACAGAGACAGGTCAGGTGAGCGCTGTCTAATCTGAGCAGAAGTAAATGCTGTGTCACAAACGGCATCTGTTGTATAGCGTTTTCATTTAAACACAGTTTATTTCTTCACTTTTTGTCGTGGTCCTGATGAGGAAGCCAACAAACTGAAGGAAATTCCTTTAGCTTGCAGTGTCAGTGTGGACAAAATTACAACTCTCCATCTATTACAGAGTAGTGCACTAAATAGTCTGTATAGTAGCTGCTCATGGGGCACTTTGTGGAAGACACTTCTTGGGGAAAATAAGAAATTTGGTATTTTTCCACAAAGTTATTCATATTTTACATTGTGAATTTAATATTTTTGTATCTGTTGACTGTGACTGTTTTATTCAAACCAGCTATACAAATATGACAGCGTAAACTATTACCCGAATAAACATCATTTATTCAGTTTATTTATTTTGCCAGTGTACAAGCATGCCTAGTTAGCAACCATTAGTCTCTCTCTCTCGATTATATCCATCATTCTCATGTTGTCCCTGGACTTGGATCTCACACAAGCACAACAACAACAAAAAAGCAAATATAAAACAATAACTGGAAGCTAAAGTGGTGAGCCTCTCTCTCTCAAAAAAAAAATTATCCCTCCATTCTGTGTTTAAAAATTGTTAATTTTTTACCATTTTATATTACAATTATAGCATTGAATGCTAGTTTAAGCACTGAAACAGGTAAAGCCTATATGTACAGTGAATGCCATGGTATTTGATTGTGGACCACCGATTTAAAATGCAGACAATCTATTTCCTGTGATCTTTTCTAATTAAACACTGCTGTTCATCACCCGCGTACAAGACGTGCTTTGTATAGCACAAGTCTTTTATGCTTGTAGTATATAGGAAAGAGAATTCAGCATTTATTGTAAGAGGCTTGTTTTTGGTCGGTGCCTGTGAGCCTCTGTGCTTCGCTCTGCATGCTTTTGTTTGTTAGAGAAGAGGATCTGCATGGCTCTGCATGCTGCATGAGAAGAAGCATGGGGAACTGAAGGGAACGGGGGTAGATTGGATTGATTGACATCTGATCCTTGTTGTGATCAAAAACTAACCAGCACTTTTATTCTTTTTCTCATTGCCTCTCTCACTGGACTCCCTTCATGAACTTTTGTCATTTTTAAAATTTTCTATATTTACCCTGTTATTTTATCCTTTGTTCGTTTCCACACCCCTGCCTTGGTTGCTCATTTATCACTGTCCTCATCGGACTGCTTTCTGCTCCATTTTTGTTCCCCAATGCCACTTCTCTGCTTTCCTTCACCCCTCATCATGTGCTCCAGAGGATTAGTTTTGCTGCCACCACCACTACTGCTGCTGTCAATGGCTTAGAGCTGCCTCTGCCTCCTCCTCCCAGCCCAGCACCTGCTTTCCTGGCTTCACCACTCGCAGCCACCTCACCTTGCGACTGCGCAGCGAGTGCACCAGAGAGACAACTTTTAGGAAGCCTGTTGGAATACCACTACGCCTATCCTCTTTCTAGACTACCATGGTGGACTTGTGCACTTCAGGATGACTCATAGGACATTACTACAAGGAGATCGGACGTCAAACTAAAAACATTCGATGGGCCTCATTTATCAATCTGAATAAATTCAAGCAGACGGTATAAATAAAATGCCAGACCTAGAGTTAATTAAGGAAAAATAAAACTCAAAGAGCACCTGTTTAAATTTTTTGTGACTTATGAAGGTGAACCTTGATTGGTTTTCAATCGTTTAATAGGCCTCAGTCGTAGGCCATCTGATTTAAATTGAAATTTCTTATTTAAATTTAAAGTTTGCATGCGCAGCATATTTAGGAGCAGGTATGTGAATCACAAGGGACCACCTCATATGAAGAGCTCATGATACCTAGGTGCTGATTCAATTGTTTTCATTGTGATACTCTTAAGTAACGCAAATTTTATAGAGGTGCCAGCTTGATTATTTTTAAGTATTGTTTTTATTTATTTATTTATAGTTTTAAAACTTTGAACCATTAAAAAAAAGTGTTTTCACACAACTGTAGAAAATAGTTAGCTGGATGCTGTACTGCTCTCCAGTAAGTGAATACTTAAGAGTGCGCCTTGAATTCAGACAATTCATAAAAATGAATAACCTCACTTCACGAAAGAATTGCCATGCATAACTGAATAGATTTTTCCCTGTCTGTATTTAGGAGGTTGAGTCTTCATTTTGTTTTTAGAGTTTTCTGTGTGCTTTGTCCTGTATGAGGCTCGGTTTGGTCTCTGATAATATTTGAACACAACTTAACTCAAAGATTGGTAAATGAGGCTCAATAATTAAATCTTCAGTACTTCCAATGGGAATTGATTATCCACCTTCTGGAATTATGAGCCTTTTCAGTCTTTTAGAGCACTGGGGCTACAAAAAAAATGAGGGTTATTGTTCCAAAATCTGTACATATTATGTTAGATTTCATATATAAATAAATACACAATTGTATGGAGCCCTTTAAAAAAAAAAAAATTCATTAAGAATCATCTTGCCTCGAAAATATACACAAAAGGTACTTTTTTTTGGTTTGAATTTGAGTGTCCTACTTCAAACTTTCTCAGGATTCCAATTGAAATATTTTTTTAAAGGAGGATGCTTCATGCACATTTTTTTTTCATTCAAAATTAGATAAACATACGTCGTTTAACCAAATCATGCAATGCTGGCAATAGACCAGATTTGATTTGCAGAGGGTGGACCTGAATATATGCGAGGTAGTGTCTGTCCAAAATGCCCATTCCAACTTTTTCTATCTCTTGAGATCATAAATTTATATTTTTTCCAATCAGATGCACTTTTTATAAGGTACATCCATACCTTTTAGAGCAAAAATGTACCTGAACCAGATCCTGAAATGCTGATTATATAAGCATGGAGATTTGTTTGTCCAAAAGTGTCCACCCCGAAATCTGGATTTATGCTCTCGGTTTAATAACACAGGATATTTCTACCAATAATAACTAAAAATAAAATTATGCCTTTCTGAGTAGTTTATACTGTACTATACATTAAGAATCGAACTGGTTTTAACTTTTGATAATGATAATTTTTACAGAAATTTAATTGTTTTGGACATCTGAGAAATTACCGGCACCAACAAAACAATTAAAAAATTATGAGGTTGAACATTTAAGAAAATTGCTACATAGAAACTAGCAAATTATAAACTTTTAGTTTTGACCCTTTTTGTAACTGGCTGCTCTAAGAGACTGAGAAAATGCCCTGATGTGTCATTCTTGTTATAATATACATCATAAATGAATAAATTAAAAGCAGTAAAACATGTCTAGTCACTAAAGTGGCTGCAAATTCAACATGGTTTTTAACTCTCGTGTGTCTTTAGGATGGACAGAATACTGCACAAGTCATGTGAGATAGGATCTTTTAGGGCTTTGTAGCCAAGGGTAAAATCTGATCTTTCTGGTAATGACAGACGTCTGTCTCAAATGCACGCGCGTACACACACACACACACGAACGAACGACTACTGTTGCACTATGTCCTCTTTTGCCCAGCCCGCAGGATCCTTCTCTCCCACTCTATTTCAAAATAGGGTTGTTTGAGTGCGTCTGGTACAGATTCTGTCCTACCATTCAATGAGTTATCCCTCCCCCAAACATTTACTTTCATATCCTGCAAATACATAGCACAATGTCAAGAAATCCTTTCCTTTTACCTCATATGTACTTGTCATACCTTGCCTTCAATGTAAAGTATAAATCAGTGTAATGATGATATAAATCATTAAAATCAATACATGATTGTGTAATTGTTGTACAAAACACCTTTCTGTATCTCTAACCAGCTTTTTCTCCTCTTCTTTCTAACCTAGATAAAGATATAATTTCTTTCTAGCTGCATAAATGTTTTAATCTGTCTGCACTAACACACTTATCCCTGCCTTGGTCAGCTCCGTCTCTGCAGCTTTTACATAAACAGCTGCATGTCTAACACTGCACTCTGGCGCTTTTAGGTTTCATATGCTGTTTTCTGTTTCTGTGGATAACAGTTCTCTGACTCTTCTGTTGTTCGTGTGGTTGTTTGGGGCTTGATTCCTGATTTATCTTTTTCTCATGTGCGTTTTGTGCAATGCAGCTCTTGTTTTTATTTGAGTCACCAGCTTGCCTTTTAACACTCACCTTGGTCACAATTACAATCGTCATTATAATATTTATGTAATTTTACGTAGCTTTGTTTTAGTGAATAGAACCCATCTCTTGTGGAAAAAATGCTCTTCTATAAGCAAAATCACGTCAGCCATTTCACATGATACTTTGATGGTATGTCATTGGTTGAAGACAATGAATAACACTTTACTCCTAGTTGGATAGAAGTGCTTTGGCCATCCATAGTACTTAATGTAGGGAGCTAATGCACTTTAAAACTGTGCAGACCAAGGAAACAGAAACTGAGTAAAACAAAATGATCCACAGTCTGGTGAATATGCTGCATTCGGTCAAGTTCACTCGCCTGCTCTACCTTCCAGGTCTTTGCGATGTCACAATCACATCAAAGCATCAAAATTCCACCGATCTTCGCAGATTCTTTTGTGAACCTGTAATTTTTATCAGTCACATCAACGTTCACACACATTCAGCCAATCATTGTGTTCTACTGTCGGTTTCATCAGTTAAGAGTGATGTGCACAGAATCTCACCATGCATCAGTTCCTTGCTTATGAAAGCATCAGGATGCAGACATTGTTGCAATTTTCCTGTAATCTTGCAGTTTTAAAAAAAAACTCAAAAACCTCGGCACGCACTGCAATCTTTTGTTGAAAATCTGTTGTTGAAAATATCTTTTAGATCACAACACCCTCCACAAACTTTTTGAGAGGGTCCACTGTGTAAGAATCATTATTATTAATGAATTTCCTTCCCTTTATAATGCACTGCAAAATCATCTCGAGGTGCACATATGGTGTACTGTACATAATAGTTTTATTTTATCAATTTGAAGAGATGTCAGCTTCAACATTAGAAATTGATTGGCTCATTTGTTGTGATTCTTATGTCTAAGTTTGAGGTCATGAAATGCTGCTTCCTAAGTATACCCCGATGCAGATTATGCATTTTAAATTATTCACAATATTGTAATATTGTCATATTTTTGGAATCACAATACAAATTGAATCAATCACCACCTTATTATCGTGATGAGTGATTTCTAATATGTGCTTATCCAAAAATCATCACATGGGCTTCCATGTCCTGGTTAGGGCTGCAACTAACAGTATTTTAATAATCAATGAATCGATTGATTTTTTTTTTTCCCATTAATCAGAAAGAGCACAAAGATTTTTTTTTTTTTTTTTAATTTCCATTTCTAGACTCAAAAATGAACCATTTGTTTTAAAATTGACAGTCCATAGGTGAGTAACTGGGTGTATGTATTGTCATTCGTTAATTCTGTGATGGGCAGTTAATCATACTTCCAACATATTCCTATAAATAATCTCCTTGTTTTTATATATATATATATATATATATATATATATATATACACACACACACACCATATTTTTCGAACCGTAAGGCACGCTCAAAAGCCTTTACTCTTCAAAAAACTGCCGGTGTGTCTTGTAATCCGGTGCACCTTTTATTTGGCAGGCATGTGATTTTTCCGCGAATTCACGGAATTCCAATTTTTTTCATTGGCCCAGTTTAAAAAAAAAAAAACTATTTCACGCCGAATATGTCAAAATAACCTTTTCCACTTTTATTCCGTTCCGAGATTTGCATAAAATGATCTCTCTTGAAATGTTACTGCTGATTGGCTGATGGTTTTCTAATAGCCAATCGCTGATGTTGAAACATGTACATAGACATTCGCGCCACTTCCGATCTGTTGAGCTATCGAAAGCATGTCGGTGATCCAGAGAAAAGATTCTGCTCGAATCAAAGAAATAGACAAAGTTGTGAAAAACGAGTTTAGGAGGGAATGGATGGAAAAGAGAACCGTAGCATTCAATTGCAGGAGCATTTGGTGTTCAAGCGAAGATTCAAGAACCCTACGAACTTGACCCTTTGTTTGCTGTTCGACCAGAAACTTCCGTGCAAAGAAAAGACCCAGTGAAATAACCAGTTTCTGTCGCCGATCGAGTCGTTAATTTTGAGGTATGTTTGAGAGTTTTGTTGTCTAGTTTCCGATTATATTTTTCAAATTATTGTGAATGCATGCGTGTTTTAGGCGTAGGATGTTCACGTGTTTATTCCGTGAACTGAAGGAAATGAGCCGACTCTGGTCACTGAACCATTTTTCTGCTGTTAGAATAAATAAATTATTGCCGCAATAACTCACCAGTTTTTCGTAATTAACTTATGTAAATAGGCATTGTTATTCAGTGTTTCTAAACAGCAAGGGAATGTGTGCTTGCGTAAGTAGCTCATTAATATTGGAAATGTAAAACTACGAATCAACCTCAACCGAAACGCCCTAGCATCCAGAAGGACAACAAACTTTCTAAGGCAGCCTCCAGAAGGACAGTTCAGGCTGCACAAAAGGAAGCAAGAAAGTGCCATGCTAAAGCACTAAAGACAAAGAAACATTAATTCAAAAAAACATATGTCATGTATAGCATGTCATGTGTATACTTTGTTTCCAGATTGTGTTTCAAGACAATGACTGTTGATAATAGTGTTGTGAAGCAGGACATATCTATAAGAGTGCCTGATTGATTTGTGACTGTCTGTCTTCCTTTCGGCTTTTTCCCCTTTTACTCAGGAGTCGCCACAGCGAATCATCTGATTCGCACTTTTGATTTGGCAGAGGTTTTTACGTCGGATGCCCTTCCTGTCACAACCCTTTTAGCAAGGGATAGAAACACGCTGACGACTTTGCAGCCTACTCTTTACGAAAGTCAGCAATGGTTCTTTTACATGCCTCTCACCATAGACAGTGAGAGACATGGCCCGCCTTTGATAACCCAGTCAGCCGCACTGGGGGGGACAGTGACAACCTTGTGGAGAGTGGGACTCGAACCCCCAACCTTTGGATCAGCGATCCAGCGCCCTATACCACTAGACTGTGACACTTTTATTAGTGTTGGAAACCCACAAGTTGAGGTACTTTATGCATATGGGGATTCGAAATGAAACTTTCTAGAGCTCTTTCAGTGTCATGAAATAGCCATTTCCCCCTTCTGAAATGCTTAAAATCCTAGGAGCTTCGGGGGGAGGAGCTTCGTCCCCCCAGACCCTGGCTGATTTTCAGATATTTTGGTGATGGTCAAATCACATGCCTGATTTAGATGAAGCCACGCGACTCCCATCTCACTGACACCGTCAAAACCCAAGTGAAGCAAACTAATTCAGAGCTTACCAGCATTCCGTTGGCTTAACCAAAGAACTCCACCCGCCAGATATTGGTGTCAACAGGTCAGAAATTAGATGGATCCAGGATGTATGTCTAAATACCGGCATTACTTCTATCATAGTCAGGTGTCTCGCTGAGTAATATGTGAGTGGTTTTTCCACCTAATCGCAGTCTCTACCCTCAGGACGCTCAGCTGGCTTAATGAGAGTTTCACGATCACCAGGATAAAGCACTGCTACAGGTGGCCTCCTGAGACCTCGGATTAACCTCCGCTCAGCATCAAAAGGATAGAACAACGCAATAACTGGTGCCGTACAGTGGCGACGGGTAACCGGAACGCAGGGAGCGCTGGGGTCTCATGCGCATTGAGCATACGTATGTATGAAATTGCGCTATATAAGCATCCACAATAATAATAATATATATACACACATACAAACACAGGGATCCCTCACTCACTTTTCGCGGTTAATGGGGACCAAGACCCCCTGTGACCACTGATTTTCGTGAAGTAGGACCCCCCCCCGACTGACGTATGCGTGCATGTATATGTAGAAATCTTCTTCTTTTCCTTTCGGCTTTTCCCTTCAGGGGTCGCCACAGCGAATCATCTGCCTCCATCTCACCCTATCCTTTGCATCTTCTTTTACACCAACGACCTTCATGTCCTCCTTCACCACATCCATGAATCGTCTCTTTGGTCTTCCTCTAGGCCTTCTGCCTGGTAGTTCCAGCCTCAGCATCCTATTACCAATCTACTCACTATCCCTCCTCTGTACATGTCCAAACCATCTCAATCTAGCTTCTCTGACTTTGTCTCCAAAACATCTTACATGTGCTGTCCCTCTGATGTGCTCATTCCTAATCCTATCCATCCTCGTTACTCCCAAAGAGAACCTCAACATTTTCATCTCTGCTACCTCCAGCTCTGCCTCCTGTCTTTTCCCCAGGGCCACTGTTTCTAACCCATACAACATTGTTGGCCTCAACACTGTCTTGTACACTTTTCCTTTCATTCTTGCCGATACCCTCCTATCACACATCACACCGGACACTTTTCTCCAACCATTCCAACCTGCCTGCACACGCTTCTTGACCTCTTTTCCACACTCTCCATTGCTCTGGATTGTTGAGCCCAAGTACTTAAAATCCTCCACCTTTCTTATCTCTGCTCCCTGTAATCTCACCGTTCCTCTTGGGTCCTTGTCATTCATGCACATGTATTCTGTCTTACTGAGGCTAATCTTGATTCCCCTCCTTTCCAGGGCATACCTCCACCTCTCGAGATTTTCCTGCACTTGTTCGCTGCTCTCACTACAGATCACAATGTCATCCGCAAACATCATAGTCCATGGGGAATCTTGTCTAACTTCGTCTGTCAGCCTGTCCATCACAATAGCAAACAAGAAGGGGCTGAGAGCTGACCCTTGATGCAGTCCCACCTCCACCTTGAACTCTTCTGTCACACCGACAGCACACCACTGTCTTACATCTCTCATCCATGTCCTGCACCACTCTAACATACTTCTCTGCCACTCCAGACTTCCTCATGCAATACCACAGTTCTTCTCTCGGCACCCTGTCATATGCTTTCTCCAGATCCACAAAGGCACAATGCAGCTCCCTCTGGCCTTCTCTGTACTTCTCCATTAACATCCTCAAGGCAAACACTGCATCTGTGGTGCTCTTTCTTGGCATGAAACCAAACTGTTGTTCACATGTATATGTAGAAATAATATCAATAAATACATATTCAACGCTATAAATGCTTATAACAACAATTAAACATTAAAAAAATAATGAATGAGATGTAAATAAAATATAAATACACACATACAGACACACACATGCGCACGCATCGAGTGTGCGCATGTGTGCACACACATGCGCACACTCGATGCGTACCTCACATAAAAATGTAAGTAGTTTTGATGGGTTGTTTTTGTTATGTTTTTTTGTTTTTGCATAATTGGCCATGTTTTGAGGCATTTTCCTCAAGTTTTTTTCCCTCATTTTCCTTAATTTCCTTATTTTTCTATGAATATTTTTTAAAAGCCCGAGATGCACTGAAACCACAGAAACTGAAGCATGATCACTGTGTGTGTGTGTGTGTGTGTGTGTGTGTGTGTGTGTGTGTTTTTGTGTATGTATATATGTGTGTGTGTGTGTATATATGTGTGTGTGCGCGTGTGTATGTATGTATATATATATATATATATATATATAAATATATCATAATACAGTCAGCCCCAATTTACGAAATTAATCCGTTCCATGTTACATGTCCTTGGACTGGATAAACCCTTTAAAAATTATAAAAGTACACTAATTTTATATGAAATGTGTTCAAAGTAAAAGAACATTATTTATTAAACCATTTTATTAACATATTTATTAATTAAACCATTATTAAACATTTTTATTAACACACACACACACACACCTCTCCCTCTTTTTCTGTCTGTCTCTATCTATATCCTTCTCTCTCGCGCTCGCTGCGGGCCACGCCCACAAGACGTGATTTCAAAGTGCATTCCCTGCTTGACAAGCTCAACTTTAATTTGATTCCTTGAGGGATCGGGATGCCAGATAAGCTCAAATGCACCCACATTTATTAAACATTTATTGAATTAAAGAACTTAAAAAAAGTAAAGCGCTATCTATTCCTTCTCTCTCTCTCTCTCTCTCTCTCTCTCTCTGTCCCGCGCGGGCGTACACGTGCTGCAAATTCAAAAAAGTTGACAAACTCAACTTTAATTTGATTCCTTGAGGGATCGGAATTCCAGATGAACTCAAATGCACCCACATTTATTAAACATTTACTGAATTAAAACAACTTAAAAAAACTAAACTAAAGCGTGAAGCTTCCTTCTGTCTCTATCTGGGAAGCCAGTGAGGCGGGATATTCAGAGACAGCCACTGAGAGAGCAACTTGCTTGTCGTGTGAAATTTTGATTGGCGCATTTGAATTTCTTTTCGTAAGGGGGTTGTTTCATATTTCAGGGACGGAAACTCAAGAAAATGTTTTTCGTAATCCAGGGAATTTGTCGACAGGGGTCTTCGTGAGTGTGTGTGTGTATATATATATATATATATATATATATATATATATATACACCAAAAATAAAAGGACAGGACAAAGACTTTCTATTGAAACTCCATTTATCACTACAGATCTGTTTCGAGGGGTGGTGAAACCATCCTCTCTCTTCAGGTGATTATAGAAGAATGGAGTTTCAATAGAAAGTCTTTGTCCTGTCCTTTTATTTTTTTTATTTTTGTTATTTGCTCTACCAAAAAGTATTGAGCACTCTCCTACGGAAGGATCTACTCAGAAAACCCTATATATATATATATATATATATATATATATATATATATATATATATATATATATATATAATACACACACACACAGTGGTTGCTCAGTACTCGACCATAATTCGTTACCCACGGCTGGTCGAATTCTGATTTGGTCTAATTCTGAATCTGCTTTTGCCATTACAAATAATGTAAATGGTCTTAATCCGTTCCGTCATCTTTTGAACAGAAGTTAATGGTACCGTAACTCATACCATAGGTCTGCAAATTAAGTGAAAAAATTATTGTCTACACTACACTGTTATGATCTGTGTTGCGAGAGACTCTAGTTTTGGTGGCTCTAACTCTCTCTCTCTTTATGCATGCTGGAGAGGGGCGTGGCTGTCACATGTGGAATTACTGACGCGGTTTTAAAACCCTATGTATATTCCATGCACAAAAATATGCTTCTTAAACACATTCTATAGACAGTCTTACTCATTAATACAGTAATACTGTGGTAATGATTAAGTAAAAACTTTTAAAATTTGTACTGTGAGAATATTTATTAAAGAATGAAGTACTTAGGCTCCTTAACAGAAGCTGGAGAAGATGCAGGGCACTTGAGTGGCATAATGGGGCTTAAATAATTATTAAAAACGCACTAAAAAAAGTGAATTCACAATTCAAGCAGTCATGTTGACATGTGTGTTGAGGAAAAAAACGAGGTGTACATATCATCTGCAACCAATCAGCAGGAGGGAGAAAGAAAAGCTCTCAGCCATTGGTTAAATTTGAATCCCATGCCAGTAACTTCCGGGTTTATTGCTAATCTGCAAGTATGCAGGGCCGCGAGAGCTCAACCGCGACTGAGCAAGGGAGCTTACTGTAATGTACTCGTGTTTGAAATGAATCAACAGCTGTCAGCCTTTATCTTCTAATGAGTGTTTTGTGACGCGAATGCTATAGTGTGAGCGAGTGGACACTGGAGATGCAGTACTCGTACGTAGTTTGCTCAGTTGTGGTAGTCACAACAATTACCAATAAACTGGTGTTTCAGCGGTGACGGTGTTTATTTTTCAATCTTTAAAAAAAAAAGTAAACTTGTGGGGTTTTTTTTCTACTGTTTTAGCTCCTTCACTCCACAGTCTGATATTTTCCAGCTGTGAATGTGTGGAAAGTGCAAGAGTTGTGCACTGTGGGAACATCTCTGATGTGTAAACATCTGTTCAACTGATGTTCTTTACAGAACATTCTTTGAGCGATTTGTGTCAAGCTTTGTCTTTTAAAGTTTTCTGCATGATTAATCCGTGTTATGATTAAAGAACAATTAATAATTTGATGTTTTAAATCTTCTTTCCAGCTGGGGTCTGTCCCTTTCAGTAAATTTGATTTAAAGCTCACAGTACTACACCTGGCTTTACTGCTATTTTAGTCCCTAAGCCACTTTTACTCCAGAATTTTATACTCATCATTGTGAGCACTGAACTCTGAAAGCAGTTTAGCTCTATTTTAAACATGTTGTACTATTTGTCACTGCCCTTTTCTTTATTTTAAGATTAAAGCTAAATATACCAATGTTACATTCACTCTGCGCAAGGTTTCTCCTTGAAAGCGTAAAACATTTGAGGTGATGGCCCTCTCCATCGTTTTCTCAAGGCGTATTTTCATATATCTTCATGGCAGCTTGTGCTGAATTTGGAAATGGATTAAGGATTAACACAGTCAACCTTCTTCTGATTCTCTTTCACATCTCAGGATTTTTGCAAGCTCGCCAGAGTTGGCAGTGCAGTGTAAGCCTCAGTAAGCTTTTCACTCCGCTACTATTCAGCATCTTTTACAAATCCTCCAAGACTAACATCGGCTCGTTTATAAAACTGAGTGTTATATTTAGATTTTGAATATGTGGTTGGATCAGGTTTATTTAAGTGCACAGATTTTATAAACACAGCAGTGCTAACATTTACATTTTTGACCCCTTGCTATGATAGTTGGGGACACTCCTTTATTTTCAAGTGCTTTTGTTAGTTAAAAGCAACGCTCAGACCAGCAATAAAACGCATCGGTGGCAAAGTCTACACAGACATGGGATGTGAAAAACCCATTTATTTTAGGCTGCAATGGATTTTTGCTTTGCACTATTTTGACAAAATTTATAAGCTTTGGTTTTGAGCCAGAATGAAATAAGTAGTAGAGGTTGTGATTTTCTTTGGTTTGGTAAGGAAAGACAAAGGAGACATTTTACTAGCAGTCACACTAGACTTCTGCCTTTCTTAAAAATAAATAAATAAAAATAAAACTTCTTTCCAAATACCTAAAACATTAATTGCTGTCCTATCTGAGCTCAATGTATTTATTTATTGGTGATTTAAATGCGAGTTATTTTAAGCTCTTCTGTGAAGGGACTGGAATCACCAAGGACCACCGGATACGATATCACAGTACTGATTGTATCGCAGTACAATTTGCTGATTGTAATTGTATTGCGGTTCTTTAAGTCTCACTATTCTATACATGTTGATTGGATATTACGATTGTTTCTGCTGTTTTGTCTCAAGTTATAAAAACATGAATCATGTTAAAGAAAGTTTCTTAATTGTTATTTTTCTCTTTAATTATCTCTTACCACACAGGATGTTGTGCTATTTGCCAGTGTGTGAATATTTTAGTCTGCCACCTGTCGGATGATATAGGAATAGCAAAATCTCAATTTTAAACATACACATAGAAAATAAATTTAATACATTTTGAAGCCAGTATGTCAATGAACTCGCAACAGGATTGCGATATTAACATAACACAACCCCCCCCCTCCCAAAAAAACCCCCATCTCTAACAGTGTTGTTCTCCTCAGCATAACCGATCATGCTTGACTGCTTACGATTCTCTTTGCACAGTAAAAAATTTCTGGGAGAAATCATTTTCTGATTTTCATGGATCATTAAACCACTTGTTTGTCTTTGAATAATTATTAGAGGCACATTTTACATTTTCATTCTTGACACCAATACTTGACATTTCCACACTGTTCTACTTGTGAGTGTTCTGACTTTTTTAAATTTCTGAATCACGATCTACACCCCCCCCCCGATGGTGTGAACATAACCGCTCCAGTAAGGAAGCAGGCAGCAAAATGAGATGTTGCAGCTCCGTACTCAAGGGAGCTGCAAGTGGGCCAGCCTCACCCACATTTATTCTACTTTCAGCACATGCTGGACAGTCCTACAGAAGATGTCCCCTGTTTAGGAGAATCAATCAGGTGGCAGCAGTACAATGCAATAATTCCCAACAGATACATGACAAGATCTTTACATGGGGTCATATGTGATGACCTTGGCATGGTTGGTACCAGATGGTCTGGTATTTCATTAACTGCTTCTGTGCTGGGATTTTTACGCACAGTATTTTTAGTACAGGGATCCCTTCTACTTTGTGCTTCAATTCTAGCAGCTTCCGTGTATCATGTTTTTTTTTTTTTTAAATCATCGAATTAAAGGAATAGGGGAAAAGGTTGAGGAAAATGCTGCAAAAACAAGGCCAATTATGCAAAAAAAACAAACAAACAAAAAAACAATCCAAACAGCCCCATCAAAACTACTTACACAGATGCGCGTGCCCACACTCAGATGCGCACCTCACATAAAAATGTGTGTATTTATATTTTATTTACATCTCACGCATTATTTTTGAATGTTTAGTTGTTATTATAAGCATGTATAGCATTGAATATGTAGTTATTGATATTTCTATATACATGTATGTATACGTCAGTCGGGGGGGTCGATCCTAATTCGTGGAATTCGATGGTCGCGGGGGATCTCGGTCCCCATTAACCGTGGAAAGTGAGGGATCCCTGTATTTATCTATTTTGAGCACAAAATTTTAAAGAAGCCAATTCTTGGTATGGAAATTGGATGGATGTGTTCAGAAAGGTAAGAGGAAAATGGCCGGCATGGTGTGATTACCTAATCAAACAACCACCAGGCTTCCACTGATTTTTACTTGTAGCCTAGTCCCAAAGATGAAGAGAGCCATTGTAAGATGACTGTCAACCAAAGAGGGCAATGCCAAGCACAGGCTTTTTATAAGGCACATAATGCCAGAAGCCACATTTGTTTGAATGGCCGTGCATGCATTAGGTCTGTACCATACTTGGAAGAATGCTTCACACATTTGGAGATCGGTTTAATGATGGCGAAACTTGCACCCCATCCCTCCCATGGTGAGAGCTGGATCAATTATGAAGAGGTGAAGAGATTTTCCTCCGTTTTATTTACATAAGGACACATTTATATTAAATGAGCAGCAGACAGATTTTAAAATCCTACTTGGATTCTCTCACTCTCTTGTGTGTGTGTGTGTGTGTGTGCGTGTGTGTGTGTGTGTGTGTGTGTGTGTGTGTGTGTGTGTGTGGCTGCAATATGCAAAACACACATTTCCATTCAGTTGCAAACAAATAAGGATTTGTTCAGAAAAAGCAAGCAGCTGCTGGAAGAGTGAAACACAACAATAAATCTGTTTTCCAGAAAGTGTTGCTTCAGTAATATGTTTATGCTGAGAGGCAAAACAAGCATTCTGTTATTGTAGCGATAAATTAAAGTAGAATTTAAACCACATTAAAAAAAAAAAATACAAACTTTGTTTTATCTGCAGCACAAATCTTCTGCTTCATTTCAATGTCAGGGTCGTCTGTTCTGCTGTTCACTCCCTGCCAAAAACTATATAAATTACTAAAATGACACAAATTGGGCTAAGAACCGTCCAGTGTCTCATTAAAACCTGGAACAAAAATGCTGAGTCAGCAAGTCCAGAGAAGGAAATGACTGACTTGTGATTGGATATCATAGGCTTTAAGTTGGATCATATAAAATGGACTGTGTTGCAGAAAACTACTTTCCATTGAGGAAAAAAACACTTTTTAATGGAATTTCGAATAAAAGGTTTCAGTCTTGTCGGAAGCGTAAACATTCGTCAGGGTAAGAAGGGTTGAGGTGTGCACAAATCATGCCTTGTGGCCTCTAGAGGCGGTGTGTTAGGATTTGAGGCTGCTTCATTTGGCCTCGTTGAGGCTCAGCAACATAATGGGGCAGTAAAATGCTGTCAACTGGTGGCCTGAATGTACTGAATGACCGGATTGTTTTTCTTTCCTGATGGTATGGATCGAAAATATAATCAGAAATAGAGTAAGAGTGGTTCAGGAAGCATGAGGAATAATTGTTTACACGTGAACTGGCAAAACAAAGTCCTGACCTGAACCTCGGTGAAAGTGGCTGGGATGTGCTGGAGAGGACTCTGTTGTCCTTAATACAACATGTCAGTCAAAAAAAACCAAATTAACCCTGGACTGCAATACAAATTGTGACATTGCATAAGTTTGTTGAAACAATGCCATGGCCTGCAGTCTGTAATCGAAGCTGAAAGAGGTCCATAAAATATTTGTGTGCACACAAATATCATCACAAAGTATTTGTGATGAAGCACCCGATTAAAACACTGTTGGCATATTTTTGTCTTTCACGTTATTTATCATGTGGGGCATTTATTTTAATGTGAAAAACTCAGTGAAGTTGTGTAGGTCGAGATTTGAGTCTGATGTGCGTGCCCTAGTTTGAAGTTGGCTTGTCTTAACATGTCAGCTGGAAAACTAATGAATGCGGGTCAGACAGAGGACATGTCCTCTTCCTCCTCTTACCCCTTCCTTCTCCTTTCACTTGTGATTTATTCAATTTCTTCAATCATGTTTACTTTTAGACTTCAAGGCATAACTGGTTGTTTCCTTGATGCAGTGCAGTGCTTTGTGCACCGTTTAGCATTGTGAAAGTGTTAAAACACCGGAAGGTCAACTCCTAGACTGATTGTCTGTGTACTGATTGCTTACCACCAAAATGTCATTTGATATGGACAGTTTGGCAGGGTAGCTTTTGTGGAGTGCAGCGTGTCCTCAACTACTGGGTGTTGACGGTAAAAATAGGCAGAGTCCCAGGAGGGTTTGAAAAAAAAAAAAAAAAAAAAATCACAGTTAACAAACAGCAGTAGTTAAACTGGGTCAGGCATAACCAAACACTGAAGTGCAAGATGGAAAGTGGAGACTGTGCTCACTGCTAAAACTCCAGACAGCAACATCAAAATATTGTTATCGTTCTCTGCCAAAGGCTACTGTCCTCATATAGGTCATTCTTTCCAGTTGTTTAGAACACCCAGCCTTTTCCCCACACACCCCCTCTTTTCAAAATGCGCCCAGTTGTAATTTTCTGTTGCTTATTTGTTATGAATTTTTTTGGTTGACTGAAGTCTGTGAGGGCACAAAGGCTCTCTGGGTAAAGTTCAAACAGGGATAATCTCATGCTTTTTATTTGCCTTTTTAATTTGCACAACTTTCACTTTATCCCAGGGTCTGCAAATAGCTTTATATAAACTAAACCAAACGTCTCTTGCAATCTTTTTTTGACGTTGTATCCTACTGTTGGACTTCATTCACTTCCAGTGTGTCTACTGCTCCTCTGCAGTGCTGACATTTCCCTTCCTTATAATCCACACTTTATTCATGAAACCTTCCCAGTGCTTGTAGTTATAAATGACACTTTTACGCTGGTAATCGTTGGAGCATTTCAAGCAGGTAATCAGTACTAATGAAAAGATAAATATACAGGGATCCTTCACTTTCCATGGTTAATTGGGACCGAGATCCCCCGTGACCACACAATTCCGCGGAGTAGGATACCCCCCCCCCCCAACTTCCTGACTGACATATAAGTACATATATATGTGTATATAATACATTGGCCCTCGACTTATGAAATTAATCTGTTCCACAGCCTTTTTCGTAGTTTGGAGTTTTCGTAAGTAGAGGCACACTTTACATGTAAAACGCGGAATTCGTGCCAAGGCTCCAAAGACTACCCATAAACCCTTTAAAATGATAAAAGTACACCAATTTTGTATGAAATATCTATGAAATGTGTTAAAAGTAAAAGAAAATTATCTATTAAACATTTAAACATTTTATGAACATATTAAACCATTTTATTAACATATTTATGAATGAAACCATTATTAAACATTTTTATTAATATATATACACACACACACACACACAACACTGTCTCTCTCTCACACACACACATGTTTAAATGGACGGGGTGTTGTATTTAAAGCGGAATTACAGTACCTGTTTGAAAGATCAGTGGTCATGATTCAATACTAACTTGCTTCCTTGCGAGATCGGAGGTCTTGTCCCACGGAGCACTCTGTTTTCATGCTCCTTCTGCTTCAATATCGTGCCTAAATAATTGCCTCCCTCACTGTATTTCCACTTTAAGGTCTCCTTCTGCTTCAATATCGTCCCGATTGTAGAGGGGTTTCGACGATAACGAAATATAACGCTGCATGACCAGTCTCAAAACAAGCCAACAGTCCTGTTCAACTCCCCTTCACTCGTGTGACAAACAGGAAGTATGGGTACAGGAAATATGAGTACAGGTCAACTCCCTCCTGGCCAATGGGAGGCCAGCGAGACGGCATGTTGGGAGACAGCCAATGAGAGAGCAACTCGCACATTGTTTGAATGGCGTGTTTTTAATTTTTGAATGGCGCGTTTGGCGCTTTTCGTAAAAAGAGGTTGTTTTCACAAAAAGAGGACTAAAACTTAGGAAATGTTTTTCGTACGCAGAGGTTTTCATAAGTAGAGGGCTGACTGTAATAAATGCATATTCAATGCTATAAATGCTTATAATAACAATTAAATATTCACAAATAATGCATAAGATATAAATACACACATATACAGACGCATGCGCTCACACACGTAGATGCATGTACACGCACTCAGATGCACACCTCACAAAAATGTCACTAGTTTAAATGGGAGATTTTGGTTTTTGGGTTTTTTTTTTTTTTTGTTGCGTAATTGGCCTTGTTTTTGCAGCATTTTCCTTAACTTTTTCCCCTGTTCTTCCTAATTTCCTTATTTTTTTTAATTCGATGAATATTTAAAAAAAAAAAAAACTTCGATGCACTAAAGTTGCATGAATTGAAGCACGAAGTAGCGAGGGATCCCTGTACTCAGATTCTGGGTTTCTTAAGGTAAGCTTGAGCTATATAGATGGGTTCTGTTCATCCATATGACTTGTTAGTGTGATAACTTTGGAAGGAAATGACACATGTTCACCACATTCACTGTATGACTTTTTATTTTCCGTTTGTACCCAATATTTTCACTTTACAGTTTTGACAAATATTCTCAAATGGTCCCACCAGTGGAAGCATTTAGACCCCTGTGGTCTATTTTATACACTGGATTTGAGGTTTCTTTGAGCATAGCACACAAATTTGGCTCCATAAACATGACTGCCTGGTTCACAACTAAAAATATTCGTTCCGCTGTTTCAAGGTCACTTTTTCACTGTTAGGCTTCTCAAGATTTGTTAGTATGATAACTTGAAAGACAATCACCAGGCTCACCAAATTTGGTAGATAGGTTCCACTCAGAATGGTCTCACTGGGGTTGCATATGGATTCCCGTGACCACATTCCAAGGTCCCAGCAGTCAAGTTCGTGAACTTTTCTATATTTGGCTTCTTAAAGATAACAAGTGCAGTGATTTTGGAAAGACATGACACAGGATCACCAAACTTGGTGGAAAGGTTTTTAATGGCATTGTGTGTGGGTCACCTTGACTTTGTTCCAAGGTCAAAAAGTCAGTGTAGGGATTTTTCTTTGTACCTAATATTTTGACTTTACAGTTCTGACAAATATTCTCAAATGGTCCTGAAGGTGGGAGCGTTTGGTCCCCTGTGGTCTATTTACTACACTGAATTGAGGTTCAGAAAAGCAAAGCACACAGATTTGGCTCAAATTTATACTCAACTTTACTATCAGGTTCTGTACTAAAATATTCAATAAATTAAGCTTCATTTAAATTTTTCAAAAACATTTAAAACTTTCCAAGGAATTTGTCCAGTCGTATACAGACATTCCCCGACTTGCGTTCATCCGTTTTAAGTTTTTTCGATTTTACGTTTAAAAAAAAAAAAAAAAAAATACGAATTTTGAGTTTACACGTACCTACCTAGTACGTTGACATAATGACGCTGCGTCCATTGTTTACAAACAACAGACTGAATGTGTCCCTCCTTCACAGTTCAGTTTTTTGTGTGTGTGTGTGTGTATATATATATATATATATATATATATATATACACACACACACACACACACACACACACACACACGTATTATGACTGACTGCCTGAAGGGTGTCATGACTGTTTAGACACTACTTTTGACTGTGCTGTGGACACCAGGTGTGTCTCATCAAGTGATTAGAGTTAATTCGGTAGTTCCCATATAATAAAGGCAAGCTCAGTGGAAAGAGACTCCAGTCAGTGGAATGCTTTTTGCTTAAAACACGTTTGTCCAGAGGTAGAAATTGATAAAGCTCTAGGAAAGAGATGTGTGATTGCGGAGCCTTGTAAAGGTATAAAGTCTGCCTCTAGGTTTAATGAGAAGAAACCTAGGAATTTGTGTACGGGTCTAAGACTGCTAAGATTTGGGTCTTAAGGGAGTGTCATACTGACTGTGAGTCTGTGTGGGACAGAAGTAGAAGTCCACCTAGAACTGAGATGCATCTATACGTCTATGCATCTGGTTTTGTGGACCAGGCGTTCGGTGGGTACGTAAGCCACGGACTCCTACTCGGGTGTCAGACGGAGAAAGTAGTTCATCGGCACCGCGCGGTACACCGACTTCAAGGGACCAAAAGGGTACCACATGTGCATCATGTGCACGGACTCTGACTTTACTAGTGAAAAATTGTGTTAACAAATATTGTTGTGAGAAAATGTCTCATATTTTTGTTTGAATTGTAATACCAGGAACTACATGTATTAAATTGGGAAGAACGCGTCACAGAACGCTGAGATAAGTCATTAATTTGATATACTTGATATTATTTTACAATTTTATGTTTATAATAATTGATTTAGGGGTGTTTTATGAGATACGGTAATGGTATTTATGGATGTACAGTACAGTATGAATGTCATACATCACTGGAACATACAGTAACAACTTGCGTTCATTTTCAACTTGCGTTCGGCTGTCCGGAACCGAACAAAAACATAAGTCAGGGAGTGTCTGTATTTTCTTTTTGCTTTGGTTATTGCTTCCAATCTGGTGGTCATGTCTTCAGATTCCTTGGAGAAATGCATTTGGCACTAATGTCTCATAATTTGTGAATTCCATCGATGAAGAGAAGGTTATCTAATGTACTGCTGAAATGAGCAGAGTATCATATCCTGGTAGTAAACAGCGCTTTTACATGGATTAAATTGGCTGCATATGCCTGACTGCACTCATTGTAGTACTTTCTATTCATCATCCTTTAAGGGATAACTTCTACATTTGGCTCTACCAGATTGCTGGTAAACAATCTGGCTTAGTCACTACTCCCTAGGATTTTTAATTAAATCTTCAGAATGATTTCAAGCATCTCTTCGTTCAGAAGGGGTTCAAGATTTTTTTTGCAATGAACTATTTCTCTAAAGATTACCAAGTAGGTAGTGTTGCCCTGTCATAGCTTCAGAGCTCAGGAACATGTACTCAGTTTATTGTGTGGAACAGGGGGTACCAACATGGTGCCCGCAGTCACCAGGTCGCCCACAAGGAAAACATGAGTCGCCTGTGAGCCTGTTCAGGGGTCGGGAACTCATGGTTCGTGAGCCAGATGTGGCTCTTTTGATGACTGCATCTGGCTCTCAGATAAATCAGTCGGCCTCTCTTAACAGAATAACTCGTACATAACTTCACTGTCCTTTAAATAAAAATACAGAAAAAATCCATCAAATAAAACAAAAACATAAATAAATCTCACGCATTTCAATCTATACATCTGTTTTCAATGCCACTTGTCGCTGTGGCGCGCAGCACAGAGCTAATCCTTTCTATACTCCAGTTTGTGGGCGGGGCCGATACCTTGGAACTCTAATTTTATCTAAGTTCTAAATCGCCCTGGACCCCTGCTTCTCACTCTTTATTAATGTTAGGGGTTGACAGCTATGCTTCAACCCACATATCAGCTGATTGCCTGGGATGCGCTTCCTGTCACATAAACACTGCAGTGTGAGTCCTGTCGTATTGACCATGTTCGGCTTCACATGTGCACGCGAGCAGTCCTTCTCACACATGAACAATATCAAGATCAACCTGCGGTCACGTAATAGATGGAAGCCTAAACGCCTGCATGAAGCTGAACTTCACTACGTATCAACCAGACTACAAAGCTATCAGCAACACCATGCAGCACCAGAAGTCACATTAATAGTAAGAAGTACTTTTATTATTAATAAATCACTTCGTTATAACAATGTTGTTTAAAATAAATTCAGAGTCGTATTATACTATAAAATTGTTGGTCTCAGTATTAAAAATATATATTTGGCTCTCAGAGGATTAGATTTGAATTTTTTTTTGGCTCTCTGCGTCAAAAAGGTTCCCAACCCCTGACAGAGGTGAATATCATTAATGATTAATAATAACATATAATTAAAGGTAAATTGAGGAAATTTATGTCACAAATGTGTATCGACCTGGTAGCCCTTCGCATTAATTGTTACCCAAGAAGTAGCTCTCCGTTTCAAAAAGGTTGGTGATCCCTGATGTGGATGGTGCTTTGCTCATTAAATATAATACTAAAAATTTTAGTGTGGACTTCCATGTGGTTCTCTAGTTTTCTAAACAAGCTGGTGGGTAGATTACCTTTTCGAATGAATAGGTGGGTTCCATGAACGTGGTTAATGTGCTACTTGAAATTATTAAAAAAAAAAAAAAAAGTATGATTAACAGTCTGTTTGTTTTTTTAGCAGGTTTATGGAAAAATTCCAGAATTTATTTAGTTATTTATTTTTTTAACCAAACCTGTTGATGGTCTGGAGAATGCGCCTCTAAAGAACCCATGACTTTCTGAAACTGAATCTTGAATTTTGGATCCTGAGTCAGATTCAGGAATTTCTTAAATGTTGTTTATTATTTAATCTTAAAAGATCTGTTAGTATGATTACACAAAAACTACTGGAAGTATATCTCATCAATCCTGGTGCAGGGAGGTGGGCTCCGGGGTAGAACTCATTTAAGATCATGATCTTAATCCAGGAATTTATTAAAGGGTTTGTCTCTGAGCAGGTTTGTGTGTGGCACCCAGATGGTCATCAGGACTATTTGACAAGTGAAGTAAAGGATTATGCAAACCTTCCATAACGGTTTTTATCAAACTTGGTGGAGTGTGGGCCTGAAGAACCCATGAAATTTACAGCACATTCAGGTCCAGAAAATTTTAAGTATTATTTACAAGTCTTAACATTTCTTCAATCACTGCCATTGCCCTGCTCACATTGTCCCACCCAAACAGATGCGCAGCTCACACGGTGGAGGTTCATACCTTGCTCCATTGCTTATTTTCTAGCTGCTTTTATTTTAGCGGTCTGCTTGGAGTCCTGTGAGTGACATCTAACCAGGGTTTGCCCGTTGTTACTGAGATATACAGCACCTCTAATGAGTAAACGCATTATTGAATATGATTGAATTAGTTACCAAGGAACAAAGATTTAATCAACAACAAGAAAAAAAAAATCTCATGGTAATGATAGTAATGTTTTCGAGGACATTAGAGGAGAGTATTTTCTACAGCCTGGCTGAAGATTGATTTTAGTGTGATATGTCTGAGGGTCATTCAGCTGTGAGAACATACAGAGCTAGTAGGGTAGAACAGAAGAGGGCAAGTCAGCGAAACTCAAAGTGACAGGGGATGTTGGCTTTTCAGAGAGGGAACCGCATGGGGCTAATCTATAGTGGAACTGTTTCCATTTTTAAACTTAAATTTCAACAAAATTAGTAGTCTTATAAGATATGTAAGATGATGTATATTTTGAGTTGTGCTACTTTTGCAGTTTGTATGACATTGCACCAGAAAGGCAATCTAATGACCATATAGAGCTTGGTTTAATAAACAACAGGAGGCATAAGCGAATGCCCCAGAAGGTCTGTTTGGCTTTTCAGGACCTGTGGTGTTCTAGATACTGTGGGGAGTGTTCTGTCAAATCCTTTTACTGTCACCCTTGAAAAACCACCAGGCCACCATGGAAGAGAGCGATGAGGGGGCACGGGAGGGAGGGCATGGTGGTGGTGGTGGGGGTGCCTTCCCCCTGTTGTGGTCAGAACAAGCACTTCAGATCAGGCGGTAGGTCCACAAAGAGTCAGGAGGTTCCCGGTCGAGACGGGACCGCAGGCTCACACTGTGCCAGTCTTTCACACACACATACACACAAACAGATGCTTCTCAGGCCTGATCCACTGCACACACTCTGAGCGGGCGCTATAGCGAACATTGTTCAGTTGATACATATCAAACTGTATGTTTTCCTGAAGGTAAAAAGGAAATAAAATGTGGTTGGGCTGAAGGTGAGTTTCTCAAATATTTTCTGTAATATTGCAAGGATAGATGTAGAGGAAACAATCTGTTTGTGTTTATGAAAAAAGGATTTTTTTTTTTTTTTTTAATATATATATATATATTTTTGTCTAATAAAGAGTTCTTATTTTTCCATATTTGTTGCAGGCACTGTAGGTCTTTCAGAAACATCAGGAGAACAGATTTCAGTGTTGCACCAGGAGCTGCAGAAGGAAGTGCAACCACCTCTAATTGATCAGCAGGCCTTGGTGTCAGACTCTCTGCCAGGTGAGACATGATGTTTGATGTGCTCTGCAGTAAAGCCAA
>CM045728.1:22282349-22289849 GCA_024760905.1 Plotosus lineatus
TGTGAACTCGTTCCTCTAGCTTTGGCCATCGAGCTTTTAGCTCGCGATTAGCTTTTTTTTGTTTTCTTCATTGCAGTAATAGTAATCTCCGTTTATCTCCAGTCCCTCACAAGTTTCCCGTTCAAGCTTTCTGCTGCTCGATTACCATTTTCTGCTGCATATTTCACTACTTGCAGCTTGTAATCTGCAGAATAGGATTTTCTTTTGGGGGCTATTTCTTCAGTGGTGGATGAGCAGGTACCGGTACCCAAGCCTAGAGTGCCCTCTTGTGGTTGTGGTTGTAAAAATGACAAGCATGTGACATTGTTTGCTATTTTTATGACAAACAGAATTATGTCATAATTTCACATATGTCGCTCTAGAGCAGTGCTTCTCAATTATTCCATCCCCCCCCCGGGAAGAGGAAACCATTTCACACCACCCAATAGTGTCATTTGTCTATAAAATTGTTATAAGTAATCCTCTGCATAACATCCTTGTTAACATTATGGGGAAAAAAAAGAAATATAGATGAACTTCTAACAACGAATTACTGTACTTTATTAACAATTTTTTAGTCTTTAAAAAAAAACTTTTTAAAGTGCATCAATTTGCCTGAAATTAAAAAAGTATCCTTAGTTAAACATTTTTGACCAACAATTTGAACCATTTGATACTGAAAAATAAAATAAAATATAAAATTAATAAATAATGAATTCAAATTGATGAGCAAAATTATCTCAGGAACACAATATATAAAACACTTAACCTACAAAACAAACAATTTTTTTTTTTTTTTTTGTCAAAATGATTAAGTAAAGATTAATGGCTACAATGAGCACATTTCACAGTGCACAGCTTTTTGAAGCAGGCTTTAAAGCATGATACCGCAACTCTCAGCTCCTGCTCAATGCTGAACTGGGACCTGGACTTATTTTCGCAGCAGTGTCGTCATCCAGCATGACGGAGACCGTGTCATCAGTATGGTATCAGTTCTTCTGGTATGCTGTGGGATTTTCTACACTGAGCAGTTTGGTACTCCGCCTTATCTGATGCTAACAGAGCTCGTTGGTTTGCTGGAGTAGCATTCACAAAGCGGGATGCTTGTTGGAAATATTCAGCACATTTTCACTGAAAAAACTCACGCGGCTCATCAGCGTGATCAGGGTGTGATGGCTTTAAGTCAGGGGTCCCTAACCGGTACCAGTCCGTGGCTCATTTGATACCAGTCCACAAGCAAAATCTTTCATGGTGCAAATTATAGTTTTTTTTTTATTAGAGCTTCCGGATCTTATTTGGTTAAACGACTGTTTTTGACATTGCCACAGAAGCACTGAAAGCCCTTCTTTTGTTTCCAAGTACATATCTTTATGAGGCAGGGTTTTCTGCGGTGACAGCCACGAAACAAGGCTACGAAGTAGACTCTAACCGGTCCGTGGAAACATTTTCGTACACAAAGCTGGTTCCTGGTGTAAAAAAGGTTGGAGACCACTGCTTTAAGTGACACCTTAATTTATTTGGATTCATGCTGTCCGCTGCCAATGTTTTCAGTCACAGTAAACACAGCGGTCTTTTCTTGTTTCTCACCGCAGCACAGTGAAGCCGAGTGCAACGTCTGCTTCATCATATCTCCTCGAATTAGCTTTTAGGAGACTTTCCGTTTCTCTCATTGTCTTTGTCTCTCTCTGCCTCTCTTTTAATCCCTGTTAAACTTTCCATCGTGGGTTTATTAACTTCACTTCATATTTTACCATTGAGCTAATTCTCTCTCTGCACACGCTGACAGTGAGGGAGCCACTGTCACCTACTGTAGTGGATGTAGAATTCCACTTTATTCTCATAAAGCAAAAAAAAAAAAAAGTTTCCTGGGGTCACAAGCGCCCGTTGTATACCGGTATTCGACGTCATAAGCTCTCAGGGCGCTTTAAAAATTGGAGTGGATGGGCGCTTATTAAAATGTTACCAGCAGAGTGGAACGGTAAGTGCTTATTACCATCCAGGTGGAAAACATGAATAATAACAGAACAATAAGAGTTTTAATGGTATTTGTGTTGGTCATTTTGTGGTATTAATCAAACTACTTGCATGAAAGCTGAAAATAAATACAGCATAACTTGTTTTAAAAAAGGACCCCTTACTTTTCCCTCCCAGTGCTGTTCTTTAAATATTTTCCCGGAAGTAAAATTGAGCCAATCAGCACGAATGTCAACTTTAGCACATGGCATGCTGAACCAATCAACGCAAACATAAACAAAAGCACATGGACAGGAACGTCCTTAAATTTATGAAGTTAGTGAGCAGGAGAATCAGGTGAAAAATACTCATCACTTTTTGATAGGTCCATATCTGGCTCATCGCTCCATGCATTCAGAGCACCCCAAAGTTTTGCTGTAGCAGTTTCTAATGGTTCATCAGTTGTTGGACATTTACCAACAGAACACAGCGAAATAGTTTCCTTTTTTTTTAAAGCACGGCGGAACAATCAAATGTGTTGTTACTGATGAACATTATAGACATTCCCCAGTGGCAGGGGGGTCTTGAAAGATTGTGTAAACTCACTTGTTCAGGCAGTGAACGCCTCATTTTACGGTTACAGAGACTGATCGAATAAAATTGGTCAGTTTTAAGTATGCTTTTGCTCTCAGTACACATGTGCGGTAATTAGATGCAAGATCAAAAACATGGGGGGGGGGGGGGGGGCTTATTGGAGCAGAGCGCTTATGTTGAATATATAGTATATATTATGTGTGTGTGTGTGTGTGTAAAGCAGGGATGTTTTATAGACACACATTTTTGGTTGAGTGTTTGCAGTTCGTTGTGCTTGGACAGATACAGCGTGGATTTGTTTTCACTTTCTAATTTTTGTGCTGACATTTAGAAAAGTACACTTTTCTTACAAATTAATGATGACGCAGATTCTTGAACACTTTCAGCCTCTTTTAATGGATGTTTTATACTTAACTAGAGAAAATGGCACCATACAGCCACAGGTTGCTCTTTCAACTGCCTCTTAGCAAATGCAGGTAAAATGAAATGTAACCCCAGAGACACAGCAGAGAGAAAAGATTGAAAACATCTCACTTTACTGAGCTGTTGAGTCATACCTAACTCAACATTCACGTCAGGTGTAATGCCTGAACCTTTCTTTCTGGTATATCCTTTAGTCGTTAGGCTTGAAGAATGTATCTTATATACACTTTTTCATTTTTTAATCTATGCATTTATTTAGTCACAATTTTTATTCATGTTATTTTTAATATTTAAAAATGTATTTAAATACTTTTTTGCTTGACTTACACGGAATTATTTCCATGGAAAATGCATGCATGTATGGTATATGAATGCAGAATGCTGTAATTGAAATTCTTCTTTCTGTTAATTCTCCATGTACTGCAACCAGAACTTAAAACAATTAATTCCTGTTGTGTACTTAACATTTTTATTTATGGCATTTGGCAGACACTCTTCTCTCGAGTGATATACATTTAGCATTATTTATATAATTGAACAATTGAGAGTTAACATCCTTGTTCAAGGGCCCAATAGTGGTTATATTGCAGCGTAAAAAAGAGCCATAACCACTGAGCCATCACTGCTGTGTTGAAATAACTCAATAGAAATATACCTGTGCAATAAACTACAGCTTCCTTTAATACATGTTTACAGCATACAAATCCTGAAACTATTACTGGACATTTTGTGTTTTGACAGGTTTCCCAATAGGATTAGGAAAAAGCATGGACAGTGGGGTTGCATCAATCCAGTCAGAAAAACCGTCCAGCGTTGCAGACACCAAACAGCCATTGCTGTTGGCTACTGAAGCTCCTGTATCACCTAAGAACACTTTCGACCTCCCTGCAGGTAGAAGGAAGAGAGCATAAATATGCAAAAATATACACAACTTGGCCGAAAATCACCTTATACATCTCTGTATTTAGAAATGGGGAAGTTTAAAAGCACTACCTTCCGTATTTCATCTGATTTTAAATCATTATATATTTCTGCTATAAATCGGTATTATGACCCTTTTGTCTGGCAGATGTATTTGAGTCCTCATCTTATTCCAGACTTAATGATAACGTTTAGGGTTGACGGAGGATTATGGGATTACATCTTGAGCTCTTCCATTTAGGTTATCTGTGACCCCACCCCCCCACCCCAATATCCAAATCCACCAGAACTCACATTCAGTAGTCTAGTTTTAGAACTGCAAGGCAGTTATCCAGTTCTGTGGCAATAGATCAAGACATAAAAATCATGCAGATGTGTGTCAGGATTTTTATTTGATGTTTTCATCAAACATCAGAATGGGGAAAATGTGTCTTAAACTCTTTCTTAAACTATGGATTTTGTTATCTGGCTTATTTGAATGTTGATGGAATACGGATTGGTGCTCAAAACAAAAAGCGCTGAGTGAGCAACAGTTTGTGGGTGAGGGAAAAAATGAAAAACTTGTTGATGTGAGAAGTGATCAGAGAAAAAACGGCCAGATTGGTTCAAGCTACGACGAAGGCTATAGTAATTCAGTCACACTCTGGCAGCAGTCAACAGCAAAGCATGCCCACACAAAACATCAAACATTGAGGTATATGGGTTGCAACAGCAATCATGTCACATTCCTACGAGGAACAAGAATCTGAGTTTACAGTTGGGCGTCTTTCTCACAGAAACTGCACCCAATATTGGCGCTGAATAGATACTTTTAAAACAGGTTCAAAGCATTATATATGGATCAATGCCATTTTAATGTCAATGACGATTTAATTTTTAAATATTGACTCTTCAAAGCTTTTAAGGCAAATTTGGACTTCAGATGTTTCAGAGCACTAAGGGAACAAAAAACTATCCTATTAAATTTATTTTGTAATTTTTTTCATAGTGCATAATATGCTATGTTTCCTATATTCCATCTATATCTACACTACAGTTATTTTCTGTAGCTACTGAAGGTCTGTGAACAGTCTTGGTACCCAATCCTAGTTGTGTGTGAAAATCCCAGGGGATCAGCAGTTTGTAAAATTCTCACTCTGGCTGTGTCAGTATTGATATCCATAGCAAGATGAAAGTCACAAAGCTGATGCTTTGCACTGTTCTGATGTTTGATAAATAGGTGAACAAAAGGCCTTGGCTGTTAATCTGCATGATTTTTGCATTGCGTTTATATTACATAATTGGCTGATTAGGTAACTGGAAAATATACAGTTTCTAATACACTGTACAGTAAAGGTACATTTTATGCAAGTTAGTGCCATTGGTAGAAAATAACATGCAATCCGTCTTGATCTCTTGGGATCTTTAATGGTAACATCTGCAGAGGATGGCATGGTACCAATGAGACAGTGTGGTATTATACAGTAGTAAGTGGTGTGATTCATGCATAAGCACAGCTTGCATGGTAGGCAGTGTATGCTGATTATAAATGTGCCATTCAAAGCAAATGGAGCTTGTGGCTCAAACTGGAGGTACAAATTTATTGTTCATTTACTGGTATTTACTGTTGATGTGTTTCTGCTCAGTATGTTGAGCAATTAAACTTCGAATGAGTGCCACGGTGGTCAAATACTCCTACCTATATAAGAATTCATGCAGTGAAGTTTTATAAAATAATAAAAGAACCTTCAATGTCAAATTCACCCAAGCAAATATAAAGGAATGTCCGTGTATGGTGCACACCATGTTGTATGTGAGTTAAATTAAACAGAGCTTGTGAATTTGTGAAGGAAAGCAAAAACCAGAGTGTTTCCTGATAATTTTTATTCCCTCTTTGCATATGAGGTGTCTTTGGTGACCGCTGGCCAGATGATGCTGGCATTCCCTCTGACCTGCCCTTCACTTCCAGTGTTTCCAGTGTGATCAGTCGTCACGCAGGCCAACTAACAGAGAGCCAAAAAGAGGCCCCAGCCACCCAGCAGTGGTCAGTTAGAGATAGTGATTTGGGGTACAGAGAAGAAGGAGAAAACGCAGGTCCTGACGACAAAAAAGAGAAGAAGAAGAAGAAAAGAAAGCCCAAGGATGATGTCTTTAATCAAACAGGAAATAAAAGTAATCTAGAAATGCAGATTGAGAACATTGATCTGCTTGAGGGACCCCGTCAGACCTTGTCACACGAAGAGCAAGATCGAGATGAAAGTTGGCAGCATCATGATGTCGGTCGGGCTGGTGGAAGAATCAAGAAAGGTAAAAGCCGTAAGAAGATTCCAGAAGAATGGGCAATTCATGCAGAGCCCTTTGTCCCGGATTCACCCCTAAAGTCTCCTGATTTTGGAAGTGAATTAACTTGTCCAGTACCTGGTGACATTGCAGCCAGTTTCCAAAGCATGACCGCTTTCACTGAGGACAACCCTGACGAAGGGCTCATGCCATCATCTCTCGCCAGTGATCTGCTTTCACTTACAGCTGGTTCTCCACAGGAAGCTGTGGAAGCCAGCCTTGCAGCACCATCCCAATCTGAGGCACTATGTCTTTCACCCAGAAGCCACTTGTCCATGTCATCTGGTTTCCATGACATGCTAATGGAAACAGATAGTGGAAACATGTGTAGTACCAAAGATACATTTACCCTCCCTGTGGCATTCAGTAAAGCTGATTCTCATGTGTCTGTGGAAAATCCCCAGTGCTTTGTGCCTAGAGAAGGAGTTTTTGAAGAGGCCATATTTGAACAAGAACCATCCTTCATTGACTCAACAATGGGGGCTCATGTTTTTCCCAGTGCCCCTGTGGTTGACCCTTTGATGTCGACACCTGGTAAAGCTAGTTTTGGATCATCTATGGAAGCATTGATCTCAGCTCCCCCGTTCTTGCCATCTCAAACTGCTTGGTCTTTTAATGGCTCAAACCTGAACAACCAGAATGAAGCCTTTGACATCTCAGGTGTGGAGAGTACTTCCTATGAGGCACCTAGGCCAATGCCTTTACCATCACCAAAAAGCAAAACACCAAAAGAAACCAAGTCAAAGCAAAACAGGAAGTCCCGATCATCCTCATCAAAGGATCCCACATCACCCGAAGCAAAGCTGTCCTCTCCACAAAGTTCTGGTTTGAACCCTGCTGCTCCGCCATTCTTCCCTAGCTTTGCTGAACCCCGAGAGCATGTGGCAGACCTGCCTGCCATGCTGCAAGGTTTGTTTTTGAAGAGTAGAATTTGGATCCACTCATTGCATGACTTGGTGGATCGCAAGCCTTGCCTTGGCTGCACTGGGGTTAGATTACTAGGCTCCTAAACTCAGCCACTAACACATCTGTCCCTTTACAGAACATCCCACTATACAGGTTCACTCAAATCTGGCTGGCTTAGTTTGGCTTGTGTGTTTGAAGGGTGTTTCACTGCAAAAAAAAAAAAAAATCACAATGAATTAGGGGAAAAACTGTCCTCATTAACCATGTGTGATTCTGGGTGTATAATACTAATCATATGTCAGTTGGTTTGCAGTGTTTCAGGAGCACATTTTTTTCATTCACCAGACACCAATCACTGTGCCACTGTATTTTCCTACTGCCAGGCTGCGCTGGATCTACTTAACC
>CM045728.1:22294849-22587349 GCA_024760905.1 Plotosus lineatus
TTTTATGAACAACAATGTGTATTTTGATGAAGGAAAAAATTAGGATGCCCCCACATATTTTCCAACTTAAAATGACTGTAATCACAGACAGGTGTATTAGAGCAGGTGCACATGATCAGAACATTGTTACCCAGCATTTTGAAGCCCTATTTACACCTCAGACATTTAGTATGGTGTGTCCCTGTCTGTTGAAGTGAGACTGAGCAGTATGGTGAGATCCAAAGAACTGTCCGAGGCCCTCAGAAAGGAGATTGTGGCTGCTTATGAGAATTGTAAGGGATTTTAAAACATATAAGAATCTGACTTCAGCCCTTCCGCCATCTGCAAAACTGTTTATAAGTGGAGGACAGTCAAAACAACTGCCGTCATGCCCTGGTCTGGCCATCCAAGCAAGTTTACCCCCGGAGCAGATTGCAAGATACCAATAGAAGTCATGAAAAATCCTAAAATATCATTACAGGAGCTACAGCAGACTCTCGCTACTGTCAATGTGAAAACGAATGATTCTACTATCAGAAAGAGATGACGCAAATTTGACCTTCATGGGAAGAGTGTGAAGATTAAACCTTTGTTCTCTATAAAGAATGTTTAATGTCAGACTGAAGTCTGCCGAAGGCAACATAGGCAAAGACCAGGTCTTGTGGAATAATGTTCTTTGGACAGGTGACTCTAAAGTTGAATTATTTGGACACCAGAATAGAAGACATGCTTGGTTTCCACCAATGGTTTGGGGAGACTTTGCTGCAGTAGGCTCTGGCCAGCTCACCATCATAGAATCCGCCATGAATTCTACTGTTTATCAGATGGGGCTTGAAGAAAATGTGAAACCATCTTTAAAACAATTAAAGCTGAGGCAGAGCTGGACACTGCAACATGACAATGACCTAAAACATACCAGTAAATCCACCAGGGACGGGCTGACGGCTAAGACGTGGGGAGTCCAGGAATGGCCTAGTCAGAGCACAGATCTTAATCCCATTGAAATGCTGTTGGGTGACTTGAAATGGGCTGTGCATGCAAGAAACCCCTCAAACATCTCACACCTGAAACAGTGCATTGAAGACTGGTGCAACCTTTCCTGAGATTGATGTCAGAGACTTGTAGAGGGCTACAAGAAGCATCACACTGAAATTATTTCCGCCAAAGAGGGTAACACTAGTTCAGTGGGTTTGAACCTTGTAGGCGGTACTGAACCCCACCAGTTTTATATGCTTACTCACCGAACCCTTCTTTATTGAAAAATAAAATATATTTTTTTAATTTTTATTTTTTTTCAAATTCAACACGTTACAGTATGTACAGTATGTTTTTACTGGGGCCCCAAAATGAACCGTGTATTAACATCACTGCGTTCAAAGAACAAAACCAATACGATGCATGAGCTCACAACAAATTACATAACTTTTCACAAAGACAGGACTTTTTTAACACGGTGATCCCTCGCTACTTTGCGCTTCAATTCATGTGGCATCAGTGCATCGGGGGTTATTTTTTTATTAATCATCTAATTAAAAAAATTAAATGAATTAAAGAAAAATAGGGGGGGGGGTTAAGGAAAATGCTGAAAAGAAGGCCAATTATGCAAAAAAAAAAAAAAAAAAAAACCCAAACAAACAAAAACAATTTTATGTGAGGTGTGCATCTGAGTGCGTGCACGAGCATCAGTGTGTGTGCACGCGCACGCGTCTGTATGTGTGTATTTATGTTTGACTTACATCCTATGCATTATTTTTGAATGTTTATTATAAGCAGTTATAGCAGTGAATATGTATTTATTGATATTATGCACACACATACATGTATGTATACGTCAATCAGCTGGGGGTTGATCCTACTTCACAAATCATGCAGATCGTACGCTGACTAGCATCACATTCAGTTATATATGTGAATCCATGTTATTCATATTCGTCCGACCACTTTCATTTTTTGCTCTATATATTATGGATTAAAACATTAAGAAAGAAATCACACGACGTACCATCACAACAGTCACAAGTGGACGACTGAGCGCACCAAATTTCCTGCAGCACAATTTGGTCAAGCAGTGTCGCGTGATCACCTGCAGCCAGTGATAGCCAAACGAGGCGTGTCGTCATGAATATGAGTCGGGTGTGTCTCTTGATCTCCGCCGAACCCCTGAGACTGACTCACCAAACCTCTCGGGTTTGATTGGACCCAGGTTAAGAACCACTGCACTAGTTATTAGGGGGTAGGGTGTCCTAATTTTTTCCTCTATTGAAATGCATATTGCTGTTCCTGTCTTTTGTTTGATGAGTAAAAATGTTAGTTTGTGTTGTTTAATTACGGTTTAATCATTTTCTGTTCCAGAAATAAGTTAAAAAAAAAGTGTATATTAAGTGAACATTTCTTTGATTTGACTATTTAATAGGGTGTCCTAATTTTTTCACATGGCTCTATTTAGATATGGCGATTGCCTCTACTTTAAGCTAGTAACTGTAAAGAATAAAATAGTTATAGTTACAGTTGGGTTATATTAGTAGCGTGTGGCTGCTATAAATAGCTCAGTGCTTTGCAGCCCCAGTAGGCAAAGATCTATGATTAATGAGCAGGGAAAATGAAGATAAGGTCTACATTCACAGTGCGTATCTGTCTCCGTTTCCTTTTGCACTCTGCAGACTCACAGGCTTGAGGGTCATTTTTCCCTTTTTTTTTTCTTTTTTTTTTTTATATCATTCATGGTTACCAAAAGAAGAAACCAAAAGTTCCCGAATAACGAACGGGCCTCTAGGCATGCATCTTCATTTTTATGGCCACTGAAGAGAACTAAATAAAATGCTTTGACTTCTTTGACTGATTAATACTGCCAGTTACTCCTTTCAAAATGTATTTTAGCAAGTACCAAAACTGTGCACTTATCCCAGTATTCAGTTTACACATGTTAATATCAGTGCATCCCTTTCATCTCTATAAAATCCTAAAATGTACCATCTTTTTTTTTTTTTAATTATAAATATATGACTATATCCCTAAACAAGGTGGCACCTTGGCTTATCTGTTGATTGATTAGTGAAGTTTGTTCTATGATTTTTCTGTCGTTAATATATAGATTATATTTCTTGATTTTAAGATGTAAATGAGGCCTATTTCCTGAGCCGTGTGTGTGTGTGTGTGTGAGAGAGAAGGGATGTGGCAGTATGACACAGCTGTCTCTGCTGCCTGTGTAATTTTCAGCTCTATCTTTGCTCAGGAGGCTCTGTGTCACTTGGGGTACTATTTATCTGCAGGAGAAGGCTGGAGACCAGCATTCACTGTCAGATTTGCAACATGCAAAAAAAAAAAAAAAATTCTGTAAGGTTTAAAATTGTGATTTCGTATTTGTGTGCCTGCATGTATGCCTTTTTGTATATGTACGGTTCTCATTTGTATAATTGCCATATAAATTATTTATTTTATTCCTTTTTATTATTCTGTTGATTTGAGCTGATCATGAACCATCATGAGGGGCAGTGGTGGCTCGGGGTAAGGTGCTGGATTACTGATCCCAAGGTTGGGGGTTCAAGCCCCACTGTCAACAGTTGTCACCACTATCCCGCCCAGTGTAGCTAACTGGGTTATCAAAGGCCGGCCATGTATCTCGCTGTCTACGGTGAGAGGCTGTAAAAGAACCATTTCTAACTGTAGTCAAGAGTAGCTGCATAGCCATCAGCATGTTTCTGCTCTATGATGGCCTAGCAAGCTGTCCAGAGTGTGCTCTTCTCTTGTCAGAGTGATCTGAGATGGGCCCTGCAACCCTAATTAGGATTAAGCGGTTCAGGAAATGAATGAATGGACCATAATGCAATTAATATTGCATTCCATAATAGCATTCATTGTATTTTTGTTCATTCACGTTCCAAGTAATCATAGCATTAAATCACTTTTTCTGGCTCTATCCAAAATACTGTGTAAAATTTTCAATGGAATAGAAAAATGTTGTGAATTTTGTTAGAAAATGTGTGAAGTCGTACGTGGAAACACTGTTGCTGCTGTTGGTTTATTTCCAGTTCCACTAATCTCTAGTGCAGAGTAAGGATGTAAGAGATATGTAGATATGTAGCTAGATAAGATAAATGGAAATTATTTATTTTTTAAATTCACAGTTCTGTTATTAAAAGGTTAATTTACTCGTTTCATGTCTCCAACACGAGAGTGGTGGTGAATAAAGGTGCAGGAAATTAATCAGGCTATTTGTTCCGTGTACAGTACAGTTTGCATATGTACCTCCAGCACTATGATTTTATAATTTGATCTTTATTTATCCTAACTGTTCAATGTTGATGGACAGAGTCAGCGATTTAACATCACTTACGAGCAATTATTATTTATTTAATAGGAAGTAAATGACGTTGCATTGTCCTTGTGACAAAATGTTCGAAGTGTTTGAGGATGTACTACACAGGAGCACACCTGTACAAGCTTTGTATGATGTATTAAAAAAAAATAAAAAAAAACGAACACTCTGACAGCATGGTGTGAGTATGATAGCATACCAGTATGTCTTTAGCTCATTTTAAGCATTTTACTATATCCTACATTTAGCCACGAAGGAAAGCAAAGTGAAATTGGATAGAGCTTTGTCACATATTGTAACCGTTACAGAGACAGGACAGGTGAGCACGGTTTGCTTCAGGCATAGTTTACAAAGTCTGTTTAGCCTACACAGGAAAATGTAAGTAAACTATGTTTAATAAAAGTCTTTTAATATGCATGGTATTGAAAACACAAGAAAAATAAACCGAAACAAGGTTTTTATGGTTTGCCTTTCCTTCTGTCTTTTTACTTTAAACATTGTTTATTTGCCATAATATTTTTAAATCCTGAAGTAAGTTTTAATTCCGTGTAGGGTACTGTATACAACCTCATATGGTGGACACCTGGGTTCTGTCTTTGTCATCTTGGTGTGGAGATGATTTTGTAGTGTAAGAGAACAATATTGAATGAGAAAAATAAATTCTCTTCACTTTTTTTTTTTTTTTTTTTTTTTACTTACACAGCATGAAGTTCAAGCTTTACTTTTGAAAAAACCTATTCATTTATTTAGGATAACTCCAGCAAATAAAGTATATGATGGTGAATACCTTTCTGAAGATATGAATATTGGCTTCTGCTCCTGGCTCCTCTTCAGTGATGATTATCAGTTGTGGAAATGTTCAGCAGAAGTATTTTTAATGTCAGACTTAATGACTGTGTGCTTGCACCCTCCTCTGCATTTTAGTCATCACTCAGGCATCTGTGTCAATTTTTTTAGATGCAAATAGAATGCTCCAGTATAAACAGAACAGTCTATGCTTCTGTGACTTTGTATAGCCTGAAGTATGGTGAGATTTGTGCATATACGCGACTAAACTGGCTTTTCGTTTTTATAAATCATTTTGCTCCAGTGTAGTGATTGAACCACATATAAATATCACTAAAGTGTGAAAGATTGACTTCAGTGAAAATACCTGAGAAGGTCAGTTCCTTGTGTGACTCATTGGCAAGCAGGGCTTCTTGGATAAGAGGTGTGGCTTAGCTAGTTGCTATGGTAACTGAAGAACAGCTGATGTTTCCTTGGTAATGGGGACAGATGCTGAATAACTAGGCTTGGGGTGTAAGCTATGCTGCAGTTTGTCCTTGTGAAGTTAACACATGCATGGCTAAGGACTGTTCAGTAATGTGTTATAACACATTAATGCACAAGGAATTATATCACCTGCTATAGTGTTGTGGGGTCACAGCCTATAGGCAATAGTTTCCTCTTAATCATAATTATTAATCTTGCTGTCTGGTTGGTGATGGGGCTGTAGTCACTTTTCTCTCTGCAGAAAAATGTTTCCTTAAATAAATATGTAGCTATATGACGAAGGAGTAAGAGTGTGTTAATTATGCAGATATGCAAATAAGCCAGCCTTAGGCTTGTTTCTATAATAGACACTAGAATTTGATGGCTCCAAATCTGTGGGTGGTACAAGGAGAAAGGAGGAACAGTCTGTGCTACGAAAAGGATCTTGCTCTTTGACGCAGTAGTAAGAAAAAAATTATTTATAAAAACATCCACTGTCTATGCTAATGCATGAGATGTAATTCAGTGTAACCAGCCAGTTTACCTGCATGGTTTCATACTGTGCAAAACTACCTGCAGCATCACCACTGAGACTATCTTTGTTTTTGCTTTTTTGTTTTATAATTTTTTTTTTATTTAACCAAGATAAAATGTTATAGGTCCTCTAATAAAAAGGCTGTTGATGGGTTCATCTGCAGAATGACTGGCGATATTAATGATTGAATGCCACAGAGTGGGTTAAACGGTGTCTGACGAAAAGGGAGGGGGTGTTGTTTCAACAGCAAGCATTCGTTTGCACCAAATTCTGTTCAGACACCCCCCCCCCCCACTCTGTCTGCTGCCTCCTGTTGTTGTCGGCATAAGATTGTCCTTATTCATTTGCTATGTTCCAAGATCAATATGTCTGAGCACAAGATCAGCCCTACGCACACTCTGTCCCCTACTTGGAGCCATCACCACCATGACAAGATTCATGTTGTCATGGCAACAGGAGGCGGTTGCTTTGGAGACTTAATGAAACAGGGCGACCAAGGAAATAATGGCAGCTCACTGGAGAGTTTATGGTGGGTGGGTTATGGAGCTAAACATAGAACCATAGCAGTCAGTACAGGTCCTTGAGGCTCTTGTTGTGTCTTCAGTGTTGTTCTTTTTTTTTTTTTTCCCTCCCTGTGACCACCTGCATTCCTACGTTCACTATGACTAATGGCATTGGCTGGCTGTAGTAATGAGTACCCACAGCTTTAAGGATTAAGTGAGATTTATTTATTAGTCTGAATGTTTGTTTTCGTTAATATGCTCCCATTTAAGCAAATAGTCACTCTTCAAGTCCAAGAGTCTTGTGCATGTTATAGTTCTAGACAGACTGCAGACACAGACAAATTAAAACAGCCTCTTAATTTGATATTTTGGTTCCTCTGTCATGTCCGGCCCTCTTAAATAGGTTCAGGACTTTTTAGTATTAGCTATAGAGATGGTTATAGCTCGTTATTAAAAATACGTTCATCAGCTTCAAGAATGATGGTTTAAAGATAGATTTAATGTTTTTGTGCACTACCCCTGTTTAGGGTATAATTTTTATGGCTGGCAGGCATTTCCAGTGCTGTCTGACTCACCTTCCCCAGGGAGTCTAGTGGTAGCCTCCATACGTGACAAAAGCATCACCAACAGACTTCGGTTTGCCTTTCTCGCCCCCCTCCCCGCCCCACTCTATATGGCATACTTTCATCCTTGTTCATGCCTTTCCCCACACCTCTGATTGCAGTGTGTGCTACTCCTGAGAAACTGTTTCTCAATCAGAGCACACTGAATTGTCACTGATATTATCGGCATGAAGGATTCTGACCCTGACAGCAAACGACTTTGAAGGACTAGTAGTGTACAAAGCCTCTTGCTTGTAGCTAGAGAATGCAAAAGTGCAGATAAACCACTGAGATGAAGGGTTAACTAAGATGTCTAAAGCAGCAAATGATTAATCCGTAGGGGTCAAATGGAGACGGACATTGTTCATCAGTGCTATGAATGTATGCAGTAGTAGATTTTGAATGGTAAAGATGTCTTTTAGGCTGTAACTGGTGCAAGTGGCTCTTCTGAGTAGTCTCACGTATTAATCCTGTAGGAGTACAATAAGAGTTCTAAGACATTCTGAAGTAAAGATTACGCTAAGCTCGACCTTTTTCAGAATTCGGAAGAGGAAGTAGAACAGGAGGGGTTGGATGTGCATAAAGCCGCCAACGTGGAGGAAATGAGTGAGGGGAAAAAGGATGGGCTATCAAGAAGAGGTGGGGGCTTATATTTTCAAGCAGCCAATAAGCTGCTACACAAAATCATGTGACGAGAGAAAGGGAAATGGCCATCAAATAGAGAGGGTGGAGGAGTGTCAGAGAGGAAGAGGGGAGAGCGTGCTGCTTCACTCTCTCAGATTCTTGGTGAATTGTGGAGCACAGATACAGGGAGAGAGGCAGCGGTTCATACTCTCATCCTTTGACAACTAAACCAAAGCCAAAAAGGGGTCAGTTTTACCAAAAATATTGTATTACAGAAGAAAAAGAAGTGAATTTAATAAGAAGACCGACGTATTTATACATTTTAGTCGTAGACAGCAATAGCTAGAGGAGGAAAAGCATGTCCTCTCTCTCCAACCAACAGCCAGGATCTCCATTCTCGGAGTACAGTGAGCTATGCAAGGGTTCTTCGATGTCCACACCCCCTGCAACACAAGGTTGGGATTGGCAGCATGGTGACATTGGCACTCCAAGGAACTTTGCTGGTACCCCACGAGCACTGGGTCTGACTGATGAAGATAAGCTGTGTTTATTTGACTCTCCAGCAGTAGTGGGGAAGGAGTCAGAATTGCAGGTGCCTGGACGAAGTGTAATTCCTGGGAGTATGTCACTAAGCAGTGTAGGGGAGAGTCTTGAGAGCCCTCTCTCTTCATCTCCTTCACCTGCATCCCCTGGGAAATTTACAGCGCCTTTTGAATCTGTAGGTAAGAGTTTGATGTTACCCTCTTCCCAACTTTCAGGATCACCTTCACAGAATACTGATGCCCTGTCCACTGTTGAATCTCCGAAACCAGCTACTGTAGCAGAATTGAATCCATCACCACTTGGCCTCAATCCAGAGATGAGCCCAAAAATAGGCTCTCTCAAAGCGCCTCCTAACTACTGTGTTATAGGGATCGTCAATGACAATTATCTTGAAGGAGGAGATGAAGGTGTAGGGGGAAGACCAGCAGCCGAGGGTTCATCAAATGAGAGTGAGGAAGAGAGCGAGGTTCTTGAGCCTTGTTTCATGGGTCGAGCTGAGCAGCAGAGGAAAGCTATGAGGAGAGCCATGTCTGAGTGTTCTCATTTGTCCGTGCCAGCCAACATACAGCTGCCAGACAAGTACCCTGGTGGAGGAGTGCTGAATGAGCTGACCTCACCAGTAGGAGGACCCCGTCGGCCTCACACTGGGAGTATGAAACGCTCACTCACCGTGGCAGATGATCAGCCACCGACACCTCCACCAACCCTCTATGCTACTGGAACTCGTAACAACTTGAGTCATGGAACTGGGACAACATTTTATCTCACCCCATTTCCACCACTCAAGGGTAATGGAAGCTTTCCCCTCTCGCACATGGAGGATGTTCCAGAGGGTTCAGTTGTAGACAAGGACCAAGGTGTGCTCCTGCCAGTGCCTGTCACAAACCGAATACTCAATGGCAGCGGTGTTGGTTCTGAAGGCGTCACTTTGTTCCCTGTGCTTGAGGGTAGGTACTGTAAGCCTGAAAATAAGCTGTATAGTTATGCTTATTTCAACAATATTAGTAAAAAAAAAAGACGAGAATACCTACATTTTTGGCCAAGGTCTTTATGGGATGGAATTAATTGAAAAGTAAACGAGAGTAATGAGTGTGTTCTCTCAATGAACAACTGAAAGAAGGGTGTACATAAATAACATACTTTCTTTTAATTTAGTCAGTGTCTGTCTGTCTGTCTGTCTCTGTCTTCATAAGTGTATGAGAGCATTTGCCAAGGAAAAAGAAAATGTTAGTCGCACCAAAGATGAAGGGCATTGAACGTGTAACCATGGATAGTTGGTCAGTTTGACTGCAGCTATAACCTCCAACACTGCGAAGTAAAATCGACCATACAGATTAGCTGTGTGCTCAAAAAACTGGTATAATGACATTGATCCATATGTCTGCACGACTGCCATTTGTTCAGCAATGGTCAGCGGTATTAATGCAAGTAATTGTGTCAAGCAGTAAGCAAATTGGCAAAGTCAAGCTTTTCTGAAAGCAAAGTATGTGCTCGTTGAAGAAATAGCAGCACGAGTGTCTGTTCTGACAATCATGTGTTGCTACGTGCCTGTGGACTGTACCTGGTGATTCCACATGTCAGTCAAATGACCTCTTTCTGTAATGGAAAATGGTTTGCGAGTACGCTGTGTGTGTGTGTGTGTGTGTGTGTCAGTTTAATTTCTGGCTTACAGAACAAATTCAAAGGGGATTACGACATCATTTCCAATCACATCCAAGTGATGTATGATTAAAGGGATTTGTTTTGACCCTCAGTGGGCTTTTATTAATGCAGATCTTCTCTGGCTGTTGAGACCATTTTTGCTAAAATGTTTGAGGATCAGAAGATTGCTGGTTATTTCTTTGCAGCTGTTTATCTACCAGAACTTCTCATTTTCAAATGTAGTCTTCAGACCAGTGTTCAATTTTATCTCAGCTTAAAGAAGAAAATATGGTTTCCTTTTAACTTTTTTTTTTTTTTTTGGGGGGGGGTCAAACACTGTGAGTAAATGTCATTTTCTTCCTAATTTGTATGGTAACTGCATGCCTCATGTCTGACTCAGTCCAAGCACATCATAATATACTCTTAATAGAATAGTTTTGATTGCTTTGTGCAAAATGTTTTAACTGTGTTTGTATCCAGCCTGAACAGTTGCAGTGGTTGACCACAAAGCTTGCATTTTAAAAATATCAGCTTCAGTTACAGAATGTTAAATTGCTTTAAATGTTGCTTGCTGCCAAGCCATTGTTGGATGGTTAGTATCAATGGTATCAATCTTCCCCTGTGTGTGTGTGTGTGTGTGTGTGTGTGTGTGATTTTTACTGCTCAGTTTCAGTTTAATTTTTAATTTTATTTGCAAATTGACTGTTCTTTGGAAAATGCAATATCATTGTTTACAAAACCATTATTCTTCTTCAACACCTGCTTATCCGATTCATTATTATGAAGAATTAAACATTGCATGCATATAACTGAATGCAACAGAGCAACACATGTTTATTACGAATTCATCCTGCATATTGAAGTTTAAGTGTTTCATATAAAATTATGAACAATTTATTCAAGTGGCAATTTTTATCTATTATTTATTAATACTGGTCCTACTGTAAGTGGAGCACCCGTTTCGCAGTTTGACCCCCGTGATTATGCAGCTGTATGTAAAGTTTGGTTACTTATCAGGGAAAAGCTCGACGCAGTATTTCTTGTATCCTTTTTTGTTGTTGTTTAAAGATGCTCTACTTTTTTTTTTTTTACAAAACCACAGCTACAGAAATGTTTTTTTAAAAGGTTACACCAGCCGTGATGTTATTGACAAGTGAAGTGAATATTAATTAGTGTGCTTGTGTGTGGTAGAGAAACACACACACAAACATACATACATGGGTCTGATCACTAAACTGTTAAATGAACTGTATCACTAACCTTTTTAATTTTCTGCAGATTTAGGGGAAAAATAGTTTTACTTTTTTTTGTATTAGGCCAATACACATTCAAACATGGTAGATGCAGAATGATATTCCTTGGAGAAGCATCATCATCAAATCATCAGTAGGACGTCTCAAAGTCAGTATGTAACATGGACAGAATGACTAGCCTTTAGTTAATAATTGTGTAATTAGTTACACTGTGTCCACTGATGATGCTTGACATGTTAAACTTTTCTTTATCTCAAGTCAATTAATGCCAATCCATCAGTGATCGGTGGGAGCAACTTAAAACGGGATTGATTTATGTAACTTTTCCTCTCCATGTTAGGTATATCAACAATCCCGTTTTAAGTCCATTCGTTCATTCTCTGAACCCCTTAATGCTAATTAGCGTCCAGGGAGGGTAGTGCCCATCTCAGTTAACTATCGGTGAGGGCAGAGGACATTCTGAACAGCTCATCAGGCCATTGCAGGGCAGAAACACGATGACGGCTAAGCAGCCTGCTCTTGTCGAAATTTAGCAGTGGTTCTTTTACATGAACCTCACACCTTAGATAGTGAGAGACATAGCCAGCCTTTAATAATCCAGTTAGCTGCACCAGGGGGACAGTGACAACCCATTGAGAGTGGGGCTGGAACCCCCAACCTGAGGATTGGTAATCCAGCACCTTACCACCAGGCTACCACTGCCCTCCCGTTTTAAGTCTGTTGCTTATTTACCAATTTTGCCACGCACATACAGATTTCATGGTTTATAGTGCATCATCTATGATCCAATTCATGTTATTGGAAATTTGGAGACCTAAGAAGAGGCTTAGTGTGACAAGAAAATTACAGGTCTTGTCCCAAAATTAAGTATTAAAAAGGTGTAAACTAGGAAGTATTTGAATTGTTTCAAAAACTGTGTTCACCATATTTAGATATTTTGATATTATTATGATGATATTATCTCCCGGGCATGTACAAAAGATTTTGATGGATTGATTCACATATAAACTTGGACATGAAAATATTTTTTTCATGTTTGAAGTTGGGTAGTTGGAAGATATGCCAGTTTTGTGATCAAACCCATATACTTCATAACATTGTTCTATGGTGGCATTTTATTTTGGCTTGTTTTATGCTTGTGACATGAAAAATATGACAGGGTCTGTATAGAACTTAAGTTAATATATCACACATCTCACCGAGATGTTTTGTGTAGTCTATGTATCGATAGGCAACAGCCATTTTAACATTGCAATGGGGACCTATACGTTGAGCTGGTGGTTTAAGTATCATGGCTGTTCATTTCTAATTATGCTTAAACCAAATGATGTAGGAAAAACATGCATTGTAGAAGTATTTTTTGGCCCTCAATTAAGTAGAATATAATGGTGTATATTATCTAGGGTGTATATTCTACATTAAATTGGTTTAATTTGTGTGTTCAGGTAAAACTGAGAAAATACAGAGAGAGGTGGAAATAATAGAAAATTCTGAGAAGTCTGATGTTTTCAGCAAAGTGGACAAGACGGACAAAAACGAGAAGCCTGACAACACTGATCCGGTGGCTAAAGTTGAAGGGAGCAAAGTGAAAGACCAAAAAGAAGACAAAGGTAGTAGTGACAAACAAGATACACTCAACAAGGTGGACAAAGTAGCAGAGACTGATATAAAAGACACAAAGGAAATCAAGGAAAGTAGTCAAAAGCAAGATGCATTTGATAAGCTACAAAAAGACAACGAGACTGATAAAGTCAAAAAGGAAAGTAGAGAGAGTAGTGATACATTTACCAAGGTGGACAAATTACAAAAGACAGATATAGATGACAATATTGAAAAGCAAGATACATTGAAGGTGAAAAAAGTTGAAGAGACAGATATAAAAGATCAAAAGGAAAACAAGGATAGTGGTGATAAGCAAGACACATTAAAGAAAGTAGAAAAAGTTGAAGATGCACTGGAAGCTAATAAATCAGAAAAAACAGACAAAACGGAGCAACCTGAAAAGATACTCGTACCTGAAAAGGCTGATCCAAGTAATGAGGTAGAAAATGTTGAGCAAGCTGAAAAAATTCCAGCTCTAAAATCTAATGAAGAAAAGCCAGATCTGTCTCCAGAGATGGGAAAGGGAGTGAAAGTGGAAACGGCAGAGATGGTAGAATTGAAAGCGGAAACTACCAAAGTTGATAGAACAGAAGAAGATAAATGTGAGAAAGAAAAGTTTGATCAGGAGCAAACTGAAGACATGAAGAATGACAATGCTGGTAAACACAGACTCGATCAGAAACCTGATGAGAAAATAGAAAAGGACAAAGCTGAGAAAGACAAGCCGGATCAGAAGCAAGACAAAACTGAAACTGAGGTTGTGCAGTCGGGAAAAAATGTAGGTCAAGAAACGAAAGCTGTGGAAGAGACCAAACTGTCTGGGAAACTGGAAAATCAGGAGAAAACAGAAAAACCTGGAACAGAGGTGAAAAAAGACCCATCTGCCAAAGTGGAGAAAGAAAACAAAACTGAAAAGGCCAAAGTAATAGCAGCTAAGAGCATAGCAGCTAATGGTGCTAGATCCGCACCGGGAAAAGAACTGCCCAGTCCAGAAAAGAAAACCAAGGTATGTCACTATGTTTTTCAGTCATCCAAATAGTTCATTGGTCATGCTGCTTTTCTCCTGCTAATGCTAATTTTTGTTTACGGATTTTAACATGCACCAGTGCAAGCATACCTACAGTAAAATCATGTACCAAAGCATGACAAAGATATCAGGTTTGTTGTTGTGTTCAGGGTTCCACGCTGTGTGTGTTTAACAGATCGATAGACAGGCATATATACACAGGCGGTCCTCACTTAACGACGATTTGGAGTCACGACAACTGTGAGTGTGTGCGTATGCTCATGCAAACCCAGTGTTGGCAGCATCTCCCATCCGGGCTCCCTACTCACACACGCACACGCACGCACACACTCACTACTCAGTCGGAAGTCTACTACGCTGCTAGGTAAGAGAGTTCAAGCGATTGCTAGCAGTTATGGCTTCTCACATTCAATGGTTGATACGTATGCAATACAGTAGCCTACTGTACAAATATAAACCAAGCAAAATGTCTACTAAAGTGGGGTTCGTTTAACGACGGAATCGCTTAATGACTGAGTCTACAGAACATAACCCTGTCGTTAAGTGTGAACCACGTTTGTGTGTGTGTGTGTGTGTGTGTGTGTGTATACATATATAACAATATTTTCCCCCCTTTCCTCCCCTAAAGAGCACCTGTGCCCCTGATTTGATAAAAACTGGAGCACACAAAGACAATTTGAAATGTTAGTTTATGTTTAGGCATTTATCCCTCAAGTTATCTTCCCAGTAATTCTACTGTTACTATTTTTACTCTGGGGTTAAGATCTTTGCCAGAGGTCTTAGCATGGTTAGGGTAAGCAATTTTCAGCCCACAACCTCTGAATAATGAGCCCAGCATGAAAAAACAAAGCCCCAATCTTGTTACGAGCTGTTTATTTGCTAAGAGCTGGTGGCTTTGTGATTTCTGTATTTATTAGTCTCTGTACAGAGCACACAGATTGACCAATCAACTGCCTGAAGACTCGGATCAGTTGAGTAAATGAGCCGTCAGGTGTGCTCCTGCTTGGTTGAAACTGAAACCTGCAGCCCCACAGCCATTTGTGAGTTTGACACCCCTGATTTGGCTGGTTATATCATATCCGTTTGGTGTCCAGATGTCTACCACAGGAAACCCAGTCAGGCTTCTGCATCACCGAATACACCACCTCTCATATTTTTGAAGAATAAAACTATACTCTAACTCAGGTAGGCAAATACATGTTCCCAGAGCAAATGCCAAAATCAGAGGTTTAATATAATATGAACTCATTGAACGGATAAATAAACTAGCAAGTGATACTTAGAAAAACGTTCGTGAAAGCAAACCCTATTTTGCTCCAGACCATATTTGGGAAAACTTAGGGAAGAAGCAAAATGCAGGGACTTTTGGATTCTGAGGAGCTTTAGGATTTATTCATTCACTTCTGCTACTCCTGCCAAAAATCACTGCCACAGTTTCTATTTCTGCTAAACACATTTTGCTAGCCGACTCTGAACTTAGACACCCACCACTCTAACATCTTCCTCTCTTCCTTAAGTACACTCAACACGTGTGCACACACAAGCTGTTGCATCCTTTAAAGTATCTTTGCTTCTCTTATAACACTTAACAAAAGAGATATACATTGGGTGCTCCTTTGGCCTGTTTTTTTCTTCCTAATTTTAGGCAATGCCTGAATTTATATATATTGCCCAATGAAGGTAAGTAGTCTAACATTTCCGGGCCTATACTGTGTTACACCATTGCAAGAATGCCAGCTACAAGCACGCAGCTCATTGATGGTGTACGCAGCAACACAATTTTTGGCAAAATGTTGAAATATCTACAAAATATTGGTTTCCATCTATCAGGTAAAATATTTTAAGAAATTCAGTTATTTATCAAATAAATAATCTAAAATGTGTTTAAAAAAAGCAGATCGACCAAATGTCCATAAAACTAAAACACATGCTTCGTGGAACCCTACCAACAACCACAAATCAGAAAAAGTTGGGATGGTATGGAAAATGTAAATAAAAAAAAAAAAAAAACACTTCTTCATTGTCTGATCAATTTCATTTAAGTTATTAAGACATACATTCTTTTCTGGGTTTCAGGGCTGCAACACATTCCAAAGAAGTTAGATTGGGAAACTAGAGCAATGAGATACAGTGGTATGAAAAAGTATCTGAACCTTTTGGAATTTCTCACATTTCTGCATAAAATCACCATCAAATGTGATCTGATCTTTGTCAAAATCACACAGATGAAAAAACAGTGTCTGCTTTAACTAAAACCACCCAAACATTTATAGGTTTTCATATTTTAATGAGGATAGCATGCAAACAATGACTGAAGGGGGAGGAATAAGTAACTGAACCCTCTGCCTAAGGAGACTTAAAGAGCAATTGAAACCAATTTTTACCAAACAATTTAAGTCAGGTGTGTGCCCAATCACTGATGAGAGGCTTAAAGCTGCCCTGCCCACTATAAAACACACCTGGTAAGAATTGTCTTGATGAGAAGCATTGTCTGATGTGCACCATGGCTCGCTCAAAAGAGCTGTCTGAAGACCTGCGATCAAGAATTGTTGATTTGTTTAAAGCTGGGAAAGGATACAAAACCATCTCTAAAAGTCTGGATGTTCATCAATCGACAGTCAGAGAAGTTGTCTACAAATGGAGAGAGTTTGGCACTGTTGCTTCTCTCCCAAGGAGTGGCCGTCCACCAAAGATGACTCCAAGAGTTCAGCGCAGAATACTCAGAGAGGTAAAAAAAACCCTAGAGTGTCTGCTAAAGACTTACAGAAATCACTGGCACAGTCCAATATCTCTGTGCACACATCAACTATATGTAAAACAATGGCCAAGAATGGTGTTCATAGGAGGACTCCAAGGAGGAAGCCACTGCTGTCTAAAAAAAAAAACATTGTTGCTCGTTTAATGTTCGCAAAAAGGCACTTGGACACTCCACAGAAGTTTTGGCAAAATATTTTGTGGACTGATGAAACCAAAGTTGAATTGTCATGTGTGGAGGAAAAATGGAACAGCTCACCAACATCAACACCTCATCCCCACCGTGAAGCATGGTGCAGGGTGCATCATGGTTTGGGGCTGTTTTGCTGCCTCGGGGCCTGGACAACTTGTAATCATTAATGGAAAAATGAATTCAAAAGTTTATCAGGATGTTTTGCAGGAAAACCTGAGGCAGTCTGTCAGACAGATGAAGCTACAAAGAGGATGGATGCTGCAACAAGACAATGATCCAAAACACAGAAGTAAATCAACTTCAGAATGGTTTCAGAAGAACAAAATACACGTTCTGGAGTGGCCAAGTCAAAGTCCAGACTTGAAGCCCATTCAGATGCTGTGGCATGACCTCAAGACAGCGATTCATGCCAGACATCCCAGGAATCTGACTGAACTACAGCAGTTTTGTAAAGAAGAATGGGCCAAGATTAGTCCTGATCGATGTGCCAGACTGATCTGCAGCTCCAGGAAGCGTCTGGTTGAAGTTATTGCTGCCAAAGGGGGTACCACAAAATATTAAATGTGATGGTTACTTATTCCTCCCCCTTCTGTCATTGTTTGCATGCTATCCTCATTAAAATATGAAAACCTATAAATGTTTGGGTGGTTTTAGTTAAAGCAGACACTATTTTGTTCATCTGTGTGATTTTGACAAAGATTTGATGGTGATTTTATGCAGAAATGTGAGAAATTCCAAAAGGTTCAGATACTTTTTCATACCACTGTATAATGAATAAATAAACAAAGAGTTACATCCACAAATACCAGTTAAAACTTGACTGTGCAAAAGGAAGCTGTATTAACTGTTTTCAGAAGCGTAGAGAGAATTCCTGGGCCGAGAGGCATCTGGTGTGGACTATCAGGGAGTACAGATGCATCTGGGGTGGACTATCAGGGAGTACAGATGCATCTGGGGTTTTTAATTTTAAATTTTATTTTTTATTATTTAAAAGAAAGAAACTGACACCATGTGCTCGAGACCAAAGAGCAAACAGATTGTCCAGACTGACAGCAACAGGGCTAGAAGTGAGAGTCTGTTTGGGTAAGAGGCTGTAACAGCAGAATAGCACCGAATTTTCCGGACCATAAGGCGCACCGGATCATAATGTGCAACAAGCAATGACAAACAGCTGAACGGCCCACGTGTATACTTGCATCGCACCGAACTATAAGGCACATTAAGCGAGACAAGTCAGATCAGTCAAACTTGATTCAACTCTCACAATAACTCAGCATTGTTCAGTTGTAACAATATAAAACAATACTCACTTTTTCAGTTCATTCCTCTTCCACAAATCCATCAAATTCTTCATCTTCAGTGTCGGAGTTTAACAGTTGCGCGAGTTGGACATAAAGCCCGGATCCCTCTATTATTTTTATTATATTATGTTATTATATTTTATCATCCATTATTCCCTCGTCCCTGGAGTCAGATCAGTAGAGACTGAAATTGGAAGTCTTCCGGGTCGTGACCTAAACTTCTCTCAACCATGCCCCCTTTAAAGAGATGGCGTCACCACAGTAACAAACATGGCGGCGTCCATTCGCAGCATATTTTGTTCATTACAGAACGGAGGTCATTACTCTTGAGGCACTGTATTAGTGTAACTTGAAATTCAAGAAGGTTAATCCCAGGTCTCAGGAGGACACCTGTAGCAGTGCTTTATCCTGATGATGAATGTGAGACTCTCATTAAGCCAGCTGAGCATCCTGAGGGTAGTGACGGAGATTTGGTGGAAAAAAACACGTATGTATTTCGCAGCGAGTCACCTGACTACGATAGCTGTAATGCCGGTATTTGGACATAAAGCCCGGATCCCTCTAACATATGACCTGCTGACACTAATATCTAGCAGTTGGAGTTCTTTGGTTAATCCACCGGAATGATGGTAAACTCTTGAGTTAATTTTCTTCACTTGGGTTTTGACGGTGGCAGAGAGATGGAGTCGCACGGCCTCACCCACACACAAGGCGCACTGGATTACAAGGTGCACTGTCAAATTTTGCACATTAAACGTTTTTAAGTGCGCTGTATGGTCCGAAAAATATGGTATATCAATAGTGAACTGGCCTGTCTGCCGTCCTGACTTGTTTTCAACAGGGAATGTTGTGAAATCTGAAATGAAAAATGTGATTAGCATGACAAAACGAAATAAGAAAAGGTAAAACATCAAATAATGAAAAATGTAATATTATATAGAAATCATTGTTTTTAACATGCCATCCTAACATTTTGTGATATGGACTTGTATTAACACTACACCAAGGGTACAACAGGTATCTTTAGCATTCCTCCAGCTGCTTTTGTTCTGCTGCCATCATTTATCCTCTTATGTTTTTGTTACTCCTTTGCTTTCCATTTTTTTGTGTTTGCCATCCATCCATGCAGCCTGTTACCACAACAACCAAACCAAGCATGGCCAAGCCCCGGCCAAACACGGGGTCCAATGCTACGGCTGCTCCTAAGCGCCCAACCCCAGCCCCTACCTCCACAAACACCACCTCCTCTACCCTCAGCAAAAAAGTATCTGTGCCCAAGGCACCCATACCCACGGCTGGCACCAAGCATTCTGCTGTGGCTGCCAGCCGTCTCTCTACAACCACAGTGCTCAGTCAAGTCAAGCCTAAGGTAAGTCCCCAAGTTTGCTCTATGCTCTTATAAAATCAGAAAATAACCTCTTTAAAGTCAAAAGCACTTCTACCCTACCTCAGATCTTGTGTTTAGTTCTCTTGCATGATTGACCTTTTTGTTCTCATTAGCAATGCATTTATTAGTTTTTATCCAGAAAGCATCTGCTGAAATTGCTGTCTAAGTCCATACATTTATAACATAGTACATACAGTATGTACAGACGCTCCCCGACTTACGTTTTTAATTGGTTCTGAACAGCCAAACGTAAGTTGAAAGTGAACGTAAGTTGTTACTGTGGTGTGACGTCTGATGCTCATACTGTACTATACATCCATAAATGCCATTACCGTATCTCATAAAACACCCCTAAATCAATTATTATGAACATAACATTGTAAAATAATATCAAATGTATCAAATAATATCAACTTTAATTTCAAATAAGTCACTTATTTATACCAAGTTACTTTACATGAAGCTTAAAACAGCCAATCGGCGCTTACAATATGTGAGGCGCTCAATACCGAAAGTAGTGTACTTGCAAAAGTAGTGTACTTGCTGTGGGTTAGACAGAGTTCCGGTCTATATTTTATATATATTATCTATAAAAAGGACATGAACTAAGTATAATACTGTATCTTGCATTAAACATACAGCACTGTATTTTTCAAAAAAATTCCCACTAGGGGGAGGTATTGCATTATATCAGGGGTCGACAACTCGTGGCTTCGGAGGCACATGCAGCTCTTTCACCTCTATGGCTTCCAGGGGTTAGAGAGAGAAACCAGCTTTCATCTGAATGATGGGAGAATCTGCCTTAGGCAGAGTCCTGCAACGGTTGGGTACCCACAGGTACCCAGTGGGTAACTTTCCAAAAATACTCTTTTAGGGTTGAAAATTACATAGATGAAAATTAACAGTCACGGGTGTGGGTGGATATTTATTTGGTGTGAGCGGGGTGATTTTGTGTGCGTGTTCTTGTGGACATGCCTATCGGCTACATTGACAGTCTCAGTGGTTTTGATCTGCTGTGTTGGTGGATTTCCAAATTCTTGTGCTCATGGCAAGGCTCTCACCATCAGCGTGGCGAGCAAGAGATTTTTTCCGCCGCCAGGGTTTGTAATCCAGGACCGGAAATCACAGCAGAAGTAAGAGACGGTGATTAGATTTGTACACGGCAATCGCCAAATTAAATGACTCTCCTCCCAGTGACAAAATAAAGTACTGGGTGTGGTTCAGTCTCCACTCTGAGAATGGGTCGGTCAGTGTAGCATTAAGCATTAATATTATTTAAAAGAATGTTGAACAGGCTCCTTTTAAAAATAAGTCTTCATATACAGTCGGCCCCCAATTTACGAAATTAATCCATTCCAGAGCCCTTTTCGTATTGCGGGGATTTCATAAGTAAGGGTCGCATCTTACATGTTAAACGCCTAATTCTTTCCAAGGCTCCTGTCTTTGGACTGGAAAAAACCCATAAACCCTTTAAAAATGATAAAAGTACATTAATTTTGTATGAAATATGTGTTAAAAGTAAAATAAAATTATTTATTAAACCATTTTATTAACATATTAAACCATTTTATCAACATATTTATTAATTAAACCATTATTAAACAACCATTTAATAACACACACACCTCTATCTCTCGTGAGCGCGCTGCGGGCCATGCCCACAAGATGTGAATTCAAAGTGCATTCCCTGCTTGATCATTTACTGAATTAAAACCACTTAAAAAACTAAACTAAAAACTAAAGCGTTATTCCTTCTCTCTCTCTCTCTCTCTCTCTCTCTCTCTCTCTCTCTCTCTCTCTCTCTCTCTCTCTCTTGCCGCGCGCTGTGGGCCATGCCCACAATACGTGAATTCAAAGCACATTCCCTGCTTGACAAACTCAACTTTAATTTGATTCCTTAAGGGATCAGAATTCCAGATGAGCTCAAATGCACCCACATTTATTAAACATTTACTGAATTAAAACAACTTAAAAAACTAAAGAGTGAAGCTTCCTTCTGTCTCTATCTGGGAGGCCAGCAGGGTGGGATGTTGAGAGACATCCAATGAGAGAGCAACTCGCGCTTCGTGTGAAATTTTGATTGGCGCATTTGAATTTTCAATTTCTTTTCGTAAGAGGGGGTTGTTTCTTATCTCGGGGACTAAACTCAAGAAAATGTTTTTCGTAACCCGGGGATTTCGTACACAGGGGTCTTCGTATGTTGGGGGCCGACTGCACTCTGTGTTGCTGTCGTTTTTGTAAATTAAAACTATGACAAAACACCATTAATATAATGAATAAAGAAAAAGAAAATCCCACGAGTGGCGTGATGGTGAGGTAGACGACCCAACCCATTAACACATCTGGCTGCACCCCGCCCCATGCTTCGTGGGATAGATATTCTCTTTTTATATATACTAGAAGGACTCAATTCTGAACCACTTAATCCTAATTAGGGTCGCTGGCAGGCTGGCGATGTTTTTTTTTTTTTTTTTTTTTTTTTTAAATCCAAATGTTTTTGTTGCAAGCGGAATTGTAATTTAATTGTCTCTGCAGTTGTTTAAATCAATGCAACACATTAACACACTTAACAGGAAGGAAAAAGGGGGAAAACATTGTATGCAGTGCTGTTTGATTTTAAATGTCAAAAAAGGATTTGTGGCTTCCAGTGTTTTCTTTAATGTGGAAGACAGGTTTGCCAACCCCTGAACTAGAAGTATCCAGAATACTAAGGCAGGTTCCACTCTGATGATGATCTTGTTTCATACAACATTAAACTTCTTAGCACTTCTGTAACAAAACGTTTTCCTTCCTGAATAATATCAAGCAGTTTTACTTTTTCATGCAGAGTCATTACCTTTTTCTGGCGCTTTGGTGTTTGGGTGGCATGATGGAGCTTAACTCTAACTTAAAACACAACACACTTAAAAAGCACAGGCACAGAGTGTTCGCGAATGAGGAAAAAGGGGCATTACATCATCTCAACCAATTAGCAGGAGGGAGAACAGCCATTGGCTGAATTTAAATAACATGACAGTTGCTCGGCAATCCACTAATGTGAAAAGTTGTGAGTGAAAAACCACTGTACACGATGTAAAACTACCGAAAAAGCCTGTTTGTCATCTGCTACTTGTGCATATATACAATTGCCAAGAGAAAAAAATGCAAATTTCAAGAATTCCTTGTCAGTGATGTTTCCGTTTCATATCGCTAATTCTGTGACTTCCGTCCGTTTTCCGCCATCGTGGAAAATCATTGGCTGTACCTGTGAACGCAATATCTCGAAAGCCCCTTTGAGATTTTTTCAAACTTTGCTCAAATGCTCATTCAAGACTCAAAATTTAACTATTATGATTTTGTAGGTCAAAGGTCAAGGTGACTGCAGTATAATGTGGGCCATTCTTATGAAAGTAATATCTTAAGATTGATTTGGTTTTTGTTTTTTTTTTGGGGAATTTTGCTTAAAGTCTAATCATACGGAGGGATAAGGTTTTGGTGGTTCAAGGTCAGTAGTGTAGCCTTACTGCACTGAGGCATACGACTGCCAGGAGGTAGTTCTTGATATTCTTGTTCCTTATCTCAGTGTTCTTGTAAATACTTCTGCAAACATTTGTGGGTTACATGAAACTAGAAACGATTCTGCAATGGGAAATTTAGTTTAATTAAGGTACTGCTGTCTCTGTGCTTACTAAAGCTCTATATTAAGGGCATAGATCAGGGGTGCTCAATCCTGCTCCTGGAGATCTACCTCCCAGAAGACATTCACTCCAACCCTAATCACGCCCACCTAACCATCCAATCATCTCATCAAGACCTGACTGGATCTTACATGTCACATGGGCCACATTAGGGTTGGAGATAAAGTCATCTGGAAGGTAGATCTCCAGGAGCAGGATTGAGCACCCCTGGCATAGATATTTTGAAAGTCTAATGGCCATTCACTTTAGAACAAAGATGAGCTACTTCTGAAAAAACACTGAGAAATGCAGGGCCTGAATTTCTAATTTCCTGCTTAAAGCTCCTGAAAAACCCTCAGACTATTAATAATACATCTCAGATTCTGTCTTTTTTCATCTTGCTCAGACGGCCACAGACTCGCCAATGCCAAAGTCCCATGCTGCTTCATCCCGATCCACAGTTTCCAAGAATGGTACATCTACCACAGCAATGAGCAAAACCACCACATCAAGTGCCCCCACAGCACGGCGCACTCTGGGTATGTCTACCACACACACACACACACACACACACACACACACACACACACACACACAGAGACTTATGCTAAATTACTATAGCTCAAAACCAAAATTCAAAGCCTCTTTCTAATTACTTCAAGAATCCGGTGCAAGTTTGTCATGTGGCATTTTTTCCTAGACTAATGAACTAAGAACTGTAAATATTGAATGCACCAGAAATAAAACATTGACACATGACATGCTAAAATCACACCTGCCAAAAACTGCAGCAGATTTACTACAGGAGGTCTGTGGTGGCAAGCACCCTCCTTTATGCGGTAGTCTGCTGGGCGGCCTGGGGGGGGTTAAGAGGAAGGACGACTCCTCACGACTGGACAAACTGGTGAGGAAGGTGTGCCCTGTAGTTCAGCCGGAGCGAGACAGTGATGGCTCAGAGGTTAAGGCTCTGGATTACTGAGCCGAAGATTGATGGTTCAAGCATAGCATCATGAAGCTGCTACTTTTAGGTCCTTCATCAAGGCCCTTAACCCTCAACTCTTCAGTTGTATAAAAAAATGATGACTGAGTCATGCTGAAAAAGTGTGTCTGTTGAATGTGGATTGAAGTAAGGTTTTTGAGGCCATCATAGCTTAGTGGATAAGGCGATGGGTTACTAATCTGAAGGTCAGCGGTTTAATCCCCACTATCACCACTGTTGGGCCCTTGAGCAAGGCCCTTAACCCTCAATTGCTTAGTTGTATAAAAATGATAATTGTAACTTGCTCTTGGATAAGAACAGCTGTAAATGGAAATCTGGCAGAGTGACGAATGCTGAATAAGCTCTTGTCAATTATAGACAATCCAAAGCTTCCACTGAACAGCGTAATCACGGACAGAGGAGCAGCATCAGCTGTCATTGTGTTGCTTCACTGATGGACTGTTCCTCCCTCATGCCATCAGACTTTTTAACTCTAGCTTGGGGGGGGGGTATACTAGCACAACACACACACACACACACACACACACACACACACACACACATACACATACTTGCCTTGCACTGCACCACTCACTGCACACCATACACCTTAACCTGCACAAATATGTTAATACTCAACTTTTTAAAGTATTTGCTCTGGACAGGCGATCACCAGGAAAACAAAAGACTACACAGCACTATCACCTCTCACAAGACACCATGAACCTTAATCCACATATGAATGTTAACACCGGACTTTTGTTAATCTCTGTATTAAACTGCCATTATAGTATTATATTAAAATCTCATACTTTCATCACTGTCTGCCACAAGTTCTTTAAACTTTTAATTTTTGCTACAGATGCCTCTTCATAGATTTATTACACTATATACAGGGATCCCTCACTTTCTGCGGTTAAATGGGACTGAGATCCCCACGTGACCATCAAAATCCGCGAAATCGGACCCACCCCCAACTGACGTATACATACATGTTTATGTGTATTATCAATAAATACATATTCAATGCTATAAATGCTTATAATAACATGAAAAAAATAACAAGGTGTAAATAAAATATAAATACACACACATACAGACGATATTGCATGAGAAGATGACGACACACATACATGTGAGCATGCGCCTTCACACACAGATGCAACAATGTAAGTAGTTTTGATGGGAGATTTTGGGTTGTTTTTTGTTTTGTGCTAGTTTAGGGTTTGTTTTTTTGCATAATTGGCCTCGTTTTTGTGGCATTTTCCTTTACTTTTTCCGCTATTCTTCCTTAGTTTTCTTTATTTTTTTTAATTTGATGAATATCTATTGATTTATTAAAAAAAAAAAAAAAAAAAACACGATGCACTGAAGCCAACATGTATGCTCGGTTGGAAAGTAAAGAGGGAGAAAATGATTTATACAGGTTGGCACAGCAGAGAAATAGAGATGGGAAGGACGTGCAGCAAGTTAGATTGATAAAGGACAGAGAGGGAAATGTATTGACTGATGAAAGAAGTGTGCTGGGAAGATGGAAAGAGTACTTTGAATAGCTGATGAATGAGGAAAATGAGAGAGAGAAAAAGAGTAGAAGGGGTGACTGTTGAGGACCAGGAAGTAGCAAAGATTAGTAAGGGTGAAGTGAGGAGGGTATTGAAGAGGATGAAGAATGGAAAGGCAGTTGGTCCTGATGACATACCAGTGGAGGTATGGAAGTGTCTAGTAGAGGTAGCAGTAGATTTCCTGACAAGAACATTCAACAAGGTCTTAGAGAGTGAGAGGATGCCAGAGGAATGGAGGAGAAGTGTGCTGGTGCCCATTTTTAAGAACAAGGGAGACGTGCAGAGTTGCGGCAACTACAGAGGGATGAGCCATACGAGGAAGTTGTGGGAAAGAATAGTGGAAGCTAGACTAAGGGCAGAGGTCAGCATTTGTGAACAACAGTTTGGTTTCATGCCAAGAAAGAGCACCACAGATGCAGTGTTTGCCTTGAGGATGTTAATGGAGAAGTACAGAGAAGGTCAGACGGAGCTACATTGTGCCTTTGTGGGTCTGGCAGGGTGCAGCGAGAAGAACTGTGGTATTGCATGAGGAAGTCTGGAGTGGCAGAGAAGTATGTTAGAGTGGTGCAGGACATGTATGAGAGATGTAAGACACTGGTGAGGTGTGCTGTCGGTGTGACATGAGTTCAAGGTGGAGGTGGGACTGCATCAAGGGTCAGCTCTCAGCCCCTTCTTGTTTGCTATGGTGATGGACAGGCTGACAAATGAGGTTAGACAAGATTCCCTATGATGTTTGCAGATGACATTGTGATCTGTAGTGAGAGCAGAGAACAAGTGCAGGAAAATCTAGAGAGGTGGAGGTATGCCCTGGAAAGGAGGGGGAATGAAGATTAGCCTCAGTAAGACAGAATACATGTGCCTGAATGACAAGGACCCAAGAGGAACGGTGAGATTACAGGGAGCAGAGATAAGAAAGGTGGAGGATTTTAAGTACTTAGGCTCAACAATCCAGAGCAATGGAGAGTGTGGAAAAGAGGTGAAGAAGCGTGTGCAAGCAGGTTGGAATGGTTGGAGAAAAGTGTCCGGTGTGATGTGTGATAGGAGGGTATCGGCAAGAATGAAAGGAAAAGTTTACAAGACGGTGTTGAGGCCAGCAATGTTGTATAGTTTAGAAACGGTGGCCCTGGGGAAAAGACAGGAGGCAGAACTGTAGGTAGCAGAGATGAAAATGTTGAGGTTCTCTTTGGGAGTAACGAGGATGGATAGGATTAGGAAGGAGCACATCAGAGGGACAGCACATGTAAGAGGTTTTGGAGACAAAGTCAGAGAGGCTAGATTGAGATGGTTTGGACATGTACAGAGGAGGGATAGTGAGTATATTGGTAGTAGGATGCTGAGGCTGGAACTACCAGGCAGAAGGCCTAGAGGAAGACCAAAGAGACAATTTATGGATGTGGTGAAGGAGGACATGAAGGTCGTTGGTGTAAGAGAAGAAGATGCAAAGGATAGGGTGAGATGGAGGCAGATGATTCGCTGTGGCGATCCCTGAAGGGAAAAGCCGAAAGGAAAAGAAGAAGAAGAGCACTGAAGCCGCATGAATTGAAGCGCGAAGTAGAGCGAGGGATCCCTATGCTATATAGGGCTAAGTTTGTGTTTTTTATAAAACAAGTGTGTGCTGTTTTACTGCGATAATGCAGGAAAATGTGAATTTCCCTCTGGAATTAATAATGTATCTGTTTCTCTGTCTGTCTGTCTGTTATTATATGCAGCTACAAAGACTGAAAACAAAGCAGGAGAGGAGAAGAAACCAAGTACTATGAAGTCTGCAGGTACAGCATATCCAGCTCGTAAGCAAGTCAAAAGCAAGCATGAAGACTTTTACATAAATTAAGGCTATTCCATGATATAGTAAGTGGGGCCGGTGGTGTAGGTGCTGCGCTCCTGATTTGAGAGGTTGAGTTCGAATCCCACTGAGACCCTAACTGTGCTAAGACAGGACTTCAACTCCTCCTGGATGGGATGCTCGTCCATCGCAGGTTACATTCCCAGTATATTTTTACTGGTACCCATTTATACTGCTGGGTAAACAGAGGCACACTTGTGGTTGAGACCTTACCCAGGGGTGTGCACAGTGGGGGTTTAACTGGGATTCGAACACACAACCTCCCGATCATGAGCCCAGCAGCCTAACCACTAATCCTGTCAAAATCAGTCACTTACCTATTGCACTTTTTACCAGAAATGTCTAATTAACCATATTCACACAAAGACCACTGATGTCATTCCTAGGCCAAATGGTAATGTTAATCGTCAGCTGTGGTATGTAATGGGTATTTAAACACTCTTGCTCTACTTTCTTCTCGCTCTCTGATCTGGCTAAAAGTAGATTCCAGTCCTGAGCACAAAGGCAAAAGCTATTAAAGATATTTTTACTTGCAGAGAGGTTTTTCCAGCTTAATTATTGAACTAGAGTATGTTTTCCCTGTTCCTAAAATTTCACATCTTTTATTTTTTTTCATCACCATAGATTCCCCTAAGCCCAAATCTATACCTGCCAGAACAATGACTGTTACTAGTAGTAGTACAACCCGCCCTCGTACCACCAGACCTACCACCAGCACCAACAGTACCACCAGCACAGTACCAGAGAGGAAGCCTCCTGTGCCCCGTGCCCCACGAGCAACTTCTACTACCACAACAACGAGCACCACCACCAGAACCAGCAGTCGCCCAGCAACAGCTACTGATGTTAAAAATGTCCGCTCCAAAATTGGCTCGACAGACAATATCAAACACCAGCCCGGAGGAGGCAAGGTAAGGGAATGCTCCTAAATTGTACACATTATCTTTCTAACGTTGCCGCACAGTTTGGCTTCAGTGTGGGTTTTTTTTGCAAATGTAAGCTCTCTGAGAAATTAACCAGGAAACAGTACAGCAATTGATCTGGCGCTGAGGTACAAAGTCCCAAGGCTGAGTGATTAGAATGCAAAGAGATGTTTGTGATTTCTGTTTAATTGTGACCCTCATGGTGTTTTTTCATGCTGATTTATGCTTTTGCTGATCCATTCAGTCATATTTCATTTTGTCACACCTTTATTGGCAAATTTAGGGTCATGCCAAAGGAATGCTGCTCTGCATGAACTCATGTTATTCACCTTAAAAGTATTACTTTCTATCATCCAACACCCCCCCCATGAGTATTGTTCCTATTTAATTCTTTTTACCAGAAGCATAGCAGTTAGGACCTGAAAATAATCGGTTTCTTTTTCTCCATCTGTAACATTGCTCTGACCTCTTCACCCCACTAATACTTTTCCTGGCTGAGATTACCCCTTGGAGTTTATGAAACAAAGCTTGTCACCACTAGGCTCTAATACCTACCAAGCATCCAACTTCTGTCATTTCAATATACTGCACAATTCCTTCTGATATCAACAGCACTCTAGAATCTGGACATTTTTCACACACGTTGAGTTAAATGACAAAGGAGTTTTAAAAGTCGGATGTACTTGTTACGTTTTCCTACCTTCATTGTGGCATTTTCTTGTCATACCTTTAATGTTGTTGTTTTCCATTAACCTTTGATTAATGCTTAGAAGTTGAGCTTCAAACGGCGAACTGTTTTGGTGTCAGTGACTCACCTGTGAGGGATTTGGGGTTGTCTCCCCAGGTCACAGTTTCTCAAAGCAAGACGGATGCTCTGGCTCAGGGCTCCCTCTCCAAAGAAACCAGCCAGGGCAAAGTGAGTTCACTCCATCTTCCATACTTCCCATACTCCACTCTTCCAACCAGCATGCTGCATTGTTTTGCTGTTTCATCGATTTTGTTTTCTGGGAGTTTTTCTTTTACTGTCTCCACTTCGTATCCCATTACTATCTCACACCTGCTTCTCTCACGGTTTGACCACACTTGAATTGAGTCATACAATGTACAAGTGTAATGACATTTTTTTTTAAAAATCCCTACACAAACCTGTCTGTAGTTCAGGCACAAAAATGTGCCATATATAAATTATGATCATTACTGAACTACAATATGAACTTTATTTATGATTGTTGTTTCATGTTTTGCTGTAATTTGATAAGAATTTGCCTTTCATCTTCATGTGCTGCAAGCATGTAGGCAGCCATGTTGCAAAAAGGCAACACCTCTTGTTCCAACATCAACTACCAGATGTCTCACCTGTTTTCATCCAGGGTCAACACATGTACAGTTGTGTGTTTGGATACTGAAATGGCCTCCTCTGTAACCTGTGTTTCTGAGAGGTCAAAAAAGGCAAGCATACAATTGTACATCCAGCTACTGAAGGGGATAAAATACTCTTCAGAATGAGTGTTGATGTATTGGGAAACAGGCTATATAACACATCTACTGGATTCCCCTAATCACCGTCCATATGCTATCACTGTGGCAGATTCCATGTACTGTATTTTACGGCCTATGTTGTAATTTTTTCATACTTTGGCTGAAGGTGTGACTTATACTTCAGAGCAACTTATATGTGAAATTATGACACAATTCTGTTCGTCATAATAATAAGACATAATTTCACATGTTTGTTATTTTTACACTCACAACCACAAGAGAGCACTCTAGGCTTGGGTACCAGTACCTGCTCATCCACCAATGAAGAAATGGCCCCAAAAAGAAAATCCTATTCTTCAGATTACAAGCTGTAAGGAGTGAAATATGCAGAATAAAATGGTAATCAAGCAGCAGAAAGAAAGTTTGGAGTGAACAAGAAACTTGTGAGGGACTGGAGAAAAGCGGAGATTATTATTACTGCAATGAAAAAAACAAAACGAGCGCTAATTGTGGGCTAAAAGCTCGATGGCCACAGCTAGAGGAACAGGCTTGCACATTTCCATTAATTTGTGACTTATAGTCCAGTGCGACGTATATGCTTTTTCCTTCTTCATTGTGCATTTTTTTGGCGATTGTGACTTGTATAGTCCAGAAAATATGGTAACAATAATACAAACCGGATTCCAAAAAAGTTGGGACACTATACAGATATAAAAAGAACCTGAATTCAATGATGTGGAAGTGCCAAATTTCAATAGTTTATTCCAAAGAGAACATAAATGACAGGGTCGAAAGTTTAAACTAAGTTTAATATGTATCATTTTAAGGGAAAAATATGTTGATTTTAAATTTCATGTTGTCAACAAATCTCAAAAAGTTGGGACAGGTTACAATAAGAGGCTGGAAAAGTCAATTACACTTATAATGAACAGCTGGAAGATCAATTAACACTAATGAGGTCCATTGGCAACATGGCTGATTATAAAAAGAGCTTCTCAGAGTGGCAGTGTCTCTCAGAAGCGAAGATGGGTAGAGGATCACCAAGTCCTCCAATGTTGCACAGAAAGATAGTGGAGCAATATCAGAAAGGTGTTTCCCAGCGAAAAATTGCAAAGAGTTTGAAGTCATCATCTACAGTGCATAACAGCATCCAAAGATTCAGAGAATTTGAAACAATCTCTGTGTGTAAGGGTCAAAGCTGAAAAACCATACTATATGCCCATGATCTTCGGGCCCTTAAACGGCACTGCACCACAAACAAGAATGCTAATGTAAGAGAAATCACTGAATGGGCTCAGCAATTCTTCCAGAAACCATTGTTGGTGAACACAATCCACCGTACCATCCGCTGTTGCCAACTGAAACTCTACAGTACAAGGAAGCCATTTCTAAATAGGATCCCGAAGTGCAGGCGATTTCTCTGGGTCAGCGGTCATTTAAAATGGAGTGTGGCAAAGTAGAAAACTGTTCTGTGGTCAGACGATTCATGGTTTGAAGTTCTTTATGGAAAACTGGGACATTGTGTCATCCGGACTAAAGAGGACCAGGACAACCCAAGTTGTTGTCAACGATCAGTTCAGAAGCCTGCATCTGTGATGGTATGGGGTATGGTGGCGTATGGCATGGGCAGCTTGCACATCTAGAAAGGCACCATCAATGCAGAAAGGTATATGAAGGTTCGAGAACAACATATGCTCCTATCCAGATGCCGTCTCTTTCAGAGAACACCTTGCATTTTTCCACATGATAACGCCAGACCACATGCAACATTAATTACAGCATCATGGCTGTGTAGGAAAAGGATCCGGGTATTGAAATGGCGAGCCTGCAGTCCAGATCTTTCACCTATAGAGAATATTTGGCGCATCATAAAGAGGAGGGTGCAACAAAAAAGGTCCAAGATAGTTGAACAGTTAGAGGCCTATATTAGATAAGAATGGGACAGCACTCCTATTTCTAAACATTTTTTATTCACAAGTCGTCTAGTGTCCCAACTTTTTTTGGAATCCGGTTTGTAATTGGAATCTTGGCCAAAATTTTCTACTTGTACCACACCTAGAAACTGTGCATATATTTCACCATTTTTGAAGTCTACTTTCTGTCAATGCTTTTTTTTTTCCAGTATGTTCCTCATGGTCTGCTTAAAATATATATATAAGACATGTTTATAATTACAAGCCAGAGTGGAAGTTTAAAGATAAATCTTTTAGTTAGGAAAAGTATGTAGTTTACCTGTAGAGAATGTCAAAATATTTCTAAATGATGATTTTTCCGCAAGCTGTTACTGTAACATCTAACTTGTGTCGTGTCATGTGATTCTGCAAAATTTCGAAAAAAAATTCTAACTTTCGCCAGATTGTATACTAACTACAGTTCTGAGGGTGGTCACGAGATCTGTTTTGTTCTTAGATTATTGCATGAGATTCTTGTGTTAAAGGAAATCGGTCGCCATAACCTTGCACACGCACTGAACACATCAATCGACGCCTTGGTTGAATGCAAGGAACACTTCTGAATATGGTTTTTATGCCCCCATATGAAATAGGCTCGGCCTCCTACAGGGTAAATGAGTCTGGCATGTCATCTGATTTTGCCTTATAGGGAAGCTCTCATATGCTTAATGAATATATGGATGCATAATGGCACTTGTCTTAGGAAAAGCCCTCGCATATCATTTTCATTTAAGACATTAATTGAGTCAACAGACATTTTTGAATTGTGTGACCGTTTTCCTTTAATCTCAGAAAGTACTGTTTTAAACCATAACAAAGGTTCTAACACTGTGTGTGGGTGTGTATAAATGCTTCTTGAATGTCTTAATTGTTGCTGTTGAAGTACTAATTGTTAACATATTGAATAGTTTAAAGCCAAGATAAACAAATACTTGTAATTTCACAAAAAATATATCTACATGTAATCTGGTAGGATTCCTAATCAGTTTCTTTCGGGTTATATTTGGAGATTAATGAGACCTGGTTACCAGCACATTATACACCTATTTCAAATCGTTTCTGTGTAGTTAATATACTGTATACTTGGTGATTACGGAGAAACCGCAAGATACACCCAGAAGATTTATTCTATGACTGCAGAATTTCCTTAACCTTCATTCATTTATTCTTATTTGATTTTGAGTTTTCATTTGAAATTAAAATTAAAATGTGCCTTGACTTGATGAAATCATTCTTCAGTGAGCTGAACAAGGTTTATATATATATGCTCGCAAAAAATTAAATTACTTATACTGTATTCGACGTAATAAGCGCCCCCTCCCCCATGTTTTTGATCTTATGTCTAATAACTGCCCATGTCTACTGGGAGCAAAATCGTATATCAAACTACCAATTTTCTTCAATTGGTCTCCGTTCACTGACTGTACAAGTCAGTTTACATAGTATTTCAAGACCCACTGCCACTGGGGAATGTCTAAAATGTTAATCAGTCACAACACATTTGATTGTTCTGCCGTGCTTTAAAAAGCAGGAAAATATTTTGCTGTATTCTCTTGGTAAATCTCCAACAACCAATGGACCAAACTGCTACAGCAAAACTATGGGATGCTTTGAATGAATGGAGCGATGAGCCAGATATGGACCTATCATCAGAAAGTGATGAGAATTTTTCACCCGATTCTCCTGCTCACTCACTTCATAAATTTAAGGAAGTTCCTGGACATGTGCTTTTGTTCATGTTTGTGCTGATTGGTTCAATGGGGCATGTGCTAATGTTGACATTCCTGTTGATTGGCTCGATTGTACTTCCGGGAAAATGTTTAAATGACCAGCGGAAAGGAAAAGAAGACCGGGAGGGAAAAGTAAGGGGTCTTTTTTTTTTCTGTTTATTTTCAGCTTTCATGTAAGTAGTTTGGTTGATACCAGACAATGAATAACACAAATACCAGTAAAACTCTTTTTTCTGTTATTATTCATGTTTTCTACCTGGATGGTAATAAGCACTTACCGTTCCACTCCGCTGGTAATATTTTAATAAGCGCCCACCTACTTCAATTTTTAAAGTGCCCCGGATGCTTATTATGTCGAATACGGTATGTGAAATTTTAGAACTTATAAAAGTAAGAAATTTGAATCTGAATATGATAGTCTGTTCACAGAAATGTAAAAAATTTGGATCTTGTACGTTATCAGGTTCATGTATGATGGGGCCGCAAAATTGTTTTCTTAAATAGTGAATTACAGTTAGTTTTGTTTGTGGTGGGTAGGAATATGCTACGATGTATACATTTGGTTTCTGTTCACCTCCTTATGCTAAACAAGTTTCACTGATTTATGCTCACAGGAAATCTGCATACTTAATAGCACATCTAAATTTATAAATAAAAAGTGTATGAAACTGATAAAATGAAGCAAATAATTAGCTGGAGTTAGAATAATTGAGGCATGCCGGTCGAAACATTTCAGAAAACATATTACAACGGATTATTAACTGGTGAATCACTACTAAAGAGGAACTATTATTCTGTTTGATTTTCTTTCTGTGCTGTATAAAATAAAACAGCAATTTCACAGCATAAATAGTCCAAATGCTTTTGCCTATTTATGGTCAGATATGTTCTGTCCAGTGGGGTTTAATTCTTTTAGGTGACTCGTCTCATTATGCTCTGTATTCTATTGTGGACGTTCTAAAGCATTTCATGTCATCGTTACTGCCACATTTCTTATTTAGAATAAAAAGGGTCTGTGTGCCTTCTTGTTCCCGGCATTACATTAAACACAGCATGGCATGTACACTGTAGTTAGCTGTAGTAGCTAGCCTGAGGAATACAGTCATCAAATTAAGTTCGTAGATGCTTCAGCTTTCCCTCTTTTCCTGTCTTTCTCTTACCTGGTGACCCCTTATATCCCTCTACCTCTGTGCCCGCCATGCTGTGTTGTAGGTTCAGATAGTCTCCAAAAAGGTGGACTACAGCCATGTTACATCTCGCTTGGGTTCCAAGGACAATATCAAGCATGTCCCTGGTGGTGGGAATGTAAGTACTGCCTTTGCATGTGGTGAAGCTGTATTCAGAAAAAAAATAGTGCTGTTCTTCAAGTTAGAACATTGACCAATGAGGTTGGCTGTAGTTTTCTTTTTCAGCGTATCACGCTCTATTTCGTGACCTCTGTTGAAATTATCAGCGAGTATAGAGATACCGGCACATTTTTAAAATCGAATTAAGCTTGCACCAAGCATAAGCAATTATGATTACTTTTTATGTCTTGTACATCATCTATACTTTTTAGGGAGTGGCATGTCAGTCTGTGATGATTTAACTGCACTGCATGTTTTGATTTTTCATTTTATAAACAACTGTCCATGTGGTTAATGGTATGTCTCTTGTTTTTCTAGTACCGAACAATTCTTGTGTTTGCTGCTATTAAAGAACTAAGTTTTTGTGCTTGCAGATCCAGATTCTCAGTAAAAAGGTTGATGTGAGTAAAGTGACTTCAAAGTGTGGTTCAAGAATAAATATCAAGCATAAGCCAGGTAAAGTTTTGGACTTGCTTTGGTGTTATTAAATAGTTCTTGTTTATAGTAATCCTAAGTTGTCATGGATGTACTTTTTTCTGTAGGAGGTGGAGATGTAAAGATTGAGTCTCATAAAATGACATTCAAAGACAAAGCTCAGTCTAAGGTGGGGTCATTGGACAATGTCAGCCATGCCCCAGGAGGGGGTAATGTTAAGGTAAGGTGTAAACCAAGTGAAACTACTGCAATAAAGCTGCAAATTACTCATTCCCATGTAGCATGATTATTTTTGTTTTTCAATCCGATACTCCAACAGAAACATTTGTTAGCCTTCTGCATCTGTGCTGCATGTAAATGAAATCAGAGTTTAAAATTCTACCTGACTAGACAACATAATTATTTCATTATTGGGGTGTTTTTATTATTTAGTTACACGGGGGTTAAATTAGTCCATTCATTTATTTTCCTTCTATTTTTCCTGATATGGACCATAATGGCACCAGCTCCTCTGTCTCTCAGCTGCATCATATATAGTTTATCGTATTATATAGTTAATTTATCCTGATGGGATCTCCAGATATTTCTCAGCCAGCTGTGAGATATAATCTCTCTAGGTCCTGAGCCTGCCTTTGTGGTTTCCAACTAGTGGAATGCGTCTGATGCAGCTTTGGCAGTAGTTTACCAGAGGGCATTCGTCAAAGATTCCCATACGAATTTATTAGGCTTTTGTCAGTTCAGAGGAGCAGCACCATCACAGAAGGTGCCAGAATGTTTGCTGCTTTGGAGTTACATGAAATATGACTTTTTCCTGTGACTGCTCAGCTTTCACTGAGTGGCATCTCGGATTGTTTCGAGCGCCCTTCAGCCATCACTGAACAAGCAATAAAGACAATGAATAACTGAATGATGAGAAAAGTAGCTGCTTAACAATTTAGATTTTGTAAAAGCCACAAAATCAGTGCCTGAATTGATGTGTTGGCCAAAAAGCCGTTAGATTTTTGTGATGGTGAGTTATAAAGATAAAGCTCTATAAAATTAAACTTTTAGTTATTTGTGTCCAAGATGTGTGCCAAGTGTAAGTGCTGTTACATTGTTTTGCATTGTCTTAAGATTTTCATCACGGTGCACTGACATTTATTCTCTTTAGCAATTTATAATGTGATGCCACATTCATAAAGTTTGATGTTTCATTAATTTTCTTTTAAGCATTTTTTTGTTTGTTTTACTACACCATTATTCAGTATTACTTTAAGTACATTTTGGTGGATTTGTTTAATTACTAATTAAATAACCTTAAAATTTCTAATTTTCTAATAAGTTCCAAAGATGGACATGGGCATTTTCTTCCCGTCTGCTCCAGAGAAGCTGAGAAACAAAATTCGAGCATTTATTTTTGCTTGTAGAACAAACAATGAGTCTCAAGAAGTACTTTATCTTTTCAGGTGATCTTATGTTACTTTATTGTGGTCAGTTTCAACACACCTGATTCAACACACAGGCTGATAATACTGGCTTAATGAATTGAATCAAGTGTGGTGGGACAGGAAAAACTGCAAAACATCACTCTTTTAAAACTTAATTTCTGTTATGTAACAAAGGTGGGTTTTAAAAAAGCCTCCAACTGGCATCTTATTTATTGGTCGTGATGTCACCTTACCCCTCAGCCTATGGTAATCCATTTGTGCATGAATATCTCCATGGCTGTACTCATCATTTCTACATCTTCATCCCCACAAATTCATTTTTATAATATACAACAATATTACTGGGAGAAACAACAGCAGTCACAATTACTAGCATAGAAATGGTTAATACTTCAGTGCCTATTTTTGTAATCATTTAGAGTACTTCATATAATAATTTGAAAAAGTACATCCCATTCAATTTTTTTTTTTACCCCCAGCATATTTTATCAAACAAAAAGCATACCGTCTTTAGTACAGTGTCTACAGGGAAAAGTGAATGGGGAGGAAAAGTGTGGAAAACCACAAGGGCAGTTTTTCAATCATTTAATCAACAGAAATATCTCCCTTGGCCTTCAGAAGCTAGTATTACCTCTCATATATATATATATATATATATATATATATATATATATATATATATATATATATATATCACAATATGCTAATTTTTTGAGAAGGACTAGTATAAAGTTCATTATTTTCTGTAATGTACTGATAAAAATTAAACGTTCATATATTTTAGATTCATTGCACACCAACTGAAATATTTCAGCTCTTTTATTGTTTTAATACTGATTTTGGCATACAGCTCATGAAAACCCGAAATTCCTATCTCAAAAAATTAGCATATCATGAAAAGGTACTCTAAACGAGCTATTAACCTAATCATCTGAATCAACCAATTAACTCTAAACACCTGCAAAAGATTCCTGAGGCTTTTAAAATCTCCCAGCCTGGTTCATTACTCAAAACCGCAATCATGGGTAAGACTGCCGACCTGACTGCTGTCCAGAAGGCCATCCTTGACACCCTCAAGCAAGAGGGTAAGACAGAAATCTCTGAGCGAATAGGCTGTTCCCAGAGTTCTGTACCAAGCCACCTCGGTGAGAAGTCTGTGGGAAGGAAAAAGTGTGGCAGAAAACACTGCACAACCAGAAGAGGTGACCGGACCCTAAGGAAGATTGTGGAGAAGGGCCGATTCCAGACCTTGGGGACCTGTGGAAGCAGTGGACTGGGCGACAGGTGCCGCATTCCCCAGGTCAAGCCACTTTTGAACCAGAAACAGCGGCAGAAGCGCCTGACCTGGGCTACAGAGAAGCAGCACTGGACTGTTGCTCAGTGGTCCAAAGTACTTTTTTCGGATGAAAGCAAATTTTGCATGTCATTCGGAAATCAAGGTGCCAGAGTCTGGAGGAAGACTGGGGAGAAGGAAATGCCAAAATGCCTGAAGTCCAGTGTCAAGTACCCACAGTCAGTGATGGTCTGGGGTGCCATGTCAGCTGCTGGTGTTGGTCCACTGTGTTTTATCAAGGGCAGGGTCAATTCAGCTAGTTATCAGGAGATTTTGGAGCACTTCATGCTTCCATCTGCTGAAAAGCTTTATGGAGATGAAAATTTTCATTTTTCAGCACGACCTGGCACCTGCTCACAGTGCCAAAACCACTGGTAAATGGTTTACTGACCATGGTATTACTGTGCTCAATTGGCCTGCCAACTCTCCTGACCTGAACCCCATGGAGAATCTGTGGGATATTGTGAAGAGAAAGTTGAGAGACACCAGACCCAACACTGTGGATGAGCTTAAGGCCGCTATTGAAGCATCCTGGGCCTCCATAACACCTCAGCAGTGCCACAGGCTGATTGCCTCCATGCCACGCCGCATTGAAGCAGTCATTTCTGCAAAAGGATTCCCGACCAAGTATTGAGTGCATAACTGAACATAATTATTTGAAGGTTGACTTTTTTGTATTAAAAGCACTTTTTTTTTTTTTATTGGTCGGATGAAATATGCTAATTTTTTGAGGTAGGAATTTTGGGTTTTCATGAGCTGTATCCCAAAAGCATCAGTATTAAAACAATAAAAGACCTGAAATATTTCAGTTGGTATGCAATGAATCTAAAATATATTAGTCTAATGTTTATCAGTACATTACAGAAAATAATGATCTTTATCACAATATGCAAATTTTTTGAGGACGTGTGTGTGTGTGTGTGTGTGTGTGTGTGTCTGTGTATGTATATATATATATATATATATATATATATATATATATACACACACACATACATACATACACACATATATATATATATACACACACACACACACACACATGTATGTATGTTTTGGGTTTGATTTTGATATACTGTATTAATCCCTGAAGGGAAATTAGTTCCTCTGCATTTAACCCATCCAAAGTGAGCACACATGTGCCCAGAGCAGTTGGCTGCTTCACACATTGGGGCGCTCGGAGAGCAGCTGGAGGTCAGTGGGAACTTCAGCCATTTATGAGGAGGAAGGGAAGGTGCTGCTTACTTCCCGACTGCCACACATTTTTTCTGTTGGTCCAGAAATCGAACCAGTGACCTTTGGGTCCCACAGCTTGAACCATTAGGCTAGGGCTCTCCCTTTCTGTATGTGTTTAAATAACTTGCTGTGTTTTCCAGACATTGGCTGCTGATCATTTTGTCCACTCTTCAAACATTTTAAAACGAAAGTAATTTCGTGCGGTAGTGCCCCTTTCAAGTTCCAACTCAAATCTGACCTTTGACCTTTGACTTTGGTCATTTCATAACTTCATTTATTTGTGAGAAGAATTCCTTGATGGATTTTCTATTGTGCTATAAGGTCATTATTCTCTTGGAAGGGTCACCTCTGGTTCAACTGTAGCTTTCACATTATCTAAAAGCATTGTTTAATATGATGCAGATTTCACGATTAAATCACTGATTGAAACTGTGCAGTCCCTGAGGCGGCGAATTAATCCCAAGCCGTCCATTGTTTACAAACAACAGACCGGCATCTATAATGCAGCCGTGAGGATGGGCACAAACAAGTGTCCGTTCTCACGCTGGTCCCAAGCCTGGATAAATACAGAAGGTTGCGATAGAAAGGGCATCCGGCATAAAATTTTTGCCAAAATGCACGATGCGAACTGCCAATAATAATTTCATACCGGATCGGTCGAGGCCCGGATTAACAACGACTGCCATCAGTGCTGTCAACCAACAGGGTGCTGGTGTAAATTGGACTACTGTTGGTCGAAAAACAAGAGGCATAAGGAGAGGCGGGATTCGTGTCCGTAAGCAGAGAGAGAAGAGGAAAGGCATGAGTTTAGGACTGAGAGTAGGAACTTTGAATGTTGGAACTATGACAGGAAAAGGTAGCGCTCGCTGACATGATGCAGAGGAGGAAGGTGGACATATTGTGTGTTCAGGAGACCAGGTGTAAATGTAGCAAGGTTAGAAGCTTAGGAGCGGGATTTAAGCTGTTTTTTCATGGTGTGGATGGGAAGAGAAATGGAGTAGGAGTCATCTTGAAGGAGGGGTTTGTCAGAAATGTTCTAGAAGTGAAAAGAGTGTCAGACAGAGTGATGAGTCTCAAGTTAGAAATTGAAGGTGTGATGTTCTATGTTGTTAGCGCGTATGCCCCACAGACAGGATGTGAGCTAGAAGAGAAGGAGAGATTCTGGAGTGAGTTAAATGAAGTGATGCACAGTACCCCCAGAGGTGAAAGAGTTGTCAATGGTGCAGACTTCAATGGACATGTTGGTGCAGGAAACAGAGGGGACGAGGAAGTGACGGGTAGGCTTGGTATCCAGGACAGAAACGCAGAAGGACAGATGTTAACAGATTTTGCAGAAGGATGGAAATGGCTGTGGTGAACACTTTCTTCCAGAAGAAACAGGAGCATAGGGTGACTTATAAAAGCAGAGATAGGAGCACACAGGTAGACTACATCTTGTGTAGGTGATGTAATCTGAAGGACGTCAGTGACTGCAAAGTCGTAGTGGGTGAGAGTGTTGCCAAGAAGCATAAGATGGTGGTGTGCAGGATGATGCTGATGGTGAGAAAGGTGAAGAAGGCAAAGGCAGAGCAGAAGACAAAGTGGTGTAAGCTGAAAAAGGAAGAGTGTCATGTTGTTTTCAAGGAGGAGTTGAAACAGGCTTTGGGTGGTCACGAAGTCCTTCCAGATGACTGGACAACTACAGCTAATGTGATCAGGGAGACAGGTAGGAGAATACTTGGTGTGTCATCTGGAAAGAGAAGAGATAAGCGGACTTGGTGGTGGAAGTGCAGGAGTGTGTACAAAGGAAGAGATTAGCTAAGAAGAAATGGGACATTGAGAGGACCGAAGAGAGTAAACAGTAGTACAGGGAGACACAGCGTAAGGCGAAGGTCGCGGTGTCAAAGGCCAAACAGAGGGCGTATGATGACTTGTATGATAGGTTGGAAAGTAAAGAGGGAGAAAATGATTTATACAGGTTGGCACAGCAGAGAAATAGAGATGGGAAGAATGTGCAGCAAGTTTGAGTGATTAAGGACAGAGAGGGAAATGTATTGACTGATGACAGAAGTGTGCTGGGAAGATGGAAAGAGTACTTTGATGAACTGATGAATGAGGAAAATGAGAGAGAAAAAAAGAGTAGAAGAGGTGACTGTTGAGGACCAGGAAGTAGCAAAGATTAGTAAGGGTGAAGTGAGGAGGGCATTGAAGAGGATGAAGAATGGAAAGGCAGTTGGTCCTGATGACATACCTGTGGCAGTATGGAAGTGTCTCGGCGAGGCCGCAGTAGATTTTCTGGCAAGAATATTCAACAAGATCTTAGACAGTGAGCAGATGCCGGAGGAATAGAGGAGAAGTGTGCTTGTGCCCATTTTTAAGAACAAGGGAGACATGCAGAGTTGTGGCAGCTACAGAGGGATAACGTTGATGAGCCATACGATGAAGCTATGGGAAACAATAGTGGAAGCTAGACTAAGGGCAGAGGTCAGCATTGATTTCATGCCAAGAAAGAGGACCACAGATGCAGTGTTTGCCTTGATGTTTAATAGAGAAGTACATCGAAGGTCAGACGGAGCTGCATTGTGCCTTTGTGGATCTGGAGAAAGCATATTTACAGGCTGCTGAGAGAGGAACTGTGGTATTGCATGAGGAAGTCTGGAGTGGCAGAGAAGTATGTTAGAGTGGTGCAGGACATGTATGAGAGATGTAAGACAGTGGTGAGGTGTACTGTCGGTGTGACAGAAGAGTTCAAGGTGGAGGTGGGACTGCATCAAGGGTCAGCTCTCAGCCCCTTCTTGTTTGCTATGGTGATGGACATGGTGACAGACGAGGTTAGACAAGAATCTCCATGGACTATGATGTTTGCAGATGACATTGTGATCTGTAGTGAGAGCAGACAAGTGCAGGAAAATAGAGAGAGGTGGAGGTATGCCCTGTAAAGGAGAGGAATGAAGGTTAGCCTCAGTAAAACAGAATACATGTGTGTGAACGACAAGGACCCAAGAGGAACGGTGAGGTTACAGGAGGCAGAGATCACGAAGGTGGAGGATTTTAAGTACTTAGGCTCAACAGTTCAGAGCAATGGAGAGTGTGGAAAAGAGGTGAAGAAGGTTGGAATGGTTGGAGAAACGTGCAGCTAACTATGACATCAAACTCCAGCCATGTCTCTCAGTGTCTGTGGTGAGAGCCATGAACTACTGTATACTTTCATAAAGAATAAACTACTTTGTGGTAAGCGTGTCTTTTCTGGTGTGATGTGTGATCGGAGAGTATCGGCAAGAATGAAAGGAAAAGGTTGATATAACGGTGATGAGGCCAGCGATGTTGAGCGATATCCATGCTATGATGGAGATAGCAGAGATGAAAATGTTGAGGTTCTCTTTGGGAGTAACGAGGATGGGTAGGATCAGAATGAGTACATCAGAGGGACAGCACATCTAAGACGTTTTGGAGACAAAGTCAGAGAGGCTAGATTGAGATGGTTTGGGAATTTACAATGGACGGATAGTGAGTATATTGGTAGTAGGATGCTGAGGTTGGAACTACCAGGCAGAAGGCCGAGAGGAAGACCAAAGAGAAGATTTCTGGATGTGGTGAAGGAGGACATGAAGGTAATTGGAATAAGAAGATGATGCAGAGGATAGGGTGAGATGGAGGCAGATGAGTCCCTGTGGCGACCCCTGAAGGGAAAAGCCGAAAGGAAAAGAAAGACTGAACGTGTCCCTCCTTCTTCCCAGTTCTTTTTATATATATATATATATATATATATATATATATATATATATATATATATATATAAAGAGAGTTGTAAAAGCAATGAAATGATAACTCTCTGCTCCGTGATTCACATCAGTGCAGGCTGTGTTCTAAATGAGTTCAATGGCGCCCTTGCTCACTTGAAAGACCGGAAGTCCTTATAACCCACAGCAAGTGCACTACTTTTGCAAGTGCACTACTTTCGGTATTGAGCACCTCACATATTGTAAGCGTTGATTGGCTTTTTTAAGCTTCATGTAAAGTTACTTGGTATAAATAAGTGACTTATTTGAAATTAATCTTGATATTATTTGATATATTTGATATTATTTTACAAAGTTATGTTTATAATTATTGATTTAGGGGTGTTTTATGAGATACTTTAATGGTATTTATGGATGTATAGTACAGTATGAGTGTCATACGTCACTGTAACAACTTTCGTTCACTTTCAACTTGCGTTCGGCCGTCCGAAACCAATTAAAAATGTAAGTCGGGGAGCGTCTGTATCTCAGTTATATAGAGTGTTACCCTTGCGTCTCTGTGATCTTTATGTTTACACAGTTTTGCGGACTTTTGTAACCCGAAGCAAATATGGTTGATCAGAAGCGTAAGCCTACTAGCATATGTGCAAGTCTCATACACAGAGATGAATGAACTATCTGCTCAGATCGGCACAATCTACCATGCATACTCAGTGAAGCAAAGAGAGTTGTAAAATGAATGAAAACCCGAATCCAGAAAAGAAAGAGAACTCTCTGCTCTGCTGATGATTCACATCAGTGCAGGCTGTGTTCTAAACGTGTTCAACGGCACCCTTGCGCACTTGAAAGACCGGAAGTCCGTATAACCCTCAGCAAGTACACTACTTTCGGTTTTGAGCGCCTCACATATTGTAAGCGTTGATTGGCTGTTTTAAGTGTAATGTAAAGTGACTTGGTATAAATAAGTGACTTATTTGAAATTAATGTTGATATTATTTGCTATATTTGATACTATTTTACAATGATATGCTCATAATAATTGATTTAGGGGTGTTTTATGAGATACGGTAATGGTATTTATGGATGTATAGTATGAGCGTCATACGTCACTGTAACAATTTACGTTCACTTTCAACGTGCATTCGGCCATCCAGAACCAATTAAAAACGTAAGTCGGGGAGCATGAGTATAATTTTTATTTCTTTAAATATGTTTAAAAGTTAACAATTTTCATGGGATGTACTTTTCCTCGTGCCTGCACATGTGTACTGTGTGTTGATAATATTTGTAGGAAAATAAAATTTGTATGAAGTTTTGGGAATATTATTGCTAAAATTACTTGCCTCCCTAAAACTGTAAAATCTGATGCTGATTGTAGCAGAATATTTTTATTTCAAGTTATTTTCTACAAATATACAAGATGACATTAAAATCTTTATCGTGAGTGAATTCATCATAATTATAAAATAAATTTCATAACATTAGTATGAAGCTTTTTGTTTGCTTCAGAATCGGTTGACTGCATGTGCATGGATTTTGTCCATTATTTTTGATACCATGTAGATGGTATTATTATACAGAGTGTGATAAGTGTGATATTTGCTTTGCTTTAGTTCATATTACTTTTTTGTACATTAGCTTCTGTACAAGTTGTTGTTTTTTTTTTATGCTTGGTTTGTAATATGTTTTGAATCCATGTACCATCCCAAATACCAACATCAATTTTTAGTTTTCTCAGAAGTGATCACGGGTCCATATCCATGTCATCTCCATCTGTCCTATTGACACGCTGCTGTGTGTTTCTAGGCTGAGGGGCAACAGGAGACAGTTGAGGGCACTGAGGCTACCTCTAGTGTCTCAGCCGGCCCAGCCCAGGAGAATGGGCTGAAGGAGGGCACTGCATGTGGGGGCGAGGCACTCCGGGGCCCCCAGGGCCTGGATTCTGTCATCCCTGAAACAAGTAAGTTTGTGTGTCCTCTCCCTCGGATGCACCTCAAGCTCAAATTCCATTAGGACCTACACTCGGCTACATTCATAACTCTGAGTCCAACGTTTTGCTTTGGTCTGAATCGGGAGTTGAAAATTGAGTTTGCTGCTCACTTGATTAAAGTGAAAAGTAGGGGACTGATATGATGAGTTTTTCATCTCTGTTACTTTTGGATTGTTTGTTAGGGATTGGAGTTCATAACAGTCATAGTTGCAGCAATATGTTTTATTTCAGACATTTTGGTGGCTTTTATTCATTGTTAGTCAAATTGTATTCATGTAGCATATTTCAAACAAATTAAAATCAAGTCAAAGTGCTGTACAGTTCGATAAACAATCTCAATAAAAAGACTAATGTACACTGAACAACGAAATATGAGTAGGGATTAAATTAAATTAAATCTAAAAGAAATAAATTATAAAAATAAATTTTAAATTAAAGAAAGGAAATAGCAGTGCAAAAGTACATTTTAATAAATTTGATTTAAAGATAAACAAAATATACAAACGGTAATTATTATATATTATCATTAATAAATAATAAGCATATTTTATTTCTTCCAGAGGAAATTGTGTGCAAACATTATGTATAAAACATACACTTATAACTTTTTAATAAATTAAAAAAAAATAAGACTAAGAATTAGTGTTTCCGCCCTGCGATGGCCTGGCAAGCTGTCCAGGGTGTACTCTGCCCTCGCCTGATGTTGGCTGGGATGGGCACCTGTCTCCCCGCGACCCAAATTAAGATTAAGCGGTTACAGAAAATGAACTGAACTGAACTGAAGACTAAGAATTTTAAAGATATTGGGTTGTATCCAATCATAGGCAAAAAAATAATGATGACACGCAGCTTAGAATAATCGTTTTGTAATATTAGATTATTTATTTGGTAGTCTGTGGAAACCTTTTACGTTTGAACACATTTGAAACTGTTGGGTAGGTATGCAGTATAGAGCCCGTTGTTCCAGACATAAGATAAACTTTTGTATTAGATTTGTGCTGCATCAAACTGGTTTGCATTGCAGATTTCACATTTTTTAATTTTGGAGTGCAATTTTTAAATGCCAAGTCCACTGAGCTGTGTGAAAAAGCAAACATTTCTACTCTTGACATGATAATATACATAGTAGAAAATGTAAAGAATTTAAAACACTTTAAAGGTTTTTGAGCACCACCAGGCACTCGCGTTTTTACGACATGAGTCTGCCTTTTCAAACTCTTGAACACAGAGGTGCTGCTGTCATATGAAAGGATTAGAACAATTAATGCAAATTTTGTTATTACATGTTTTTTTGTTTGTTTGTTTGTTTGTTTTTTGTGTTATGGAAAACTCAGTGAAGGTTTTTTCATAATTCATATTCATTTTCTTTTTGTCAAAATCTGTTTTGTTATTATTGTGTTGATTGATATGTTGTTGTTTTGGAGGGCAGTGGGGACAAGGATTGCCTCTACAATTACTTATCCCTGACCACAAAATCATCTTGATTTCTTATTTTACAGGCATCTAATTCTGCTTTTTGCTATCGCCTTATTTCATTTCCAAAACGCCTCTGTTCACCTCCTCCTCCTACTTTCCTCTCCTTTTACATCCGGCTCTTTCTGTCTTTCTGTTTTTCTCCCCAATACTCCCTGCTACAGATTGAATCTTTCAAGCTCAACTTCCGCGAGAACGCTCGCTCTCGCACGGACCATGGCGCCGACATTATCACCTGGCCCGTCGTGGGTGACAGCCCCGCCCATCCCCATCCACTCCTCAGCAGTGTCTCATTCAGCGAATCATTGGTGACAGCCCGTTTGCCTCGTTCCTCAACCACCCCTGCATTCCTCTCAGCCTCTCAAGAGCAAGAGGGTGATGCTGACTCGTTCAACACACTCCACACGTGATTTCCACCACTCACCTGTTAATTCTCATGACCTTGCTCCGTGGGTACGCTGTTTCTGTCTTCATCCTGGCGATTAGTAGGTGACAATGAAATTGGCAGAATCTATTCACCAGCCCTTCCTTAGCTGAATACCTTCTATTCACACTCGGTTTATTCAACACCTTCCCCCTGTAGGCACTCTCCTGATTTTACTATGAAAAGTTTGGTCTTATTCAGTGCTGCAGTCAGAATTGATTTGATTTCCCGTATGTAGTTATCTGGATATACATGCCCTGGTTTCTTGTGTTTACACAACTCCCTATAGAAACGTTGGATCATATTGATGTGTTGTGCCTCTTTGTCGGTATGCGGGGCTGTCATGTCATCCTAAAGAGCATTGACTACCCTGCTTCAGTATCTTCAAGTCTCATAACTCGCTCGCTGTTTCGGGCAAATTCACGTGAACATGTGTAGTTGGTCTCAGTTGTAGGTTTGTGTTTTGTGATGTTTTTGAGTGAATAATGTGGCTACATGCTGTTTGTTTGACTTTTCATTTCCTGTATGCACGGATGTTTAATTGTCATTTCTTCTAAGCAATACAGCAATTATGCCTGTTGGACATTTAGTCATGTCTTGAATCATATACACAAAAGGTACACCTTAGAGTCTCAAACGCAGTTAGGTTCACGTCTCAGAATGTGTTCTCGGTCAGTAAGTGATGAGACTGGCAGAGTTTTTAAAGCAAATGAATGTGAGAAAGAATGGCGGCATGCGTTTAGCGGATTTAGACAAGGTTTAAATAAGTGCAATTGAAGTGAACCTGTTGATTATGTACCACTGATTTATCTGGTGTCGTGCCTGAACATTGGTTTGAGATCAAGGGGGTTAAAAAAAAAACGAACAACAACAAAAAAAAAAATAGTTTGTGCTGTTTGTACTGATTTTTTAGGAGACTGGATTGGGCACTATTTTTTGGAAGATACAGAGGCGCTTGGAATGTCAGTCTGGCACAAAACGTTGGTTAGATCGGTTATCACTTTTAATGGGATTTAGTTGACCTGTAAATACATATTATAGATATAGTTCCACTTCCAATACAGTTGGTTTTGGCGTGCAAAAGCAAAGCTTGCCAGCATAACCTTTAGTAAAGACTCACTGAAGAATTATTTGACATACGTCATGTATATGTTCCAGAAGCATGCTGGAGAAAGCAGATGTTATAGCTTGTTTCTTTTGTTGCATTTAATCTTGATCACGTCTAAGCAGCCTTTTTAATGTGGTCATAATCATGTGTCCCACTCACATATATGTTCGGTCTCTTACAACTAGGAAAGGAAATTATTTCTGCAAGGAAGCATCATGGTGTTAAATGCAGTGTACTTTTATTATTATTATTAAGATTATTATGATGATGTTTATTATTATTATTATTGCCTTACATTTAAGCACTGACGTGAGCTCAGAAACACTACAATCAAATAAATGCAAATGTTAGTTAAATATTCTGTTAGCACCAATCACCTTCTGACTCAAAGGTTTTTAAGCACTATTTTTGACTCACAGCAAATTATTAAATTCCACAGGGAGCATTTTCTCAGTAATATTTGATGTATTAAAGTGCCACTAAAATCATTTAATCGGTATGAATTATGAACGGGGGAAGGGGGAGCAAAAATTATTTTTGTTCATGGGCAATAACTGTTATTTATGTACTAGTGATTTTGAAAAAAGGAGAGGTTTGTAGATATTTATATTTGAACTATAATGTGCAGCTTTTAAATGCTCTGAAAATGTTTCTTAGTAAAGTTTTCACTTTATTTTGTACCCTTCAGCTTAGGGGGGGAAATTTTGTGGTCTTTTAAAGTCCCTTCCCCAAATGCAGTAAAATGTTTGTTGTTTAATGCTGTGTATGCTGCCTCTTTTTCTTTATTAAACATAACCTTTTCCTTAATAAATAGCATCAAGTTATATGTAAATATATTCAAGATTGGCGCTAGAAGAAAAAGTTGAAATTCAAGAATGTTACATGATGATAATTATAATATTATTATTATTATTATTATTATTATTATTATTATTATTATTATCCAGCTGCCTTTTTCTGCGAAAAGGGCTGACGTAAACGGTTTTGTATTTGCATTTCTCGGTTACTGACATTGCTTTGGTATTCTGGTTGTGGCTGTAGGCAGTGAGTTACTCCTGCAAACAATCGGCATCTACGAACTGTGGTTGTAGAGACCGTTGCGTTTCACACAGTACATTAACCAGCATCTTCTAGTCTTAAAACACGAAGAGCACACTGCCAAATATGCAAATATTTTGTTGAAACAGTATCAGAACTGTCTTTAATTGACACTGATTTAATTGAAGATAGCTGCCCTGATAAAGCAGTGATTAAAATTGGCTTTGCAGTTTGAATTTGGTGGACGCTTTGAGTGCTTATCACGGAGCCACAAACATAAAGCCTACTACCCTTGTTCAAGTTATATTCAAGCTTTAAGCATCCAACCCCGACTTTGTGAAAAGCACATTTGTTTAAATTGCCCATATGGAAGTGTAAGAAGCCTCATGAACATGCTTAAGCTAAAATATTGTACTAAAAACATACTAAGAGCATGCAGAACAATTCCGATATGTAAAGTAGCATTTTCATGTGCATACAGTGTCTTTTGCAGCCCCCCTCCCACTCATTAGAAAATTCTGTTTATTTTTTGGTTTGAAAGAAGTGTTAATTGTGGTAAATTGTTAACTAGTGATGTGTTAATTAAACAAATAAAACAATGTGTTTAAAAATATTACAAACATGTATTAAGTCTTTTTTTTTTATTATCTTGACAGTGAATGCTGACTTTGAACTGTATTGTTCCAGTGTAGGTATTTTTATTAAGTCTGTCTTCCTTTCGGCTTTTTCCCTTTTACTTGGGAGTCGCCACAGCGAATCATCTGATTCACACGTTTTTTTGATTTGGCAGAGGTTTTTAACGTCGGATGCCCTTCCTGTCACAACCCTTTTTAGCAAGGGACAGAAACACACTGACGACTTTACGAAAGTCAGCAATGGTTCTTTTACATGCCTCTCACCATAGACAGTGAGAGACATGGCCCGCCTTTGATAACACAGTTAGCTGCACTGGGGGGGACAGTGACAACCTCGTGGAGAGTGGGACTCGAACCCCCAACCTTTGAATCACCGATCCAGCGCCCTATACCACTAGACCAGCACTGCCCCATCTTTATTTTTATTAAGTCGATGCAATTAATATATGTGAGGCGCTTGTCGCAAGTGATGTATGGTGCTTGTGAGACAAAGCACGGCTTATCCGGACTTCCAATCTTTCAAGTGAGCAAGTGAAGGTTGAGAACTAAATATTTGTTTAGTGGCGCACCTCACATGTAGGATTGAACTTGGGAGAGGATCATAAAGCCAAGTTCAGGAGGACAAGTTTTGGTCAACAAAAAGCAAAGGTTAGTTTAAAATACAGTTGAGGCAAATACTGATTTTTATATCAATGTTGTGTTATATCGATGTCATTGTTGCTCTTTCGAGTCTGCATAAATATCTTGAATGTGCAGCCAATATTATTTTTAAATAAGGAAATCACATTGTGATACACTGAACAAGTATAGCATGCTTAATGTCTAACAAGCAGCTTGTAATCCAGCACATCAAACCAGGCGTCTTCAAAATGTTTATATAAAAATAATTAAGTAAAATAATTAAAGTTCATCTACACACAACAGTTTTCTCTTTCTGGCAAGGAGGCCTGATCGTGTCACTACTATGCTATTACATAGACAGCATTGTGAAATTGTTTTAAAATGTACTTTGTATTAATTTATAGTGCAGTGGTTAGTATATCTACCCTACGGCAAGAAGGTCCTGTGTTCAATTCCTGGACGGGAGCATTTGTATTGGCATTTGTATGTTCTCTCTGTGTTTGCTTAGGTACTCCGCCATCCTCTCCCAGTCCAAAGACATACCGATTACGCCAACCTGGCTGGGAGGGAGGGAAGGAGGGAGGGATGGATGGATGGATGGATGGCTTAATCTCACAATGGAAAAATTCATATATAAATATATATATTTATATATATATATATATATATATATATATATATATATATATTTATATATATATATTTATATATATATTTTATATATATATATATATATTTTTTTATATATATATATATATATATATTTATATATATATATATATATTTTTTATATATATATATATATATATATATATTTTTTTTTTTATATATATATATTTATATATATATATATACACATACATACATACACACACACACACGCACAGGGATCCCTAAATTTCCATGGCTAATTGGGACCTCGACCACCGAATTCCGCAAAGAAGGATCACCCGTGCGCACACACACACACACACACACACACACACACCTCCCCTGACTGACGTGTATGTACATGTATGTGTGTATATAATATCAATAAATACATATTCAATGCTATAAATGCTTCTGCATTTTTTTTATTTTTAATTATTATAACGTAAGTAAAATATAAATGTACAATGCACGCAGATATATAAATATACTATATATATATATATATATATATATATATATATATATATATATAAATGCACGCAGATGCGCACCTCACAAAATGTCAGTAGTTTTGAGGGGAGGTTTTGGGTTGTTTTTTTGTTTTGTTTGTTTAGGTTTTTTTTTTTTTTTGCATAATTGGCCTTGTTTTTGCAGCATTTTCCCTCACTTTTTCCCCCTATTCCTTAATTTCCTTTTTTTTTTTTTTTTAATTCAATGAATATTAAAAAAACAAAACAAAAAAAAACACAACGTGATGCACTGAAGGCGGATAGCGAGGGATCCCTGTGTATCTATAACGAGAAATCCGTTACAGTCCCAAATGTCCGGTTAGTTATACAACAACTGTAATTTCCAATTAACTGTGGGGAAATTAGTTACTATCACCAGCAGTGAAAAGTCATGTTCACAGTCTGTTAGTGCATATCTGGGTCCATTGAGACCTTCATCAGCAGGAAGGAGGGGCTTCCAAAATGAGGACTCCAGCCAGCATCAGCACATCAAGACAGACCACAGCATTCAGAAAGCAAAAGGATCAGGATCACCAGCAACCCAGAAGAATAATGTGTACCTCAGTAGAGAGAAAGAGAGGGGAGTGTTGTTAGGCATACTCATAATAATGGAAATAGAAGAATGTATTATTTATTATTGCTGAGTGCAAGCAAGAACTCCGGCATGACTAAGAGAGAGAACCAGAAGGCAGACGTGACTGCACCCTGTAACGTTGGGCAGTCAGTCACCCAACTGTCAACGGACCCGGGTGAGCATGTCGAGTGAGTGAGCTACAGCATCCAAACATCAGTTACCAGAACTCTATGCCTGAGACCCCGGATCTGTGCCTTTACATAATAAAAGGCTGTCAATAAAATTCTTGACGAAACAAAAAAGTTTTCTGCTTTGTCTTAAACTTAGACTGTGTCTGAGTCTCGAGCGTTAACTGGAAGGTTATTCCATAACTGGATTTGTAAGTGAAAGCTCCGCCCCTGCAATAGTCTTCATTATTCAAGGCCAATGTAAATAAGATTGGGGTGATAGGCTAGTCTTTTTCTGGAGTACAGGTGGCAGGTTAATGGGATGAAACGTGGTAACTTCAATGTCACTTTGTCGTGGATAATACAAGGTTTGGAACTGTACTGAAGGGCGAAACATGATTATTCCAAAAGATATTTGTCAGCAGAGTTTTGATGGCGGAAAGAGCTGTCATTTCAATTCTTGTTTTACTTGTATAGCACAATTAACATTGTCACAAAGCAGTTTTACACAGTAAAAGTATGAGTTTACAAAGTGCAAATGAGTTTAAACATGTTCTATAACCCTACACATCCCTAATGAGCGTCAGTGGTGGCAAGGAAAAACTCCCTCATTAGATGCGAGTAAGAAACCTTCAGAGGAACCAGGCCCAAAAGGGAAACCCATCTTCATTTGGGTGGAACCATAAAAATACAAACTATACAAGAGAAACTTCATTACAGTTCAAAATGTAGTCTACTTGGTTATACTACAACTGCATGTCCTAATTCATTGTAGGGAAAAATAGTCATCTTCACATCTAAGTCCATATAAATGTTGATCGGCGGTAGTGAGGGGCTTTCAAGATGAGAACTCCACATAGCATCCTCACACCAGGACAGACTCAGGAAGCAGGAGGATCGGGACCACTGGCATCCCAGAAGAAACGTATACCTCAGCAATAACAGAAAGAGAGAGAGAGAGAGAGAGAGAGAGAGAGAGAGATGCTCACAACAGTGTAATGGTAAGATAAAAATGTATTATTGTTGAGTGTAAGCAGGTATTCCAGCATGGCTCAGTATGGCAGCATAACTGAAAAGAGAGAACCAGAAGCAAGGCAGACGGTTACAATTTAAAATCCACCATACATGTTCACTTGGGGTGAGATCTCTTTCATCCGAATCAGACAATGCATCAAACTGTTGTATTGTGTAAATGGGGCCATTTACATCATGGAATAAAAATAAATAAATAAATATATATATATACACACACACACACACACACACACATACAGGGATCCCTTGCAATTTTTGAGCTTCAATTCATGTAGCTTCAGTGTATTGTGTTTGTTTGTTTTTTTGGTTTTTTTTTAATACTCATCAAATTAAAAAAATAAGGAAATTAAGGAAGAATAGGGGAAATACTGGTTCCGGTCCGTGGATCATTTGATAGCGGTCCGCAAATATCTCTCACTTTTCAAATGATAGCTTTTTTTTTTTTTTTTTTTTTTTTTTAAATACTCATCAAATTAAAAAAATAAGGAAATTAAGGAAGAATAGAGGAAAATAGGGGACTGGTTCCGATCCGTGGATCATTTGATAGCGGTCCGCGGATCATTTGATAGTGGTCCGCAAACAATATCTTTCACTTTACAAATGATAGCTTTTTTTTTTTTTTTTTTTTTTAAATCCTCATCAAATTAAAAAAAATAAGGAAATTAAGGAAGAATAGAGGAAAATAGGGGACTGGTTCCGGTCCTTGGATCATTTGATAGCGGTCCGCGGATCATTTGATAGTGGTCCGCAAACAATATCTTTCACTTTACAAATGATAGCTTTTTTTTTTTTTTTTTTTTTTTTTTTTTTAAATACTCATCAAATTAAAAAAATAAGGAAGAATAGAGGAAAATAGGGGACTGGTTCCGGTCCTTGGATCATTTGATAGCGGTCCGCGGATCATTTGATAGCGGTCCGCAAACAATATCTTTCTCTTTACAAATGATAACTTTTTTTTTTTTTTTTTTTTTTTTAAATACTCATCAAATAAAAAAAATAAGGAAATTAAGGAAGAATAGTGGAAAATAGGTGACTGGTTCCGGTCCGTGGATCATTTGATAGCGGTCCGCAAACAATATCTTTCACTTTACAAATGATAGCTTTTTTTTTTTTTTTTTTTAAATCCTCATCAAATTTTAAAAAAATAAGGAAATTAAGGAAGAATAGAGGAAAATAGGGTACTGGTTCCGGTCCGTGGATCATTTGATAGAGGACCGCAAACAATATCTTTCACTTTACAAATGATATTTTTTTTTGTTTTTTTTAAAATACTCATCAAATTAAAAAATAAGGAAATTAAGGAAGAATAGGAAACTGGTACTGGTCCGTGGATCATTTGATAGCGGTCCGCAAACAACATCTTTCACGGTACAAATGATGGCTTTTGTTTGTTTGTTTGTTTGTTTTTTAATTAGAGCTTCCGGATCTGATTTTGAAAAACGACCGTTTTTAACATCGCTACAGAAGCACTGAAAGCCCTTCTTCCGTTTCCAAGCACATATCTTTGTGAGGCGGGCTTTTCTGCGGTGACAGTGACCAAAACAAGACTACGGAGTATACACTAACCGATCCGCGGAAACATTTTCACACATAAAGCTGGTCCCTGGTGCAAAAAAGCTTGGTGACCACTGACTTAGAGAACACAGCCACCAAAATCAAAGTCCCCCAAAACACAGACCATAACAAAAAGAACATTTAGTGTAATAAATTGGAAAAACAAAACAAATGGATAAACATGCACAGTACATAAAATCTCACACAAACATTCTCAACATTAACTTTACATTACTGTACTGGAATAATCGTTGAAAAACACTTTAATACTACAGTACTTTACAACAGTTCAGATTATTTCTCTTCAGGCACTTCAGAGGAAACTGTCGTTTCTTCAGGAGAAAGTCTTATTTCTTCAGAAGAGACATCCAACATCATGACCTTTTTCTAGCACTTAGCCAGAGAAGATGCACAGCTTTTGAATGGCAGCATAGAGCTTAACTGGTAATTAAAACACACGAAAAAAAGCACAGTGACAATTTGTGCACGAATGAGAAAAAAGGGGCGTATACATCATCTCAACCAATCAGCAAGAGGGTAATAGCCATTGGCTGAATTTCAGTAACGTGACTATTACTGCCGGGTCAGTCGGCAATCCGCGTAGATGAAGAAGATATACAAGTCCTTCTCAAAAAATTAGCATCTTGTAATAAAATTCATTATTTTCTGTAATGTACTGGTAAACATTAGACTTTCATATATTTTAGATTCATTACACACAACTGAAGTAGTTCAAAGTCTTTTACTGTTTTAATATTGATAATTTTGGCAAAAAAGTAAAGAAAAACCAAAAATCCCCATCTCAAAAAATTAGCATATTTCATTCGACCAATAAAAAAAAAAAAGTGTTTTTAATACAAAAAAAAGTCAACCTTCAAATAATTATGTTCAGTTATGCACTCAATACTTGGTCGGGAATCCTTTTGCAGAAATGACTGCTTCAATGCGGCGTGGCATGGAGGCCATCAGCCTGTGGCACTGCTGAGGTGTTATGGAGGCCCAGGATGCTTCGATAGCGGCCTTAAGCTCATCCACAGTGTTGGGTCTGGTGTCTCTCAACTTTCTCTTCACAATATCCCACAGATTCTCTATGGGGTTCAGGTCAGGAGAGTCGGCAGGCCAATTGAGCACAGTAATACCATGGTCAGTAAACCATTTAGCAGTGGTTTTGGCACTGTGAGCAGGTGCCAGGTCGTGCTGAAAAAAGAAATCTTCATCTCCATAAAGCTTTTCAGCAGATGGAAGCATGAAGTGCTCCAAAATCTCCTGATAGCTAGCTGCATTGACCCTGCCCTTGATAAAACACACTGGACCAACACCAGCAGCTGACATGGCACCCCAGACCATCACTGACTGTGGGTACTTGACACTGGACTTCAGGCATTTTGGCATTTCCTTCTCCCCAGTCTTCCTCCAGACTCTGGCACCTTGATTTCCAAATGACATGCAAAATTTGCTTTCATCTGAAAAAAGTATTTTGGACCACTGAAGCAACATTCCAGTGCTGCTTCTCTGTAGCCCAGGTCAGCCGCTTCTGCCACGGTTTCTGCTTCAAAAGTGGCTTGACCTGGGGAATGCAGCACCTGTAGCCCATTTCCTGCACACACCTGTGCACGGTGGCTCTGGATGTCTCTACTCCCGACTCAGTCCGCTGCTTCCACAGGTCCCCCAAGGTCTGGAATCGACCCTTCTTTCACTTTTTCCTTCCCACAGACGTCCCACTGAGGTGGCTTGATACAGCACTCTGGGAACAGCCTATTCGCTCAGAGATTTATTTGTGTCTTACCCTCTTGCTTGAGGGTGTCAATGATGGCCTTCTGGACAGCAGTCAGGTCGGCAGTCTTACCCATGATTGCGGTTTTGAGTAATGAACCAGGCCAAACTCATCAGTATTAAAACAATAAAAGACCTGAAATATTTCAGTTGGTGTGCAATGAATCTAAAATATATGAAAATTTAATTTTTATCAGTACATTACAGAAAATAATGAACTTTATCACAATATGCTAATTTTTTGAGAAGGACCTGTATATTTAAATTTTTATTCCAATTATAGCCACATAAGTTTAATAAAGTGAGTTGTGCAATTATTCAAAACGGTGTAACCACATTCGTTTCTCTTCTTCTTTTCCTTTCGGCTTTTCCCTTCAGGGGTCGCAACAGTGAACCATCCGCCTCCATCTCACCTTATCCTCTGCATCTTCTTCTCTTATACCAACCGCCTTCATGTCCTCCTTCACCACATCCATGAATCTTCTCTTTGGTCTTTCTCTCGGCCTTCTGCCTGGTAGTTCCAACCTCAGCATCCTACTACCAATATATTCACTATCCCTCCTCTGGACATGTCCAAACCATCTCAATCTAGCCTCTCTGACTTTCTCTCCAAAACCTCTTACATGTGCTGTCCCTCTGATGTGCTCATTTCCCACATTTATTTCATCTGCATTTAATGTGTATTGAAATTTTTCTCCAGCAGATGGTAGTACATTACTTTTTTTTAGTAAAATAAAGTCTGTTGGACTTTTGTGGGTCTAGTGGTGGTGGTAGTAGTGGTGGTCTAGTGGTATAGGGCACTGGATCGTTGAGCCAAAGGTTGAGGGTTCGAGTCCCACTCTCCACAAGATTGTCACTGTCCCCCCCAGTGCAGCTAACTGGGTTATCAAAGGTGGGCCATGTCTCTCACTGTCTATGGTGAGAGGCATGTAAAAGAACCATTGCTGACTTTCGTAAAGAGTAGCTGCAAAGTCGTCAGCGTGTTTCTGTCCCATGCTAAAAGGGTTGTAACAGGAAGGGCATCCGACGTAAAAACCTCTGCCAAATCAAATGTGCGAATCAGATGATTCACTGTGGCGACTCCCGAGTTAAAGGGAAAACGCCGAAAGGAAGACAGACAGAAAGTCTGTTGGACTTTTACACCCAAGCCTCATGGCTCATCAGGCGGGTGTTTATTCCTGGTTTCTGTAGCGTTCAACTCCTCCTGCATGGGACCCTAGTCCATCACAGGTTACCTTACCAGTATTTATTTATTTTTATTTTTTTGACTAGTACCCATTTATACTGCTGGGTGAACAGAGGCACACTTGTGGTTAAGACCTTGCCCAAGGGTCTTAGCACAGTGGTGGTCTAATTTTGAACACACAACCTCCCGTTAATGAGCCCAGCACCCTAACCACTATGCCACCATTCCCTCATTTTTTTTTAATGCCTTACCTAAATCTTGTTTAGGCCGATGTAGTTTGAGTGTTGAAAATGTTAAATAAGGAAGGAACGTTGCGCATTGCAATGATTGCTTTTAAATAAATTGTGGAAGTTTTGGGCCTTGTTGGTTAAGTGATGCCTTTCGTGTGCCTTTTTTTCTTGTTGGAGGGTGGTATTTACATTTTATATTTGTACCTGTTTGAACGTAAGACAAGTCCAAAATGTTAAAAAGCAGCGTAACCATTGTACTACAATACAGAAGGTGGCTGTTGGCGTGCAGTCAGTGAACGACTAGAGTATATATCCCCTCAAGGAGACTATGCATGGCTGATTTCCAGATTTTAGATGTCAGGTGTATTCTGTGTGCACATATCCATTGATTTACTTGTTTCAAAGTTCCAAAACAATCATGCCCCGGCCCAATCAGATCCAAAAAAAGAAGGAATACCAGTATCTGTACATTCCCTTGAAGGCAGCCACTATACAGGGATCCCTCACTATTTGGCGCTTTAATTCATGTGGCTTCAGTGCATCGCGGTTTAAAAAAAAAAAAAAAAAAAAAATATATATATATATATATATATATATATATAATTAAAAAAATAAGGAAATTAAGGAAGAATAGGGGAAAAAGTTAAGGAAAATGCCACAAAAAACAAGGCCAATTATGCAAAAAAAAACCCTAAACAAATACATCTCTCATCAAAACTAGTTACATTGTTGCATCTATGTGTGCAGGCTCATGTATGTGTGTCATCCTCTTCTCATGCAATGCCATCTGTATGTGTGTGTATTTATTTATTTTATTTACATCTTGTTATTTTTCATGTGTAATTGTTACTATAAGCATTTATAGCATTGAATATGTATTTATTGATATTATATACACATATACAAGTATGTATACGTCAGTCAGGGGGGGGGGGTTGATCCTACTTCGTGAATTTTGGTGGTCGCGTGGAGATCTCGGTCCCAATTAATCGCGGAAAGTGAGGGATCCCTGTATTACTATGCTTGGTATGGTTATACTATGCTGTCTTCTTCTTCTTCTTTTTATTTCGGCTTTTCCCTTCAGGGGTCACCACAGCAAACCATCCGCCTCCATTTCACCCTGTCCTCTGTATCTTCTACTCTTACTCTAACTACCTTCATGTCCTCCTTCACCAGATCCATATGTCTGCTCTTTGGTCTTCCTCTCGGCCTTCTGCCTGGTTGTTCCAACCTCAGCATCCTACTACCAATATACTCACTATCCCTCATCTGTACATGTCCAAACCATCTCAATCTATCCTCTCTGAGTTTGTATCCAAAACATCTTACATGTGCTGTCCCTCTGATGTACTCATTCCTGATCCTATCCATCCTCGTTACTCCCAAAGAGAACCTCCACCTTCTTTATCTCTGCTCCCTGTAACCTCACCGTTCCTCTTGGGTCCTTGTCGTTCCCACACATGTATTCTGTCTTACTGAGGCTAACCTTCATTCCACTCCTTTCTGTGGTGAATACTTTCTTCAAGAAGAAACAGGAGCATAGGGTGACTTATGAAAGCGGAGGTAAGAGCACACAGGTAGACTACATCTTGTGTAGGCGATGTAATTTGAAGGAAGTCAGTGACTGCAAAGTAGTAGTGGGTGAGAGTGTTGCCAAACAGCATAGGATGGTAGTGTGCAGGATGACTCTTATGGTGAGAAAGGTGAAAAAGGCAAAGGCAGAGCAGAGGATGCAGAGGCATTGAAGAGGATGAAGAGTGGAAAGGCAGTTGGCCCTGATGACATACCAGTTGAGGTATGGAAGTGTCTAGGGGAGGTAGCAGTAGATTTTCTGACAAGAATATTCAACAAGGTCTTAGAAAGTGAGCAGATGCCGGAGGATAGGGAGAGATGGAGGCAGATCATTTGCTGTGGCGACCCTGAAGGGAACAGCCGAAAGAAAAAGAAGAAGAAGAGTTCTCTGCTCTCACTATGGATCACAATGTCATCTGAAAACATCACAGTCCATGGAGATTCTTGTCTGACCTCGTCTGTCAGCCTGTCCATCACCAGAGCAAACAAGAAGGGGCTCAGAGCTGACCCTCGATGCAGTCTCACCTACATCTTGAACTCTTCTGTCACACCGACAGCACAACTCACCACTGTCTTACATCTCTCATACATGTCCTACACCACTCTAACATACTTCTCTGCCACTCCAGACTTCCTCATGCAATAACACAGTTCTTCTCTTGGCCCCCTGTCACATGCTTTCTCCAGATCCACAAAGGCACAACGCAACTCCTTCTGACCTTCTCTTTTCTTCTCTATTAACATCCTCAAAGCAAACACTGCATCTGTGGTGCTCTTTCTTGGCATGAAACCAAACTGTTGTTCACAAATGCTGACCTCTGCCCTTAGTCTAGCTTCCACTATTCTTTCCCATAACTTCATTGTATGGCTCATCAACTTTATCCCTCTGTAGTTGCTACAACTCTGTACATCTCCCTTGTTCTTAAAAATGGGCACAAGCACACTTCTCCTCTTCAATGCCCTCCTCACTTCACCCTTACTAATCTTTGGGACTTCCTGGTCCTCAACAGTCACCTCTTCTACTCTTTTTTTCTCTCTCATTTTCCTCATTCAACAGATCTTCAAAGTACTCTTTCCATCTTCCCAGCACACTTCTGTCATCAGTCAACACGATTCCCTCTCAGTCCTTAATCACTCTAACTTGGTGCACGTCCTTTCCATCGCTATTTCTCTGCTGTGCCAACCTGTATAAATCATTCTCTCCCTCCTTATGGTCCAACCTAGTATACAAGTCATCATACACCCTCTGTTTGGCCTTTGAGACCGCTAACTTCGCCTTACGCTGTGTCTCCTTGTACTCCTGTTTACTCTCTTCGGTCCTCTCTATGTCCCATTTGTTCTTAGCTAACCTCTTCTTTTGTACACACTCCTGCACTTCCACATTCCACCACCAAGTCTACTTATCTACTGTCCTTCCAGAGGACACGCCAAGTACTCTCCTACCTGTCTCCCTGATCACATTAGCTGTCGTTGTCCAGTCATCTGGAAGCACTTCCTGACCACCCAAAACCTGTTTCAACTCCTCCTTAAGACAACACGGCACTCTTCCTTTTTCAGCTTCCACCACTTTGTCTTGCCTGCTTCACTTTTCTTACCATCAGCATCATTCTACACACCACCATCCTATGCTGCTTGGCAACACTCTCACCCACTACTACTTTGCAGTCACTGACTTCCTTCAAATTACATTGCCTACACAAGATGTAGTCTACCTGTGTGCTCCTACCTCAGCTTTTATAAGTCACCCTATGCTCCTGTCTCTTCTGGAAGAAAGTATTTACCACAGCCATTTCCATCCTTTTTGCAAAATCTATCAACATCTGTCCTTCTATGTTCCTGTCCTGGATACCAAACCTGCCCATCACTTCCTCGTCCCCTTTGTTGTTTGCACCAACATGTCCATTGAAGTCTGCACCAATGACCACTCTTTCACGTCTGGGGGTACTCTGCATCACTTGATCTCACTGACTCCAGAATCTCTCCTTCTCTTCTCGCTCACATCCTGCCTGTGGGGCATAAGCACTAACAACATTGAATATCACACCTTCAATTTCTAACTTGAGACTCATCACTCTGTCTGACACTCTTTTCACTTCTAGAACATTCCTGACAAACTCCTCCTTCAAGATTACTCCTAGTCCATTTCTCTTCCCATTCACACCATGAAAAAACAGCTTAAACCCCGCTCCTAACTTAGTTTTGCTACCTTTCCAGCTGGTCTCCTGAACACACAGTATGTCCACCTTCCTCCTCTGCATCATGTCAGCCAGCTCTCTACCTTTTCTTTGCATAGTTCCAACATTCAAAGTCCCTACTCTCAGTCCTAAACTCATGCCTTTCCTCTTCTCTCTCTGCCTACGGACACGCCTCCTGCCTCTCCTTCTTTGACCTCTCTTTCTTCGACCAACAGTAGTCCAATTTCCACCAGCACCCTGTTGGTTAACAGCACTGATGGCGGTCGTTGTTAACCCGGACCTCGACTGATCCGGTATGAAATTTGTCTCTACGGTTTGCATTTTGTATTCTGGCAAAAGTTTTACGCCGGATGCCTTTCCTGTCGCAACCTTCTGCATTTATCCGGGATTGGGACCGGCGTGAGGGCGGGCACTTGTTTGTCCCCCCCTCACGGCTGCATTGCTGTACAAACTATGCATTTTAAACATTGTTGAAATGTCAGTAAACATCCTTAAAAAAAAACTTCTTTGGGTTGCGAAAAAGTGGGGGAGCTTCAGCCCCCACAGTTCTGCGGCCCCTAGGATAGATACTTGAAGTGGAACTTTGCTTTGGGAATGAGGGGTGTCATTCCACCTGCCAGAAAAAAAAAAAATCATGGGTTACCATGTGTGATGAAAGGATGGTGATTGTAAGATTTCAAGGCTCTCAAAGGTGAAATAACAACTATCACTTCAGCATATCCATGAAGTTCAGCATATTTAGAGTGGAGCTACTTCGTTGTTCTATTGGAATGATGGAGATACTAGCAGAGATTGGAAGAAACCACCACCAGTGATGGTGCTTGCTTCGTGGAACAGCTGGGTGGGTACTTTATTTACTACGAGAAGACGGAATAGAACCTTGGGACAGAGAGTGTTTTCCTTAACTGAGCCCACCATTGCTTGATGGAAAAAGCCTTTTAAGAAACGTACTTAATACAGTGGGTTGCCCTTCCTCCAGAAGGCAGTGCCAGAGCTTTATCCCACTACTGTGGTTTAAAAAAAGTTAAAACAACAACAACAACAACAATAATAATAATAATAATAATAATAATAATAATAATAATAATAATAATAATAAAAGTTGAGAGTTAACAAGGTTAATACCTTGTGAAGAAGTGAGACAAATTAATTCCTGTAAGCAGGAATTATATGTATTATTATTGTATCATTATATGTAAGCAGGTGGCTAGCAACCCAGTAGGAATAAAAATAAGATTTATCAAACTTCGGATGAACTCTTTCGAGTCAACGGCCAGCTAGCTAGAGATGGTGTCTCAATAAAAACACCCTGCAGAAAGAACTTTGGGCCTCTACTGCAGATTTTTTGCCCTTCGTATACAACCATGACAAGAGCTGTTATGGCTGCCACCTATGCCAAAATTATGTGACGGCACCCAGATTAATTAATGTAAGCACTTTAATTAATCTGTGCAGAAAAATCACTGTGCTTGCACAGCCACTGCCACACATACTGTCATCCCACTTTCAAACCCAGACGTGGAAGAGATAAGGAGTACTGCTGAAAGACCAGTGTGAGGTCAGGACATGAACATGAGAGTAAGGACAAAGTGGGTTGTGTGATTATCACTGAACAAGGTTGTAACGGTGCGATTAAAATTCCTCTTCACTTCTTGTTTATTGAAGATCTGAGACTATTCCTTTGGTATGGCACATTGGGAGGGTGGCACCTGCTTTTAAAAGGTGGGGCAGAGGATGGAATTATGACTTGCACTCTTCAGTCTAACACAGTGCTTCTCAAATAGTGGAGTTCATGGTATGATGCCGGGGGGGCCGGGGGTTTGCAGGGGAGCGTGTCTGACCCTGGAGAACATGCTTTTATGGAACATGTAATTGCACCTCCACTCCACTAGATGGGAGTGGCGCTCTCATTGTCGAGCAATGGTGTAGCGGTTTTTCACACGAGCAAACCAGATGACAAAAAACCCTCAAACAACACGGAAAAATTTGTAATAGGAAAGAAGAGAAATGTGGAGAGTCACGGAGATATTAAGAAATAAATACAGTAAGTCAAACAAGTTTAAAAATAATGTGTTTTTTTTTTCCATTTCAGGCATATTGGTGCACTTTAAATCGTTTCCATTACAGATTAAAACAATGTTAATTCAGTTTTTCTTTATTGTAAATTGAACTATATTTCTTTCTTTTTTTGTTTTTCATGTTAATAAAGGTACAATTTTATGCAGTGGTGTACTAATAACATTTTTATAGACAAATAATACTATTTTTAGTTGCTCGGTCTGGAGATGAAATGTTTTTTTCTTCCTCGAGGGGGCGCCACAGAAAGTATTTGAGAAGCACTGGTCGAACAGAATAAGGCTTTGCCAGGGTTCTTGTCTGATCCATAAAGCATAGATATTTCATTTTCCATAGTTTACTTGTCAGCTCCGGGTCATTATTCTCTGACTTCTGTCTCCAACAATGTACTTCCACCAACAGCACCTCAGCTGATTGGTTTTTATTTTTTATTTTTTGATGTGTCACCAATAATCAACCAGAGTGAAAGTCACTGAACATATTTTCCAGATTGAACATGAGCTGAAGCTCTTGACTTGCTTGTCTTCACTGCACTATGGCCATCTGATTGGCTAATTTCATCAGTGGGCAGATGTTCCTAGTAAAGTGGGCTAATGCATAAGAGCGTAATTGTTTATAACTGTACTATAAAAGGCATTATTTTGATCATTAATAATAATAAAAGTAATAATAATAATAAGTATAATAAGTATAATGATTTTTCCAAATTTAGAGCGCAGGCTCAGCACAGGTTGCTCCAGGTTGGATTTATGACTTTGCTTCTTCTTCTTCTTTTCCTTTCGGCTTTTCCCTTCAGGGGTCGCCACAGCGAATCATCTGCCTCCATCTCACCCTATCCTTTGCATCTTCTTCTCCTACACCAACGACCTTCATGTCCTCCTTCACCACATCCATGAATCGTCTCTTTGGTCTTCCTCTAGGCCTTCTGCCTGGTAGTTCCAGCCTCAGCATCCTACTACCAATATACTCACTATCCCTCCTCTGTACATGTCCAAACCATCTCAATCTAGCCTCTCTGACTTTGTCTCCAAAACGTCTTACATGTGCTGTCCCTCTGATGTGCTCATTCCTAATCCTATCCATCCTCGTTACTCCCAAAGAGAACCTCAACATTTTCATCTCTGCTACCTCCAGCTCTGCCTCCTGTCTTTTCCCCAGGGCCACTGTTTCTAAACCATACAACATCGTTGGCCTCACCACCGTCTTGTACACTTTTCATTCTTGCCGATACCCTCCTATCACACATCACACCGGACACTTTTCTCCAACCATTCCAACCTGCCTGCACACGCTTCTTCACCTCTTTTCCACACTCTCCATTGCTCTGGATTGTTGAGCCTAAGTACTTAAAATCCTCCACCTTTCTTATCTCTGCTCCCTGTAATCTCACCATTCCTCTTGGGTCCTTGTCATTCATGCACATGTATTCTGTCTTACTGAGGCTAATCTTCATTCCCCCTCCTTTCCAGGGCATACCTCCACCTCTCGAGATTTTCCTGCACTTGTTCTCTGCTCTCACTACAGATCACAATGTCATCTGCGAACATCATAGTCCATGGAGAATCTTGTCTAACCTTGTCTGTCAGCATGTCCATCACCATAGCAAACAAGAAGGGGCTGAGAGCTGACCCTTGATGCAGTCCCACCTCCACCTTGAACTCTTCTGTCACACCGACAGCACACCTTACCACTGTCTTACATCTCTCATACATGTCCTGCACCACTCTAACATACTTCTCTGCCACTCCAGACTTCCTCATGCAATACCACAGTTCTTCTCTCGGCACCCTGTCATATGCTTTCTCCAGATCCACAAAGGCACAATGCAGCTCCCTCTGACCCTCTCTGTACTTCTCCATGAACATCCTCAAGGCAAACACTGCATCTGTGGTGCTCTTTCTTGGCATGAAACCAAACAGTTGTTCACAAATGCTGATCTCTGCCCTTAGTCGAGCTTCCACTATTCTTTCCCATAACTTCATCGTATGGCTCATCAACTTTATCCCTCTGTAGTTGCCACAACTCTGCACGTCTCCCTTGTTCTTAAAAATGGGCACAAGCACACTTCTCCTCCATTCCTCTGGCATCCTCTCACTCTCTAAGACCTTGTTAAAGTTCTTGTCAGAAAAGCTACTGCTTCCTCTCCTAGACACTTCCATACCTCCACCGGTATGTCATCAGGACCAACTGCCTTTCCATTCTTCATCCTCTTCAATGCCCTCCTCACTTCACCCTTATTAATCTTTGCTACTTCCTCAACAGTCACCTCTTCTACTCTTTTTTTTCTTTATCATTTTCCTCATTCATAAGCTCTTCAAAGTACTCTTTCCATCTTCCCAGCACACTTCTGTCATCAGTCAATACATTTCCCTCTCTTTCCTTTATCAATCTAACTTGCTGCACGTCCTTCCCATCTCGATTTCTCTGCTGTGCCAACCTGTATAAATCCCTCTTTACTTTCCAACCGAGCATATAAGTCATCATATGCGCTCTGTTTGGCCTTTGACACTGTTACCTTTGCCTTCCGCTGTGTCTCCCTGTACTCCTGTTTACTCTCTTCGGTTTTCTCAATGTCCCACTTCTTCTTAGCTAACCTCTTCCTTTGTACACACTCCTGCACTTCCTCATTCCACACCAAGTCTCCTTATCTACTTTCCTTCCAGATGACACACCAAGTATTTTCCTACCTGTCTCCCTGATCACATTAGCTGTAGTTGTCCAGTCATCTGGAAGCACTTCGTGACCACCCAAAGCCTGTTTCAACTCCTCCTTCAAGACAACCCGACACTCTTACTTTTTCAGCTTCCACCACTTTGTCTTCTGCTCTGCCTTTGTCTTCTTCACCTTCCTCACCATCAGCATCATCCTGCACACCACCATCCTATGCTGTTTGGCAACACTCTCACCCGCTACTACTTTGCAGTCACTGACTTCCTTTAAATTACATCGCCTGCACAAGATGTAGTCTACCTGTGTGCTCCTACCTCCACTTTTATTAGTCACCCTATGCTCCTCTCTCTTCTGGAAGAAAGTATTCACCACAGCCATTTATATCCTTTTTGCAAAATCTACCAACATCTGTCCTTCTGCGTTCTTGTCCTGGATACCAAACCTACCCATCACTTCCTCGTCCCCTCTGTTTCCTGCACCAACATGTCCATTGAAGTCTGCCCCAATGACCACTCTTTCACCTCTGGGGGTACTCTGCATCACTTCATCTAACTCCCTCCAGAATCTCTCCTTCTCTTCTCGCTCACATCCTGTCTGTCTAACAACCTTGACCATCACACCTTCAATTTCTAACTTGAGACTCATCACTCTGTCTGACACTCTTTTCACTTCTAGAACATTCCTGACAAACTCCTCCTTCAAGATGACTCCGACTCCATTTCTCTTCTCATCCATACCATGATAAAACAGCTTAAACCCTGCTCCTATGCTTCTAGCCTTGCTACCTTTCCACCTGGTCTCCTGAACACACAGTATGTCCACCTTCCTCCTCTGCATCATGTCAGCCAGCTCTCTATCTTTTCTGTGCATTGTTCCAACATTCAAAGTCCCTACTTTCAGTCCTAGACTCATGCCTTTCCTCTTCTCTCTCTGGCAACGGACATGCCTCCCGCCTCTCCTTCTTCGACGTCTTCGACCAACAGTCGTCCAATTTCCATCAGCACCCTGCTGGTTGACGGCACTGATGGCGGTCGTTGTTAACCCGGGCCTCGACCGATCCGGTATGTCATTTTTTTCTTGTGATTCGCATAGTTTATTTGGCATTTGTTTTACGCCGGATGCCCTTCCTGACGCAACCCTCTGCATTTATCCGGGCTTGGGACCGGCGTGAGGGAGAGACACTGGTTTGCCCCCCCCCCCCTCACGGCTGCATTGGATTTATGACTTTGCTGTCCAGAGAAATTGCAAGACTCATCCTTTTTTGAACTGCATATTGCTCGATTTGTATAATTAACTTCCAGTCTTGTTACATTTTTCACATTCTCCGACTTCTTTTTAACGTTAACATTTTTCTGTTTCTCAATGCAGGTTAGTTCATGATCTCTCCAAATGCACATGTTGGTGCTGATTTAACCAAGACCCAAATGACATAAATACACAAGCTTTAATCCCACCAGGTGTCTGTGAGTGAATGGGAGATATTTGCAGTGAACTACGAAAAAGCAAGGAACGCATGTTTAATATTGCAACTATTAATTTATTTCTACTTTGAAGAAAGCATCTGAATAGCTTTTCATAGACTTCTTTAAGAAGCTTCACTCTTCATCATGTCCTTTCTGTAGACCAAGGGAAAAAGTGAACATGTAAGTTGGACAAAAAAAAAAAACCTCAGAGTTGAACTTTTTCTATGAATAACTTTTATCTTTAAAAGTTTATAACTTGCCTTCGAGCCTGTGTCACGGCTCTTAGCCCTGAGCTTGTTGACCTGAGACTCTGCAATATCCGCTCTTTCCTCTGCCTCATCCAGCTCATGCTGTAGCTTGCGAAACTTTGTCAAATTGGCATTTGATTGTTCTTCCTAAAAATAACAAAATAACTAATTAAGAATACAAACACAATAGTATAATAAAACTCTACGCAATGGTTGGTTCTATCCATGAGTTAAATACAGAGGAAATAATTTCCCTTATGGGATTAATAAACTGTGTCAAAATTAAAAAATAATCAACTTACAGCCTCCTCGGCAGCTCTCTTGTAAGCTTTAACCTTCAGCTGGAGTTTGTCTACGAGATCCTGTAGCCGGGCAAGATTCTTACGATCCTCTTCAGTCTAGAGAAACATTGAGGAAGTTTATTGATATTTGTGGTTCTGCTTGATAAAATGGAGTCAGATTGGCTACTTTACTGAAAAGCCGTAAAACCTGGTAGGTTAGCTCCTTAATACGGCGCTCGTATTTGCGGACACCCTTAATAGATTCACTGGATTTCCTCTGTTCCATCTCCACTTCACTTTCTAGCTCTCTTACCTAAATATATGTTTAAGAATCAACAATTAATCAGGATGGAAAATACATATTTTGTACTGTATGTGTTAAATGAAAAGATATTTGTTTACCCTGGCCTCCAGCTTCTGGACCTGCTTCTTGCCACCTTTCATGGCAATTTGCTCAGCTTCATCCAGACGGTGTTGGAGGTCTTTAATGGTTTGCTCCATGTTCTTCTTCATGCGCTCCAGATGAGCACTGGTGTCCTGCTCCTTTTTCAGCTCTTCTGCCATCATGGCAGCATCAGTGATGGCTTTTTTGGCTTTTTCCTCAGCATTCCTGCACTCTTGGACCGATTCCTCTACTTCGGTTTGAAGCTGGGAAATATCACTATCCAGCTTCTTTTTCTGATTTAGCAAGCTAGTATTCTGAAATATAAGAAAAAAAAATTGTGGACAGCAAGACCATGGTCTAATGTAAGAAACTCAACCTGTAAGTGCACAAGAATGTAGACATGTTGCAGAAAAATAGTCAGAACTATGCACATTTCATGTAAAGCAGGGGTAGAGCAGTGGTGGCCTGGTGGTAAAAGGTGCTGGATCGATGATCCTAAGATTGGGGGTTCGAGTCCCACTCTCCACAAGGTTGTCACTGCCCCCCCCCCCCCCTCCACTGCAGCTAACTGGGTTATCAAAGGCCGGTCATGTCTCTCACTGTCTATGGTAAGAGGCATGTGAAAAAAACCATTGCTGACTTTTGACAAGAATAGCTTCATAGCGATCAGTGTGTTTCTGTCCCTTGCTAAACAGTTGTGTCTGGAAGGGCATCTGATTTAAAAACCTATGCCAAATCAAACATGCGAATCTTAGATTCGCTGTGGCGACTCCTGAGAAAAAGGGAAGAGCTGAAAGGAAAAGAAGATGCAAAGCAGGTGTATGCGCTTTGTATTTATTGTGGGTAAACTTTTAAGAAACTACAAGACTCGCAAAATCTAAACTACACACGTAAAATTGTTGACACGGAGCACTCTTTTATTTATTTATTAATAATCTGCTTTTTATTGATGAATTAAAGAGAGTTGTTGGCTTGAATCACAGTACAAATGCAAAAGAATACAAATGTTAAGGAAAATGAAGTAAGTCTTTTAAGCTTTTTTCACTGCCTCAGGGACTGGGCATCTCACAGACTTGTACTATAAAATGTGCTTTATGATGATGTTCAGCCATCTATCCAAAGGTTGAGGTTGGATCTTTCAGTAGTATAATGATTCATAGTTGTATTTTTATGGTTTCACCCAAATGATGATGGGTTTCCCTTTTGGGCCTGGTTTCTCTCAAGGTTTGTCCCTCACATCTACTGAGGGTGTTTTTCCTTTTTTAGGGATGTGTAGGGGTTGTTGGAAATGTTTAAATTATTTTATGCTTTATAAACTCCTTTTACTGTGTGAAGCTGCTTTGCGACAATGCCAATTGTAAAAACGCTATCCAAATAATAACTGAATTGAATTCAAAACACATTGGCAAATATCAAAACCCATATCTGGGGCTGATTTAAAAGAGTGATAAATTAGGTATCTTTCAGGTGATGAAACTGTGCACGGAAGAATGACCAAAACTTTAAACTACCCAATTGTAAACTGGTTGATGTTCATGCAAAACAATTACAAGATATTATTTCTGCTAAAGGGGCCAATGCTCGCTTCCAAGGCCAAGGAGTCGGTACTTCCTTCCTTGAAGTATATTACATGTACAGTCGGCCCCTACTGACGAAAACCCCTGGGTATGAAAACTCTGGGTTATGAAAAACATTTTCCTAAGTTTTTCAAAATGTTTTTCAAACATTTTCAAATGCGCCATTCAAAATTCAAACGCACCAATCAAAATTTCACACGATGCACGAGTTGCTTTCTCATTGGCTGTCTCCCAACATCCCGCCCTGCTGGCCTCCCATTGGCCAGGAGGGACCTGACGTTGTATGCCCTTCCTGACACAACCCTTAGCAAAGGGCAGAAACACACTGATGGTTATGCAGCTACTCTTTACGAAAGTCAGCAATGGTTCTTTTACTTGAACCTCTCACTGTCTATGGTCGACCTTTGATAACCCAGTTAGCTGCACTGGAGGGACAGTGGCAACCTTGTGGAGAGTGGAGCGGAGAGACTCAAATCCCCAACCTTAGGATCAGCAATCCAGCAACTTTTACCACCAGGCCACCACTGCCCCACTTTCCTGTGATTTGATGCAAGTCTTTACTCTAGAGGCACTGTGATATGAAAGGTGAAATGTTTGCTTGTTTACATATGTAAAAAAAGTAATGCGCTGAAAATGTAGGAAACATGTGGACTGATTCAGAGTTCTCTGCGTGGGATTCCCTAAGTTTTAACTACATACCTGAGAATGCAGTAGCTGAACTCTCTCACTGACATCCAGCAGTTCTTGCTCAGCCAGTTTGCGACCTCTCTCGGTCTGCTCCACCATCGATCTCAGTTCATCTAGCTCAGCCTGCATCAGATTGTTGCGTCTCTCTACAATTGCAATGTTCTCTTTGAGATCATCGTTGGCACGGACAGCATCATCCAGCTGAATTTGAGAATCCTGTAAAGAACAGATTTTTGTTTTAATTCATGTGATTCTGACTCACTCACACTGTCACTCATTTGCAAAACTACTTAATCCTGTTAGTGTCATGGAGAGGCAGGAGCCTATCTCAGTCAACACTAGGTAAATGCAGGTACACCCCTACACAGCCGACTAGACCATCTCAGGGAACACACACAACCATTCACACTCACAGCTCGGGGCAATTTAGAACAGTCACTTTGGCTAAAATGCATGCCTTTTTGACCGCGGGTGAAAACGATTAGAAAATTCTTACTTTTTATTGAAATTACGTAACTTTCTACTGGTAAAAAGTGAACAATCATTAATGTATAAAGACCATTTGATACTTGCCTTCAAATGTCCATGGAGACTCTTCAGCTGTTTCTGGGCTTCTGCAGCTTGTCTGTTAGCCTGGCTGAGCTGGATCTCCATCTCATTGAGATCACCCTCCATCTTCTTTTTTAGTCTCAGGGCCTCATTTCTGCTGCGAGTCTCAGACTCCAGAGAACTTTGAAGGGTGTCCACCATTCTTTGGTGATTCCTTTTGGCCTGTTCCATTTCCTCATCTTTTTCAGCCAGCTTACGCTCAATGTCAGCCTTCACCTGGTTGAACTCTAGTTGGGTACGCAAGATCTTTCCTTCTTCATGTTCAAGGGATCCCTTTCATTAACAAATCATCAACAACACCAGTAAGAATCTGTAAGACCTGAACACACTCAACACTCGAAAACATTGGATTTTAAAAAATAAGAACTTGAATCATACAATTTTACATGGATTCTTGATGAAAAATTAGAAATGTCTCTTTTTCAAAAGATCTTAAGGTTCTTACCTCAGCTTCTTCTAGAGCAGATTGAATCTCAGCCTTCTCCTGCTCCAGTTGTTTTCTTACTTTTTCCAACTCATGAATACTCTTCCCACTTTCACCAAGTTGTTCGGTGAGATCAGAAATTTCCTCTGTTTAATAGAAAATAAGGAATTCAATAAATACTGCTATCTGCAAAGTAAATTTTTGATCTTGACCAGTGTTACAATGAAATTCACCTTGCAGGTTCTTATTCTCCCTCTTCATTGTTTCCAAATGATCCAAAGATTCCTCATAGGAATTCTTTAGTTTGAAGAGCTCAGTACTTAGAGATCTTGCTTCTTTCTGAGAACTTTCCAGCTCCGATTGGGACTCTTCAAACTTTTGCTTCCACTCAGCCAGGACCTGAAGCAATTGAGCAGAAATGTACTTGCAGTTTCTTTGTAAGACTTCTCGTAATTATAAGATAGACAATTGGAATGTTTTCTTTTGTACTGATAAGATGCTCAAATGTATTTAATTTGTAAACAACCATTTTTAACCTGTACTGGTGCCTCTAAGATTGCAGACAAGTTGAACTTGGACAGAGATGGGTATTGGTTATTTTAGTGCATGAAATATAGGTCTCTATTTCTCGAAAACAAAAATATTTTATTCACTTCTCTAGACTGACCTTGTCAAAGTTTCTCTGTTTCTTGTCCAGAGCAGCAGCAGCAGCATTGGATCTTTCCACATCAACCATGAGATCTTCAATCTCATTCTGCAGTCTGTGTTTAGTCTTCTCCAAAGAGGAGCATTTGGCATTTACAGCTTCCACGGCTTCCTCCGCATCTTGGAGACGTTGAGCGAGTTTTTTCCTGAATTAATTAAACATATTAAAGTGTAGATTTTATTCCACTGATTACAACTGATGGCTTGTACATAGTACTATTATATTTAATGTGATTTATCCGGGAAGCCATTATTACTAAGATAAAACATTCACATCAATAAATCAGATATTATTCTCAAGGGCCCTACTTTGCATCCTCCAGTTCTTCTGTTCTCTGGATGGCATCAGTTTCATACTTGGTTCTCCACTGAGCTACCTCAGAGTTTGCTTTGGAGAGACTGCGCTGGAGCTCAGCTTTAGCTTCCTGCTCCTCCTCGTACTGCTCTCTGAGCAGGTCGGAATCATGACGAGCCGATTGGACTGCGTGAGCCAGTGCATTCTTAGCCTGAAAAACAATTGGTACCACGGTTACCAAGAAATGTTTTTTCTTCTCTCTGTCACTGTTGATTTACAGTATTTTGTTTATCGATGAGCATTAAAAATACCTTGACTTCCTCCTCCAACTGTCTCTTCAGATCCTCAATCTGCTGTGTGTAAGATTGTTTTCCTCTAATCAGCTGAGAGACCAACGAATCTTTTTCTTCCAATTGTCTGGAAAGCTCACCTACAACAATCAGACATGTCTCAGATCCACTGACTGAATGAGTGAATTGTTGGTTTTCGTTTTACTGATAAATTTACCATTTTCTGTCTGAAGCTTTGCTTTATGAATTGAAAAATCATTGATTGTACGCTGGCCTTCCTCAGCTTTAGTTCGGTATTCACTCATTTGGTCCTCCAAGGTTCGACACATTTTTTCAAGATTTGTCTGGAACGTTTGACAGATTTTGATATGTTACTCTTATAGACAAACTGTACAAGTTTGTATTTTCCATGGAGATACAATTATTTATTTTTTACCTTGGCTTTAACAATCTGCTCCATGTTGGAGACAACATCATCCAGCTCCAGTCTCAGTTCACTCTTTTCCTTCTCAAGCTTCTGCTTCACTCTTTGAAGGTTGTCAATCTGCTCTCCAAGATCTGCTACACTGTCAGCCTGTTTCTTTCGTAAAGTTGCAGCAGTGGCCTCATGTTGCAGGGTGGCCTCTTCAAGGTCCCTGCGCAGTTTCTGGAACTCGGCCTCTCTCTTCTTGTTCATTTCAATCTGGGCAGCAGTGGCCCCACCAGCCTCCTCCAGCCTCTCGCTGATCTCCTCCAGTTCTCGGGCCAGATCTGCTCTTTGTTTCTCAACTTTGGCACGGGCGGCTCTCTCAGCCTCCAGCTCTTCTTCAAGTTCTTCAATACGAGCCTGTTTCCAGAGCATGGACATTTGAACAGTTCTGATCTTGTAAAGTATAATATTAAGCACATAGTGTACTCTGTTAGTTTTCTCTGATTACCTGCAACTCCTTGAGCTTCTTTTGAAGTTGGGCTCCCATCGCTTGTTCATCCTCAATCTTACTGTTAAGCTGGCTGATCTCAAAATCTTTCCTGCAGAAGCAAATATATGTGTCAGTTTCATTTCCAATAATAATTTTTTAAACTTATATTTAATTTCATACTTTTTCAGCCTCTCCTCCAGTTGCTGCTTGTCATTTTCCAGATCCATGACATTCTCTTGAGTCAACTTTAGGTCACCCTCAAGTTTTCTCTTGGCTCGCTCAAGATCCATTCGAATTTTCTTCTCTTGCTCAAGAGAACCTTCAAGCTAAAGAAAGTCAGAAAGAAAGAAGAATTGAAGAAGTTTAGTCTCCTTTTTATTAATCAGTGAAGTGTTTTTGTATCTATATTACCCACATCATCAACTTGCTGCTCCAGTTTAGCTTTGGCTTTGGTCAGAGAGTTGACTTTGTCCTCCTCACTCTGCAGATCATCCAGTGTTTGCTGATGAGCTTCCTGGAGAGCTTTTTTCTCCTTGGTCAGCTTGGCAATGATTTCATCAAGAGCTGCCATTTCTTCAGTCAGGTTTTTAACCTAAAATAAATAAAAATGTTTGAGCAAATTGAAACAAGTTCATGGTTACATCATTGCCAATTTCAAATTGCAAAACACTGAAGCTGAACTTAAATACTGCAAATTACTTTATTCTCAGTGGCATGTTTTTCTTTCTCCACTTTGGCCAGAGTAAGCTCCAGATCATCAATGTCTTTCTTTAACTCGGAGCATTCATCCTCAAGCTTTCTCTTCTTCGCAACCAACTCAGCATTCATTTCCTCTTCATCTTCCAGTCTCTCTGTCAACTCTTTGCTTTTAGCTTCAAGTTGGATCTTGTTCTTTATTAGACCTTCACATCGCTCCTCAGCATCAGCAAGGTTATCTTGTTCCTATGAGTATAGGTCATGCATTAACAGCTTGTAAAAAAATGAAAATCTTGAGCCAATAAGTTCCAAAAGATCATAAAATCTACATAAAATCACAACATTGCTGTTTATACAGGACTTACAGATTGGACTTGGAGGTGGAGGTCATTCTTTTCTTGGAGTAGAGAGACCATCTTCTCTTCCAGCTCTTTTCTTCGAGCTTCCGATTTAGCATAGGCTTCCTTCAACTTCATAAATTCTTCTTTCATGTTGGCCATTTCTTTTTCAGCCTCAGCTGATTTTAACAGTGGTTTGATCTTGAAGTACAGTTTCATCCAGGGCCAATTCTTTACCCCCATGAAAGCACGAATATTCCACTGGATTACCAACATGGCATCCCTACAAAAAATAAATTACAAGGGATGTATCTTTTCAATATTAGACTAGATTAATAATCAAAAGCAAACGTATGTCCTACCCCCTTTAAAAAGCAGCATTTGAGTGAAGGTGTAACTTACCTCCTTTCAACAATCTTCTGAAATTCAACTCTTGAGAGCAGACCACGAGCCCTCGCTTGAATCCCAGTAAGGATGAGTGCAAGGCGGTCATCTCGCATCTCCTCAAGTTGACCCAGAAGACCAGCTTTGAAGAACACCTACACAGAGAACACACACGTGTGTTGATGTGTCTGGCAAGTACAGGGACGTTGCTTTTCGGGTTTGCTGTCGTCTCTGTACCTTTGTGTGTCCCAGTTTATACTGGTTGTGGTCAATATCCAGAGAACCAAGTAGTTTCTCTGCACCCTTCTTGTTATCAATAAACTGTCCCTCAGGAATAGCAGCAGGATTCAGGATACGGTAACTGAATGGGAATTAGGAAATAATTTTGATGTTAAACGCATGCAGGATTTTTGTGTTAAAACCCAAGTAGTTTTAATCAAAGCTCACCGTTGTTTGAAGTCACCGTAGAGGATCCTGTTAGGAAAACCCTTTCTGCAGATTCTGATGCCCTCCAGTACACCATTACAACGTAGCTGGTGCATCACCAGAGGATTCTCCATGGCCCCAGGAGTCTTGGTCTCATTGGGGATGATGCAACGCACAAAGTGTGGGTGTGTGGACCTTAGATTTGTCATCAACTTGTTCAAGTTCTCCTGTAGATGGCATCAAGGCAAATTTAGATCGGAATAATTTTAGATTTAGATTGGAATATAGTTTTTTTTTTAATTGTTTTGCAAGAGATGGATTACAACTCACACGATGGAGAGCAGATACAGTCTGGAATGAGGAACCCTTCTTTTTTCCACCTTTACCACCCTTTCCTCCGGATTCAGCTGTTTGAAACAAAGCCATTGGAACATCAACTTTTGTTCTTAGTTACACACTCCTGGGCAAATAAAATGAGCCATCTCTGTATTTTTGTAATTATTAACTAGAACATACAAATATGTGAATTATATTAAATAGCCTCTATAGAATTGCTTTCCACTTAGAGTTTTGCATACATTCCAGTTTCTTGGTTATAGTCTCTGAAAGTTTCTTGCATCTGGAAATGTCCAAATACGTCCACTTGTACTTGACTGACCTGCAAAGTTCAGTGGTGGTGCTACACTTTCATTCAGCTAATTAATGATGGATGTATGCCTAGATGTTCTCTATTGGGATAAAATTGTGACTCTCTCCCAGCCTAAACGAGAGCTTGATACCATTGTTATCCAAGCTTTAGTTACCTTGGTGGTGTGGGCTGGGGCGCTGCTGAGGATGAGTACAAACAACCCTGTACTCACAATCTTTTGCTGTTTCTTCTTTGTTTGTTTTGTTTTATTTCGTTGTAGCATATGCTAAAAGTGAATTCTATGCATTAATAATGATGTATGGCATATGTATATTAATTCTGAGGGTAACCTTGGAAAAAAAATAATTTTTACATTTGAAATACACGTGATCTTATCAGTGCTTATGTTGCAAACACACATGCTTTCATGATATTTTTTGGAAACTATTTTATAGTGCTTCACAGGTATTATTGGAACGAACATCGCTCACTATTTTGTTTCCTGTTAGCCACATTTTAGCTAGGCATCTTTACAGAGAGTCTCTTTTCAAGGTCACATCTTTTCCCATGACAGCAGGCATTTGTTAATACACAGTTTTGAACAATTTGTTTAGAATTTTTTTTTAAATACCCTCACCTGAGTCAGCTCCAGCATAACCAGCAAACAGAGTGGCTAACAGCTTCAGAGTCGACTTCTGGTACAGCCCCACAACAGTTTCATTGAGTGGATCCTTGTTCTTCACCAGCCAGTTGCCAATGTTATAGTCAACAGTGCCTGCATAATGTACCAGGGCAAAGTGAGCCTCTGGTTTACCCTTCACAATCCTGGGCTTCTGGAAGTTATTAGATTTCCCCAAATGATTGTCATAAAGCTTAGCTTTAAATGTAGCATCACTGGCCTTGGGGAACATGCACTCCTCTTCAAGGATGGACATGATACCCATGGGCTGAAATGTAAAGAACATGTGATTAGTGATTGGGTTTCGTTGTTTGTTTTTTAAAACAAAATAAAGTAATTTAAAAAGTAGACTTAATGATGTGTGTACCTTTTCAATCAGCTCAATACAAGCCTGCAAGTCCATTCCAAAATCAATAAATGTCCATTCAATGCCCTCTTTCTTGTATTCTTCTTGCTCCAACACAAACATGTGGTGGTTGAAGAACTGCTGCAACTTCTCATTAGTGAAGTTGATGCACAGCTGCTCAAAAGTGTTGAACTGCAGTAGAAATATAGCATCATTTACATGGATGAAGCACAAAAAAATACACAAAGTATCAGCAACGTGAATAAAAATCGTAAATCAGTACTGATTGACAGGCACGTACGTCAAAGATTTCAAAACCTGCAATATCAAGCACACCGATGAAGTACTGGCGAGGCTGTTTGGTGTCCAGTGATTGGTTAATTCTTACAACCATCCAAAGGAACATCTTCTCATAGACTGACTTTGACAGAGCTCCAATAGCATAGTACACCTACAGTGAACAGCAACATAAAAATAGCCCAAAGACTCCATCTTTAAAAGAGAGAAATAATCTGTAGGAGAAACCAAGTAGTTACCTGTTGGACATTCTGTCCCTTGGTGACCCACTCATTTCCGACTTTGACTCTGGGGTGGCACAAACCCTTGATCAGATCGGCAGAGTTGAGGCCCATCAGATATGCGACTTTGTCAACATCTGTTTGGATCATGAAGATGTCATGAGGTGCTGTTTATCAAATCATCAAATATGTAGTGCCTCTCTACCCCATCTCACTAATCATGTGATGAACACCGACCCTCAGTGCCGTCAGCCTCAGCCTGCTCCTCTCTCTGCTTCTGCTTGAACTTCGTGTTTCCAAAGTGCATGATGGCACCAGTCAGTTTATAGATACCGTTTTTCTCCTCTTGGGTGAATCCCAGCACATCAAAAGCATCCTGTTGATCAAATACTTTATATTATACATACATTTATATATACAGAGATCCCTCACTTCCCGCGGTTAATTGGGCCCAAGATCCCCCCACGACCACTGAATTCCGCAAAGTAGGATCAACCCCCCAACCCCCTACTGATGTATATGTACATATACATATATATATATATATATATATATATATATATATGTATGTGTGTGTGTGTGTGTGTGTGTGTGTGTGTGTGTGTGTATATATATATATATATATATATATATATATATAGAGGATTTTCTGAGTAGATCCTTCCGTAGAAGAGTGCTCAATACTTTTGGTAGAGCAAATAAACAAAGGACAGGACAAAGGCTTTCTATTGAAACTCCATTTATCACTACAGATCTGTTTGAGGGTGGTGAAACCATCCCTCTCTTCAGGTGATTACAGAAGAATTCTTCTGTAATCACCTGAAGAGAGGGGATGGTTTCACCACCCCTCGAAACAGATTTGTAGTGATAAATGGAGTTTCAATAGAAAGCCTTTGTCCTGTCCTTTTGTGTATATATATATATATGTATGTATGTATGTATGTATGTATGTGTGTGTGTGTATATATATATATATGTATGTGTATATATATATATGTATGTATATGTGTGTGTGTGTGTGTGTGTGTATATAGTATCAATAAATACATATTCAATGCTATAAATGCTTATAATAACAATTAAACATTCAAAAATAATGCATAAGATGTAAATGAAATATAAATACACACATACAGATGGTATTGCATGAGAAGAAGAAGACACATATAGACGCGCGCGCATGCAGATGCGTATGAACGCACTCAGATGCACACCTCACAAAAATGTAACTAGTTTTGATGGGAGAATTTGGGTTGTTTTTTATTTGTGTTGGTTTAGGGTTTTTTTTTTTTTTTTCCATAATTGGCCTTGTTTTGGCGGCATTTTCCTTAACTTTGTCCCTTATTCTTCATTAATTTCCTTATTTTTCAATTCAATGAATATTTTAAAAAATAAACCACGATGCACTGAAGATGCATGAATTGAAGCGTGAATTAGCGAGGGATCCCTGTATTAGTGCGTGTGTGTGTGTGTGTGAGTGTATATGCACATACATCAGTAGCTATAAGCTCGTCAGCATCATTAATAGAGGCCACTTGTGTCTCTCCTTGGGAGATGTAGGCATAATCATATGGGTTGTTTGTGATGAGCAACATTTCTGTAATATAAGCAGAACACACATTCACATATTCATTTACATGTACATATATGACAGCGCGTGATTGCATGCTGTACACCTTGTTTACTTGCTGATAGAACTGTTTTCTTAACAAAAAGTGACAAAGTTTGTGTTATGCCCCACATTATGCTAAAGGGGGATTTTGAATTGCATGCTTTCTATCAAATTATATGAATTTGAATACATGCTGGTTAGTGAGTAAAGAGACAGCATGGGCAGCATCAATTAGATTTGTTGATTCATTTTCTCTGGAGGTGAACTCGAAATTGAAAAAGTACACGTTTTCGAGGTCAGATATTTTTTTAACCATCCTAAACCCTATCAGTGTTGGACAGCTAAATGTGCTAAGAGTCACAGCTGGGAACACAAAAGCAGTGTTGCAGTATAAAGTGTAGATGAATATATCTTAGAAAAAAAATGGAAATTGTATGCACAACAAGGCGTAATTGCTCGAGAATTGATTTCGAATTGCCAATGCGTATATTAGAATGCATGTCAAACATATAGAAAGGTTGTTATTGACTTTTTATGGTAGAATTGTAGGTCAGAAAACCTTTGAAGCAACAACAAAAATAAAGGGATTTCAGATTTTACTAGTACAGTGTAGGTCTCAATTTGTTTCTGGAAAAATAAAGTTTAAAGATTAATACAGCTGCCATAGTGTGAGTTGATGTGGGTAATATCTCCTGAAACAAAGGGGGTAGAATTTGCCAATGACTACAGTACTTGAATTTTTTGACTCCACTGTTCCAGAACAAAATCCCTGCATAGCTTATTGTGACTCTTCAATATGAACAGTACTTTGTAGTATTTTTAGAACTGTGCACCTACCTAGCAGTTCTGGTTTCCTTTGGGACAAGATCTGGTAGAAGATGTGGTAGTCTCTCTCAGCCTTGAGCTGATAGGTCACACGAGACTTTTCCAAAAGATCTGGTTATAAAAAGTTCTACATTAATCTATACTTTATGAACATCAATTTGGTCTACAAGCTTTATATGAATTATATTTGCACTTACAAGTCTCAATGTCAGCAGAGGCCAATTTTCCACTGACGCCAAAATGGATACGAATAAATTTACCCTGTATGTGAATAAGAGAATTACAATTTTACTATATTCTTATGATATAAATATAAATAAAGTGGTACCTCACCTTACGAAATCCGTTGCAGAGCCTTTTTCTTAACCTAGATTTTTCGTAAATTGAACCGCATTCTACATGTAAAACGTGTGATTCGTTCCAAGGCCCCCAAAACTACCCCTAAACCCTTTAAAAATTCTAAAAGTATACCTTTTAAGATCTTCTGCTTCAATATCGTAACAGTGGTAGACGAGTTTGGCCATATTCCTTTGCGATATCAATCAACCGCATGCCACGAGCCCACTTCGTCTTTTCACTCTCACCGGAAATCACGTGTGTGTGAGTGTATGTGAGTGTGTGTGTGTGTGTGTGTGTGTGTGTGTGTGTGTGTGTGTGTTTGTGTGTGCACGTGCGAGCGTGTGCGCGTGCATGTGTTGACCATGTCTTCTTAGCAGAGTTATCTTACAAATGTTTATGGAAGGTTAAAAGCCTGAGTCAAAAAATAAAACAATGAGCACACTCAAAAAAACTCATGAAACAACAGTAACTCTGTCCTTTTACATGAAAAGCATTATGGGAGATGCAGCTCCATAATAGCCAATGGGAGGGAGCTGTGTCATCCCTCCAAGCCAATGGGAGGCCAGCGGGGTGGGATGTTGGGAGATAGCCAATGGGAGGGAGCTGTGTCATCCCTCCTAGCAAATGGGAGGCCAACGGGGGCGGGATGTTGGAAGATGGTCAGTGGGAGAGCAGCTTGTGCATTGTTTGAATGGCGCATTTTAATGTTTGAATAAACATTTGTTTCGTAAGGAGAACTCGTTTCATAAACAGAGACAAAAAAATGGAAAATTTTGGAAAATGTTTTTCATAACCTAGATTTTTCGTTTGCTAGGACTATCGTAAGGTGAGGTACCACTGTATGTATGAACTAAACTTACAAAACGAGATGAGTTGTCATTTCGGATGGTCTTGGCATTACCAAAGGCCTCCAGGGCAGGGTTACACTGGATGATTTGATCTTCCAAGGTCCCCTTAAAGTTTATCAGATATATTACATTATTTATATTTTGCACAATTTCAAATAAATCATATTCTTATTAAAAATACTGAATTACCTTTTTCTCCAAAGATGCATCTTTCTTTCCAGGTGTTGCTGCAATGCTAGCGAAGTACTGGATGACTCTCTTGGTGTTCACAGTCTTTCCTGCACCAGATTCCCCACTAGTGAATAAAATTGATAATATATTTATTATAAATATACAGTGTGCTGTATGTCTTTAACAATCACTTAAAATTTCTACTTACGTGATAAGGATTGACTGGTTCTCTCTGTCTGCGTGTGTAAATTGTTAAATAAATGTTATTTTTGTGGACAAACACAACTGAAAATACCTGCAATCTGAACGATACAATAGGTAAAGCTCACCTGATAGCATGTACTGGTAGGCGTTATCAGAAATGGAGAAGATGTGTGGAGGAGCTTCACTCCTCTTCTTGCCTCTGTAGGCAACCACAACCTCTTGGTTGTACACTGGCAGCCACTTGTAAGGGTTGACAGTGACACAGAAGAGTCCTGAGTAGGTCTGTAGCGGAATAATGAAGGAATTATTCTGTGAATTCTGTATTATTATTATTATTGTTTTGTTTAGGTGGTGTATCCTTCACACTCACGTAGATCATCCAGGCTGCGTAACGCTCTTTAAGGTTAAACAGTACAGCAGGTTCATGCAGGAAGGTGAACATCGCCATGTCCTCAATTTTATCAAACTTTGGCGGGTTCTGTGGATGTACATCACACTCCTTCACAGTCACAGTCTGTGAAATAGAGACAGAATAGTTTCAACCATCAAAGAAGTGGTAAAATGAGTGTGGATTAGCTTCAGTTGGATCAAGATCTTTACCTTCCCATACTCAGTGTCAGCAGTGACTTTGTCTCCATCTCGACTGGTGATGGAGGCTTTGACATACTCAACTTCAGGGTCTGGCACAAAGCATTCCCGTTTCATGTCAAAAGGACGAGTCTGAGCCTCCAGTCGCTCCTTGTCTGACTTTCGCAGAAAAGACGCTGCGGCACCAAACTCCTCCATTAGTGCATCCCCCATTTTTCTAGGAGACTTGGAGCAGATGCAATATTTGGATTTTAGAAATTATGACGCATATTATTTTTTGGTATTTGTTCCTGAGCCTTGAAAACTCTCTCATGCAGATCTTCAAATGTTGAAATAATTTTTAGTATGTGTTTATGTCCACAATAAAAATATAAAGCAAGCACATTTACTTTATTTACATTTACATAACTTTGTGTTGATATGTGGAAATGTAATACAGTACATACTTTTTATGGCAGACACACTTGGTAAAATGATTTGGGCTTGACCTGCATGACAATTTGCCACACACACACACACACACACACACACACACACACACACACACACACACACACATTTATATTCATCAACCATAAAATTTTCACCATAATTTATTGTTCCAAGCCAAGTCTAATTTTATTACACTATATTGATATATCAGTAATATTTAAAGTTTAAAGATGACTTACCGTGAGCTTTACTGTTGCATGTAGTTTGGCTGTCTTTGGGTCCCTTTATATAGGGACTGAATGGAAGCAGCAGGCAAGTATGATGATGGTGGTGACGTTGACGTACTCTATTTGGTTAGGTGCATGTGGCACATGGCCCTTTTTTGGGACACAGCAAGTATGTTAAAAGGAAGCCGTAAAAGAGCAGCTGGAAGGCGGTAATAATAAAAAAATTTGAAAAGGGACTAAATAAGAATGGACTTCTCATGTATATGGCAGTGCTGTCCTGACCCCCCACCCCCCCACCCCCATAATCAACCCTCACATGATTGAGGATATGTCGAGGTGGACAGTGGATATGTATATCTAAACTTTCATCACAAGCTGTTCATCTCAATCACAGTATAGCAGTCGCTAGGAATTTCACAGGTTATCTTTGTGTCCAAGGATAAAAGCAAGGATACAATGCAGAGCGAGCTTGAGATTGAGAATACAGTAGACCAGTACCAAAGGTAAAAATGGGAATCTAACAACCATGACCTTACATTTGCCTCAACCATGAAGGACAGGTGTTGTTTCCAGCCTGTCTACTGTCAGATTTCTGTAAAATGGTATTTGAAATAATTTTGACCGTACGTTGAAAAACCTTTTCAATTAATGAATCAGACTTGCACTTTCATAATTTAAAATAAATAAATGCATAATCTTTTATCTTGTGTTTCACAGCGACCCTGATGACGAACAAGAACACATGGATTATGTAAACTGATTTAGTTTTGCTTGATAAGCAGATTTAGTCTGGAATTATAATCTTCAAATGATCATGCTTGCAAGCTTTAACGAACTGTAGTATATCACTGTTTAGTAAACAGAGTGCTTCAATTTGTATAATGTTACATTAATTATGTACTGTAGATTAATAGATGTCCCATCAAGACCAGAAAGCAAACCCTATTGTTAGATTTCAAAGATTTCTGAGAAATGTATCTTTAATTAAAGGACCATTGTATAAATGTGATTATTCTACATTTACGTTATCACCTTTTGTCAGATGTTTTTGAATTGATCCATCATCCATCACATGTCAACCTTGAAGCAGACCCGACCCATCTTATTTTCATGATCCGTACTTGGCACACTCCCTCTCATCAGGCTCCTTACTTAGTCTTAACAGTTGAACAATCTATTCTCGGCTCTTGACATTCTTTCTGAAGTCCCATTCTCAGCTGTCTGATTGTCCTGGATTATTATCACGCTGAAGAAACAGTGGTACTCCTCCTGTGTTGAAAACTGTAACCCGAGCCTCCTTTTGTCAAACACTGCACTATTATTAGGAGGTTCTTGCGTCTGTCCTGAACAAAAGGTGGGAGAGACTCCCTGTTAGTTTTTCATCTGTTCATGCAAACAAACATACAGCTAGATCCATAAGTTTTGGGACAGCATCGACGTGCCAACTTATAACTTTAATTCACTGAATTTAAAGATAAGATGAGAGATGATATTTAAAAACTTGCAGCAGAACAGCAGTGTTCCGTGTTTGCAGCACTCATGGCACTGCCTCTGTAACATATTCTGCACATTTTTTTATATGGACTACTTGATCTTCCGAGACAGTTCTTCTTAGTTCACTTTGCAAAATTTGGTTGAATATAGACCCCGTTTAAAGGAATGTAGCTTAGAAACACTTAGAGCTGTTTAGGCAATACGGACATAGTAGATATATGGCTTGTTTTGTTTGCAAGGCCTGGTAACAGATTACTAGTTATCTTGGATGGGATTAGGGTGGCTCCGGGTTCGGGTGAGGATGCTGACTTTGTGATGTTTTGAGATCATAAGTTTTGCATACTTGGGTAAAGGGAGTTGTAAAGCTGTCTAATGATGCCTTGATGATGAGTTCACTACATAGGTTAAAGTAGGAGAGTTTGTTTTGGAGCATCAAACAGAGGCTTCAGGGAAAGAGAATTTTAAGTTCTGCTTTCCAAATAACTTTTATTGTGCACAGAGAAAAGGGAAATAAATAGACCTCGTTTAAAACAGCCATGAAAAGATATATTCAGAAGATATTGAGAAGTCACAAAATATGCTGCATTTGTATGTTACACTGAACCAAACCTTAAAGTAATGTATTAATTCAAACCCTTTTGTAAAATGCATTGTTTGGAAGACATGCTTTTATTTATATATATATATATATATATATATATATATATATATATATATATATATATATATATATAAAATGTGTATATATATAATGTATATATATATATATATGTATATATATATAATGTGTATATATATGTATATATATGTATATGTATATATATATATATATACACACACATACATAAATACATACATACAGGGATCCCTCGCTTTCCACAATTAATCGGGACTGGAACACCCCGACCAGATTTCCGCGTAGTAGGATCAACCCCCCGACTGACATTTACGTACATGTATATGTGTATTTAATATCAATAAATACATATTCAAAGCTATAAATGCTTATACGTAATAGCAAATTAAATATTCAAAATGATGTAAATAAAATATAAATACACACACGTACAGATGCACGCACACACACACACACACACACACACACACACACAGATGCTCAACTTATATAAAAATGTAAGTAGTTTAGTTTGGTTGATTTTTGTTTGTTTTTGTTTTTTTTACTAATTGTCCTTGTTTTGTGGCATTTTCTTTAATTTTTTCCCTATTTTTCCTTCATTTCCTTATTTTTTTATTTTTCCATGAATATATTTGAAAAACCCGCAATGCACTGAAGCCGCACAAACTAAAGCACCAAGTAGCCAGGGACCACTGTATGTAAGTATGTATGTATATATGTATATATATATATATATATATATATATATATATATATATATATGTATATGTGTGTGTGTGTGTGTATGTATGTATATATATATATATATATATATATATATATATATATGTATATGTATGTATGTGTGTGTGTGTGTGTGTGTGTGTGTGTGTGTGTGTGTGTGTGTGTTTATTTAAGTTGACGAAGACCTCTGTCTCTTACCTCTCATAAATGTACACCTTATTCATGGACATGCACTGTGGTGGCAAAAATATAATGAATTATTTTCCATCATTTTATGGTTTTTACAAACATGTGCTTCGAGTCTGGATGGAGTTTTCAAATCACGGTCCAATACAGATATTTTAGCTGGCACAATGAGAGGTAATTTGTATAATGTGTTTGTTAAAAACTCATGCTGCCAGGGATGTTTTAAATTTCAATTCAGTATTTATTCTCCATCAGAGTTGACGGGTACATAATCAAATTGTCTGCAAATACGGTACTTTGGCAAGAGGGTTCACTCTTCATCATGTCCTTTCTGTAACAAATAGAAAAGAGAATATGACTGAACAGAACTTAATTGTATGGCCCGTATTGTTCAGTTCATTGTGTGGATGTGTGAGTACTATTGGTTAAAAACCAATTACTTGCCTTGGAACCAGTATCACGGCTTTTAGCTCTCAACTTGTTAACTTGAGATTCTGCGATATCAGCTCTTTCCTCAGCCTCGTCCAACTCATGTTGCAGTTTGCGGAATTTTCCAAGATTGACATTAGCTTGCTCCTCCTTGAAAATAAAAAAAAAACCCCACAATGAATGGCAAGCACAGAACATGGTCAATAGCAAAAGCATTGTACAGCAGTGAACTTACAGCCTCTTCAGCAGCCCTCTTGTAGGACTTGACTTTAATCTGGAGTTTGTCTACCAGGTCCTGCAGACGGGATAGATTCTTACGATCCTCATCAGTCTACAAAATAAAAAGCAAGACGATATTCACAATTTTAGCCCTCTTGTTCGTTAACATTGTCAGAGACTGCCGATTAGATTTTAATAATAATAATTTTTAAGTAATAACCTGGTAGGTTAGCTCCTTAATACGGCGCTCATATTTACGAACACCCTTGACTGATTCACTGGATTTCCTCTGCTCCATGTCCACTTCACTTTCAAGCTCCCTGACCTAAGATTTTAATCGAAAAATATATGATACAAATGCATGTTATATTGTGCAGGTGTTCATTAAATGGGGACAGATTAATAAACATACCCTGGCCTCCAGTTTCTGGACCTGCTTCTTGCCACCTTTCATGGCAATTTGCTCAGCTTCATCCAGACGATGTTGGAGGTCTTTAATGGTTTGCTCCATGTTCTTCTTCATGCGCTCCAGGTGAGCACTGGTGTCCTGCTCCTTCTTTAGCTCTTCTGCCATCATGGCAGCATCAGTGATGGCTTTTTTGGCTTTTTCCTCAGCATTCCTGCACTCTTGAACAGCCTCCTCAACCTCAGTCTGCAGCTGAGTGGTGTCTCCCTCTAATTTCTTCTTCTGGTTCAGCAAGCTGGTGTTCTACAGTTACATACAGTACATAGTTATAGTTAAAATATTCTATAGTTAATATTCTCCCATGGCTGCCATGTAATAGGAAAATAGGAACTGATATCCTACCTGAGAGTGCAGTAGCTGAACCCTTTCACTGACATCCAGCAATTCTTGCTCAGCCAGTTTGCGGCCTCTCTCAGTCTGCTCTACCATGGATCTAAGTTCATCCAGTTCCGCTTGAATCAGATTGTTACGTCTCTCCACGATAGCAATGTTCTCTTTGAGATCATCGTTAGCACGGAGAGCATCATCAAGCTGCATTTGAGAATCCTGTAAAGTATAGAGTAAAAATCTAATAATTAAAAAAAAAGTCATTGTTTACTGTTTTGCTAATAAATTACCATGAATCTTAAAAATTATGCCTCTCAATTTGCCTTACCTTCAAATGCCCATGAACATTCTTTAGTTGTTTCTGGGCCTCTGCAGCCTGCCTGTTAGACTGGCTGAGCTGAATCTCCATCTCATTCAAGTCCCCTTCCATCTTCTTCTTTATTCTGAGAGCTTCATTTCTGCTGCGAGTCTCCGACTCCAGGGAGCTTTGAAGGGTGTCCACCACTCTTTGGTGATTCCTCTTTGCCTGTTCCATCTCCTCATCCTTTTCAGCCAGTTTCCGTTCAATGTCAGCCTTCATCTGGTTGAACTCCAGCTGAGCTCTAAGGATTTTGCCCTCTTCATGCTCAAGCGATCCCTATTGGGGAAAAAACAAACAAACAAAAAAATAATTTATGTATATATATATATATATATATATATATATATATATAAAACATTTGTTCAAAATATTTAAATATTGAGTAGATGCTACACTCATCTATTTTGATTGAACCACATTATGTTTGGTTTGAAATATGTGACCATTCTTTAATTTTAAATTCACCTCAGCTTCCTCAAGAGCCGCTTGGATTTCGGCCTTCTCCTGCTCCAACTGTTTTCTTGCTTTCTCCAGCTCATGAATACTCTTCCCACTTTCACCAAGTTGTTCAGTGAGATCGGAAATTTCCTCTGTTTAATAGAAAACGAGGAATTACCAGTAACACACCAACTGACAAGAAATTTCTGTTGATCCATACAATCTTTAAATAGAGGTAACCTTGCAAATTCTTGTTCTCCCTCTTCATGGTCTCCAAATTATCCAAAGTTTCTTCATAGGAATTCTTCAGTTTGAAGAGCTCAGTACTTTGGGATCTTGCCTCTTTCAGTGAGCTCTCCAGCTCGGACTGGGACTCCTCAAACTTTTGCTTCCACTCAGCCAGAACCTGTGAATATGAGGCAGAGTTATGCTTCCGGTCACATGTATATGCGATACCTTCACTAGACGTAGAAAAATGAATGTATCACTTTGTCAGTGAGGTTGTCTTTTAAATCACCTTTTCTAGAATTATAGAAATATTAATTTAACATCAGTCTGCTTGTCTAACCTTGTCAAAGTTTCTTTGTTTCTTATCCAGAGCAGCAGCAGCAGCATTGGATCTTTCAACATCAACCATGAGATCTTCAATCTCATTCTGAAGTCTGTGTTTAGTCTTCTCCAGAGAGGAGCATTTGGCATTTACAGCTTCCACAGCTTCCTCCGCATCTTGCAGACGTTGAGCGAGTTTTTTCCTGAATTAAGTAAACATGTTACAGTGTATATTTTATGTCACTGATTACAACTGATGACTTGTACATAGTATTTTGATTTTTTCTGTGATTTACCCTATTCGACGTGATAAGCGCCCAGGGCGCTTTCAAAATTGGCACGGGTGGGCGCTTATTAAAATAGTTACCAGCGGAGTGGAACAGTAATTGCTTATTACCATTGAGGTGGAAAACATGTGTTATTCATTTTGTGGTATCAACCAAATTACTTACATGAGAGCTGAAAATAAACAGAAAGCAGCATAATTAAAAAAAAAAAAAAAAAGACCCTTTAATTTTCCCTCCCGGTGCTGTTCCTTTAAATATTTTTCCCCTGTTGTAAAATCGAGCCAATCAACATGAATGTCAACTTTAGCACATGCACGTTGACTCAATCAACACAAATGTCAACTTTAGCACATGGCATGTTGAAAAGCACATGGCCAGGAACCTGCTTAAATTTATTAAGGTAGTGAGCAGGAGAATCGGGTGAAAAATACTCATCATCACTTTCTGATAGGTCCATATCTGGCTCATCGATCCATTCATTCAGAGCATCCCATAGTTTTGCTGTAGCAGTTTCCAATTGGTCATCAGTTGTTGGACATTTACCAAGAGAACAAAGCAAAATATTTCCCTGTTTTTTAAAGCATGGCGGAACAATCAAATGTGTTGTTAATGATGAACATTATAGACATTCCCCAGCGGCAGGGAGTCTTGAAATACCGTGTAAACTTACTTTTACAGGCAGTGAACGCCTCATTTTACCGTTACAGAGACTGATCAAATAAAATTGGTAAGTTTGATTTACCATTTTGCTTCTAATACACATGGGTGGTTATTAGACATAGGATAAACACTGGGGGGGGGGGGGGGGGCTTATTGGAGCAGGATGCTTATTACGTCGGATACAGTATCCTAGAAACCATTATTTCTAAAATATAACAAATTAACATCAGTAAATCAGATATTATCTTCAAGGGCCCTACTTTGCATCCTCAAGTTCTTCTGTTCTCTGGATGGCATCAGTTTCATACTTGGTTCTCCACTGAGCTACCTCAGAGTTTGCTTTGGAGAGACTGCGCTGGAGCTCAGCTTTAGCTTCCTGCTCCTCCTCGAACTGCTCTCTGAGCAGATCAGAATCGTGACGAGCCGATTGGACTGCGTGAGCCAGTGCATTCTTAGCCTGAAAAACAATTGGTACCATGATTACCAAGACATGATTTTAGCTTTCTCTGTCACTGTTGATTTACAGTAGTTTGTTTATTGATGAGTATTAAAAATACCTTGACTTCCTCCTCCAACTGTCTCTTCAGATCCTCAATCTGCTGTGTGTAAGATTGTTTCCCTCTGGTCAGCTGAGAGACCAACGAATCTTTTTCTTCCAATTGTCTGGAAAGCTCACCTGAAATGAAGAGGCAAGATTAGGATAATTTGCATTGTATAAATATCTTTTATTGCAGTATTACCTTACAGTGGCTGGCATGATTGTGTCAGAGCATGGAGGTTCTAGGTCAAACCTGTCCTTGTAGAGTTTGCATATTTTGGATGTGAATGTTTATAGATCTAATATAATGGTTTAATTTTTTCTTGTTGATAGGCTTACCATTTTCAGTCTGAAGCTTTGCTTTTTGCATTGAAAAATCATTGATTGTACGCTGGCCTTCCTCAGCTTTAGTTCGGTATTCGCTCATTTGGTCCTCCAAGGTTCGACACATTTTCTCAAGATTTGCCTGAAATTTTTTATACATTTTGATAAATTATCTCAAAATATTCATTCAAATATGTTTATATAGACTTAATATTTTAAGTCTTGTCTGAATACAGAGTATTGTACATAATTACTCATTTTTACCTTGGCTTTAACAATCTGCTCCATGTTGGAGACAACATCATCCAGCTCCAGTCTCAGTTCACTCTTTTCCTTCTCAAGCTTCTGCTTCACTCTTTGAAGGTTGTCAATCTGCTCTCCAAGATCTGCTACACTGTCAGCCTGTTTCTTTCGTAAAGTTGCAGCAGTGGCCTCATGTTGCAGGGTGGCCTCTTCAAGGTCCCTGCGCAGTTTCTGGAACTCGGCCTCTCTCTTCTTGTTCATTTCAATCTGGGCAGCAGTGGCCCCACCAGCCTCCTCCAGCCTCTCGCTGATCTCCTCCAGTTCTCGGGCCAGATCTGCTCTTTGTTTCTCAACTTTGGCACGGGCGGCTCTCTCAGCCTCCAGCTCTTCTTCAAGTTCTTCAATACGGGCCTGTTTCCAGAGCATGGACATTTGAACAGTTCTGATCTTGTAAAGTATAATATTAAGCACATAGTGTACTCTGTTAGTTTTTTCTGATTACCTGCAACTCCTTGAGCTTCTTTTGAAGTTGGGCTCCCATCGCTTGTTCATCCTCAATCTTACTGTTAAGCTGGCTGATCTCAAAATCTTTCCTGCAGAAGCAAATATATGTGTCAGTTTCATTTCCAATAATAATTTTTTAAACTTAATAAAATATATTTAATGTCATACTTTTTCAGCCTCTCCTCCAGTTGCTGCTTGTCATTTTCCAGATCCATGACATTCTCTTGAGTCAACTTTAGGTCACCCTCAAGTTTTCTCTTGGCTCGCTCAAGATCCATTCGAATTTTCTTCTCTTGCTCAAGAGAACCTTCAAGCTAAAGAAAGTCAGAAACAAAGAAGAATTGAAGTTTATTCTCCTTTTTATTAATCAGGGAAGTGTTTTTGTATCTATATTACCCACATCATCAACTTGCTGCTCCAGTTTAGCTTTGGCTTTGGTCAGAGAGTTGACTTTGTCCTCCTCACTCTGCAGATCATCCAGTGTTTGCTGATGAGCTTCCTGGAGAGCTTTTTTCTCCTTGGTCAGCTTGGCAATGATTTCATCAAGAGCTGCCATTTCCTCAGTCAGGTTTTTAACCTAAAATAAATAAAATGTTTGAGCAAATTGAAACAAATTAGTGATTACATCATTGCCAGTTTCAAATTGCAAAATACTGAAGCTGAACTTAAATACTGCAAATTACTTTATTCTCAGTGGCATGTTTTTCTTTCTCCACTTTGGCCAGAGTAAGCTCCAGATCATCAATGTCTTTCTTTAACTCGGAGCATTCATCCTCAAGCTTTCTCTTCTTTGCAACCAACTCAGAATTCATTTCCTCTTCATCTTCCAGTCTCTCTGTCAACTCTTTGCATTTAGCTTCAAGTTGGATCTTGTTCTTTATTAGACCTTCACATCGCTCCTCAGCATCAACAAGGTTATCTTGTTCCTATGAGTACAGGTCATGCATTAACAGCTTGTAAAAAAATGAAAATCTTGAGCCAATAAGTTCCAAAAGATCATAAAATCTACATAGAATCACAATATTGTTGTTTACATAGGACTTACAGATTGGACTTGGAGGTGGAGGTCATTCTTCTCTTGGAGTAGAGAGACCATCTTCTCTTCCAGCTCTTTTCTTCGAGCTTCCGATTTAGCATAGGCTTCCTTCAACTTCATAAATTCTTCTTTCATGTTGGCCATTTCTTTTTCAGCCTCAGCTGATTTTAACAGTGGTTTGATCTTGAAGTACAGTTTCATCCAGGGCCAATTCTTTACCCCCATGAAAGCACGAATATTCCACTGGATTACCAACATGGCATCCCTACAAAAAATAAATTACAAGGGATGTATCTTTTCAATATTAGACTAGATTAATAATCAAAAGCAAAAGTATGTCCTACCCCCTTTAAAAAGCAGCATTTGAGTGAAGGTGTAACTTACCTCCTTTCAACAATCTTCTGAAATTCAACTCTTGAGAGCAGACCACGAGCCCGCGCTTGAATCCCAGTAAGGATGAGTGCAAGGCGGTCATCTCGCATCTCCTCAAGTTGACCCAGAAGACCAGCTTTGAAGAACACCTACACAGAGAACATACACATGTGTTGATGTGTCTGGCAAGTACAGGGCCGTTGCTTTTCGGGTTTGCTGTCGTCTCTATACCTTTGTGTGTCCCAGTTTATACTGGTTGTGGTCAATATCCAGAGAACCAAGTAGTTTCTCTGCACCCTTCTTGTTATCAATAAACTGTCCCTCAGGAATAGCAGCAGGATTCAGGATACGGTAACTGAATGGGAATTAGGAATTAATTTTGATGTTAAACGCATGTAGGATTTTTCTGTTAAAACCCAAGTAGTTTTAATCAAAGCTCACCGTTGTTTGAAGTCACCGTAGAGGATCCTGTTAGGAAAACCCTTTCTGCAGATTCTGATGCCCTCCAGTACACCATTACAACGTAGCTGGTGCATCACCAGAGGATTCTCCATGGCCCCAGGAGTCTTGGTTTCATTGGGGATAAGGCAGCGCACGAAGTGTGGGTGTGTGGACTTCAAATTTGTCATCAACTTGTTCAGATTCTCCTGTAAATTGTTTCAAAGTAAGCTAATTTTGAAATTCAAGATATTTTTCTGCACTGCGATGTAAGAGATGAATATCAACTCACGCGATGGAGAGCAGATACAGTCTGGAATGAAGAACCCTTCTTTTTTCCACCTTTGCCACCCTTTCCACCGGATTCCGCAGCTGTTTGAACAAAGTCATTGTAGCATCTTCAGTGATTCATGTTATTTTATTTTCTTCTCACGCCTTTCTTGTTTCACATATGGAATAAGGTTTTTGTGCTCGAATGTAGTGCTTTCCTTTCCCAAACATTAAACTTCTCATCCAAAACAAATATTTATATTATGGTCACATCCATTTACAACATTTTTGTCCCGTCGCTTTCTAGTTTGCAACTCTGCCATGAATACTGTTGTTCTCCTGATGGTGAACATTAACATTAACCAAATGAAAGAGACATTTGGCCCCTTATAGGTTACACCGGGTTTGCTTCAGACTTCTTGAACTATTACACATCTTGCTTTTGGGGAACTGGAATGGGGAACATTGTTGATTGACAACAGGATTAAACCAATTAAAATCCCTCTATGGTTGATGTGCAGGTCTGATCAACAGTTACCATAAAAAATAAATTTTAGTTGAGGAATTACTACAGGGGGCAGTGGTGGTCTAGTGGTTAGGACGCGGAATCGCTGGGGGTTCAAGCCCCACTCTCAACGGGTTGTCACTGTCCCCCCAGTGCAGCGAACTGGGTTAACAAAGGCTGGCCATGTCTCTCACTGTCTATGGTGAGAGGTTCATGTAAAAGAACCATTGCTGACTTTCATAAAGAGTAGGCTGCAAGGCTGTTGGCGTGTTTCTATGACCTTGAGAGGGATGGGCTCCGCCAGGCCAAATCAGCCCAAGTCTCGCCATGAAGGCGCCCCAACGACATCCTCGGATGTTAAGGGATAAGTGAAGTGAATTACTACAGAAGGAAGTTTAAAAGGCAACGGTTCCCACACTCACAGACATGAAATATTCAATAATTTTCTTCCATTTTTAAAAGATCAGGTGTTATATTTCTGATTCAGTTGTTGCATTGAATTCTCTTAATCTTCTTTATGGACTTCATTGAAAATCTAGAGAGCTCACAAACTTTTCAGATACACTGTACGCTCCCAACCACCTTTTGACCAGACACCTGTAGACACTGATTCTCTTTCAAGATCACATCTGTCCACATGAGAGAAAATTGTATGAATACACAGTTTTAGGCCATCAATCTTTAGTTCTCTAAATACCCTCACCTGAGTCAGCTCCAGCATAACCAGCAAACAGAGTGGCTAACAGCTTCAGAGTCGACTTCTGGTACAGCCCCACAACAGTTTCATTGAGTGGATCCTTGTTCTTCACCAGCCAGTTGCCAATGTTATAGTCAACAGTGCCTGCATAATGTACCAGGGCAAAGTGAGCCTCTGGTTTACCCTTCACAATCCTGGGCTTCTGGAAGTTATTAGATTTCCCCAAATGATTGTCATAAAGCTTAGCTTTAAATGTAGCATCACTGGCCTTGGGGAACATGCACTCCTCTTCAAGGATGGACATGATACCCATGGGCTGAAATGTAAAGAACATGTGATTAGTGATTGGGTTTCGTTGTTTTTTTTAAAACAAAATAAAGTAATTTAAAAAGTAGACTTAATGATGTGTGTACCTTTTCAATCAGCTCAATACAAGCCTGCAAGTCCATGCCAAAATCAATGAACTCCCATTCAATGCCCTCTTTCTTGTATTCTTCTTGCTCCAACACAAACATGTGGTGGTTGAAAAACTGCTGCAACTTCTCATTAGTGAAGTTGATGCACAGCTGCTCGAAAGTGTTGAACTGCAGTAGAAATATAGCATCATTTACATGGATGAAGCACAAAAAAAATACACAAAGTATCAGCAACGTGAATAAAAATCGTAAATCAGTACTGATTGACAGGCACGTACATCGAAGATTTCAAAACCTGCAATATCAAGCACACCGATGAAGTACTGGCGAGGCTGTTTGGTGTCCAGTGATTGGTTAATTCTTACAACCATCCAAAGGAACATCTTCTCATAGACTGACTTTGACAGAGCTCCAATAGCATAGTACACCTACAGTGAACAGCAACATAAAAATAGCCCAAAGACTCCATCTTTAAAAGAGAGAAATAATCTGTAGGAGAAACCAAGTAGTTACCTGTTGGACATTCTGTCCCTTGGTGACCCACTCATTTCCGACTTTGACTCTGGGGTGGCACAAACCCTTGATCAGATCGGCAGAGTTGAGGCCCATCAGATATGCGACTTTGTCAACATCTGTTTGGATCATGAAGATGTCATGAGGTGCTGTTTATCAAATCATCAAATATGTAGTGCCTCTCTACCCCATCTCAATAATCATGTGATGAACACCGACCCTCAGTGCCGTCAGCCTCAGCCTGCTCCTCTCTCTGCTTCTGCTTGAACTTCGTGTTTCCAAAGTGCATGATGGCACCAGTCAGTTTATAGATACCGTTTTTCTCCTCTTGGGTGAATCCCAGCACATCAAAAGCATCCTGTTGATCAAATACTTTATATTATACAAACATACATATGCGTGTGTGTGTGTGTGTATGTAGAGCGAGAGAGAGAGAGAGAGAGAGAGAGAGAGAGATTAAGAATTGCACATACATCAGTAGCTATAAGCTCGTCAGCATCATTAATAGAGGCCACTTGTGTCTCTCCTTGGGAGATGTAGGAATAATCATACGGGTTGTTTGTGATGAGCAGCATTTCTGTAAAATAAGTAAAATTATTATTATTTTCTGAAAATCTACATGTATGTAAATATTGTCAAGTCATCCCTCTGCTGTCCACCCTCTTGCTCTCTGTACTTCGGTTCTTTATCTCCTTTAATATTTTCTGATACTGAAAGAAACTTTTTGTTGTTGGATCTATAAGAAGAGTTGTGTTATGTACAGGGATCCCTCACTTTCCGTGGTTAATTTGAACCGAGATCTTGCGCAACCGCCGAATTCCGCGAAGTAGGACCCCCCCCCTCCCCGACTGACATATATGTACATGCATGTGTGTGTATATATTATCAATAAACACATATACAATCCTATAAATGCTTATAATAACAATTCAACATTCAAAAATAATGCATAAGATGTAAATAAAATATAAATACACACATACAGATGCGCACCTCACATAAAAATGTTTTTATGTTAATGTATTTATAAGTAGTTTTGTTGGGGGGGGTTGGCTTGTTGGGTTTTTTTTTCTCGCATAATTGGCCTTGTTTTGTGGCATTTTCCTTAACTTTTTCCCCTATTCTTCCTTAATTTCCTTATTTTTTTTTTTTTAATTCAGTGAATATTAAAAAAAAAAAAAAAAAAAAAACGTGATGCACTGAAGCCGCATGAATTGAGGTTCGAAGTCGCGAGGGATCCTTGTATACCGTTTGGGTCAAAAGTTTTTGCACATCAATTTTATTTAAATATAAGCGGTTCAAGTCCGGTGAATGACCTGTGAATAATGGAATAAAGGTGAGCAGTATATCAGAACAACATGAGAAGAAAAGAAGATTGAAATCATGGAGCAGCCCCAGCATGGTCTCCAGACCCTATTGTTTTGAAGATGAAGAGGCCAGAAGGGACAAAAGCAACTTATAAATGCAACATGTTTATAGAAACTTCCACAAAAAATATTATTTCCATCATGGAAAGAGTGTATATTTTATATTTTTCTGTATTCTGACTTTGAATTAGAAAGCGGTTTTCCTCTTCAGCGAACCTTTGGGTCCTGCGGTAACTGTACTGATATACACTACCCGTCAAAACTCCACTTTTTTGGACTTTTAATAAAATGTAGTGTTTCAGTGTGGTTTGAAATTCACGCATAGAGCTAAAACTATTTGTAATAAGAACTTGGATTTGTTCTGTTTCACAATTTAATTGCAGATTTTCGGCTCCTTGCCATCACCTCCTTTTGCAGATATTCTAGATGAAGACACTTGTGGTGTTCTTTCCATCAGGGAAATCAAATATTTTTTGGTGGGCATTTCATTCCAACACTGTTTCTCTTGATAGTTCCTTTTGTCCCTTCTGTTTACTTCTCAACTCGATTGAGTTTAAGTCTGGTGACCGTGCTGGGGCTATTCCATGATTTTGTTCTCAGGGTGTTCTGATATACCGCTCAACTTTATTCCTTTTCAAGTCACTTACTGGACTTGTACTGCTCATATTTTAATTAAACTGGGGGCGGGGTGTAAACATTTGGACTGGTAGCGTATGTCAAACATAGCATTCTGTAGTATTTTCAGAACTGTGCACCTACCTAGCAGTTCTGGTTTCCTTTGGGACAAGATCTGGTAGAAGATGTGGTAGTCTCTCTCAGCCTTGAGCTGATAGGTCACACGAGACTTTTCCAAAAGATCTGGTTATAAAAAGTTCTACATTAATCTATACTTTATGAACATCAATTTGGTCTACAAGCTTTGTATGAATTATGTTTGCACTTACAAGTCTCAATGTCAGCAGAGGCCAATTTTCCACTGACGCCAAAATGGATTCGAATGAATTTACCCTGGATGAGAAAATTAGAATTTTACTATATGCTTACAATATAAATATAAATATGTATGAACTAAACTTACAAAACGAGATGAGTTGTCATTTCGGATGGTCTTGGCATTACCAAAGGCCTCCAGGGCAGGGTTACACTGGATGATTTGATCCTCCAAGGTCCCCTTAAATTTTATCAGATATATTACATTATTTATATTTTGCACAATTTGAAATAAATCATATTCTTAATAAAACTACCGAATTACCTTTTTCTCCAAAGATGCATCTTTCTTTCCCGATGTTGCTGCAATGCTAGCGAAGTACTGGATGACTCTCTTGGTGTTCACAGTCTTTCCTGCACCAGATTCTCCACTAGTGAATAAAATTGATAATATATTTATTATAAATATACAGTGTGCTGTATGTCTTTAACAATCACTTAAAATTTCTACTTACGTGATAAGGATTGACTGGTTCTCTCTGTCTGCGTGTGTAAATTGTTAAATAAATGTTATTTTTGTGGACAAACACAACTGAAAATACCTGCAATCTGAACGATACAATAGGTAAAGCTCACCTGATAGCATGTACTGGTAGGCGTTATCAGAAATGGAGAAGATGTGTGGAGGAGCTTCACTCCTCTTCTTGCCTCTGTAGGCAACCACAACCTCTTGGTTGTACACTGGCAGCCACTTGTAAGGGTTGACAGTGACACAGAAGAGTCCTGAGTAGGTCTGTAGCGGAATAATGAAGGAATTATTCTGTGAATTCTGTATTATTATTATTATTATTGTTTTGTTTAGGTGGTGTATCCTTCACACTCACGTAGATCATCCAGGCTGCGTAACGCTCTTTAAGGTTAAACAGCACAGCAGGTTCATGCAGGAAGGTGAACATCGCCATGTCCTCAATTTTATCAAACTTTGGCGGGTTCTGTGGATGTACATCACACTCCTTCACAGTCACAGTCTGTGAAATAGAGACAGAATAGTTTCAACCATCAAAGAAGTGGTAAAATGAGTGTGGATTAGCTTCAGTTGGATCAAGATCTTTACCTTCCCATACTCAGTGTCAGCAGTGACTTTGTCTCCATCTCGACTGGTGATGGAGGCTTTGACATACTCAACTTCAGGGTCTGGCACAAAGCATTCCCGTTTCATGTCAAAAGGACGAGTCTGAGCCTCCAGTCGCTCCTTGTCTGACTTTCGCAGAAAAGGCGCTGCGGCACCAAACTCCTCCATTAGTGCGTCCCCCATTTTGAAGTCTAGAGACCGCTCTACCTGCTTTCACGGTTTCTGTTTGCTCAACCAGTTTGATGTTATGCTAACGATGAAAAGAAGAATTGATTAGTTTTTATTAGCATTTTTTTTTACTTTAGTCCAACAATACTAAAATTATGATGACAAATAATAATATCACTACATTCCTGGCCTACATTATATAATTTGATGATTAATTTGCTGAATGAGCTTTAAGTAAAATAAACTTTTTTTTTTTTAATTTTGTGCTGTAATGAGCCACAAGAACTTCATTCCTCCTACTAGGACTGTTTCTTCTCCACTTACCTTCAGACAGTGGAGCGTTGTGTCCCTGTAATGCTCCTTGCCCCCTTTTAAAGGCACTCAATTATCCTCAAAAGGTCATAGTTGGATTACCAACAAGTGTCCAACTAATTTGAAAATTACCCCTCCTCCAGCAGATTGGAGGAGGTCTTCAGTGTTGACATCTGTGGTATTTTTTAGCAGCAGGTTTCAAGGAGGAAATAGCTCAGATTTCTATATTAACATCATTGTCACCATAGGAACGCCTTTTACGACATGATGACTGGTTAAGAACAACAAGATTGAAAGGATTAAGTCCTGCTTGAGTCATCTCAGTGTAGGCTGTTTTTCTCAATTGCAATTTCTTCTAATGTTTACTGCTTTAGTGATGATGATGTGTGATCATTTGGGTTCATTGTTTGTAATATCCATAAATTGTTTGTATTGTGCCTTCAGTATCTTCATGTAGAGATCTGTAAAGGTAACTGTTCAAGTTTCAAATTGATAGGAAGTCTAGTCAGAAACTTTTGTAGAGCCACAATGTTGAAGTTCTGGGTAATGTTTTATTCTTTTATATTTTACATCAATTTCATCTAAAGCATTAAAATGACAGAACATCAGAACATCATGGTGCTGTGTGGTATAAAGGTTAATTCTACAGGAAGACGGGAGCCTGAATGTGTGTGTGTGTGTGTTTTTTTGTTGGTTTTTTTTTTTGGCCTCTGAGATATTTTTTCCCAAAGAACAACACTTTATATCAATGATTACTTCTCGCTCCTATTAGTAACTTTCTGATATTGTTTTATACTTCATTTGGATAAAAGATTTACAATAAAAAATTATGGCTCAGTGTATTTTTTTTTCCCAACAGTGATAATTTTCTTCCAAAAAAATTGGTTTTCGCATGAAGCAATATCCTGATATTTAGAGTATAATATATTTGAATTCTTTAATTTATTTATAAAATAATCAATTGTTAGTTCTTAGACCTTTGACTGTATACTTAATAAGGGAAGTTTGAGTTGCCTTTAAGTTGCACTTTATACATAACATTATATTTTGGATAAAGTTATATTTATTAATTACTTCTCACGAAGATTGCATGATTTCATTTCAGCCCATATTCATGTCCAGATTTGCTTTAATTTTGTTTTGTTTTGTTTTTTTATTTCTCATAATTTTTGAACAATTAGTAAAATGTGTAATGACATGATATCTATAACCAGAACAACTATATAGCAGGTAACACATTTTTCCTCATATTTTTTCTACGTTTACAGTAATTCTGTTTTATTTGGCTGCAGGGACACAACACATGGAGAGCCTGGTCAGAAGTGAGAAGTTAAGACTTTGAGTAAGATGCATGTACATGCTTCATTCATGCTGCTCTTTCTGCTTGACATACACACACACACACACACACAAATAAGGTGTATTACTCTTCATCCGTCTGATTTTTGTTCTAAAGGCTGTATTTTTAAATTAACTGTGCCTCTTTCATTCTTATCAACTGAGTAAATTTTGCTTAATTTTATAAATTCAGTAAAAATAAGCCCATCTGCTATTACTATACATGTGCTGGGAATGAGCTTTGTTCCGACTGCAGCAGAAAATAGTGTCCTGGTATATTAAGTAAATCCAGTCATGCTTTTCAAAGTCAAAGATCAAGAAAGCTGTCAAGATACGAATACATTTTGAGAATCACGAGCAGGTGCTAATATATTATTGTAAGGACCTGTGACTTCTTGAAGATGCTGAGGACTAACACCTTCACACTATTCACCACAGTCCTTGACATCCTGGCCCATTCCATTTCGAACACAATAGTACTACGTAAGAGGTTCATTCTCAGCTGTGTAATTCCCTCAAGTCGTCAGCACCTCCACTCTGCAAGGTCACAAACACAACCATGTGTACTTCTTAAACAATGGGGAGGGCCATTGTTGGTGGTACAGTAGGTCATCATGTCACTTGATTTGCTCCAACACATGGTATAGCAACTTTATACTGTTGAGGAATTGTTTGTATACCTTATCTGACATGCGACGGTCGTCAGCACCACAACAAAGTCATGCCACTGTATAGGCTGACGACCCGAGTGTTCTGAGGTTTATACCTAATCAGTTTGTTGTTACAGACGGTTCTAGTTTAATTAAAGTTCTCAAACTATTAAAAGTTCTGTTGTGATTGAGTATTATGCTCTTTCTTTGTTTGCAGAACATGTTTTAAGTGTAAAATACCTCCATTTCATAAATTGCACCCAAATTGCTAGTTTCTGCTGAACTGATGAAATTAATCAAGCAAATTCATTCAATAATTTTCTGGGCTCTCAAGCCTATTCAGGGTGGAAGGGAGGCTGGTTAACATCTCAGATGACTCTGGGTGAGGACAGAGGACCAGGCCTTCACGGGGCAGAAACATGCTGAAAATAATTCTTTTACCTGAATCTCTCACCATAGATACTGATACTGAGAGATGTGGCGGGCCTTTGATAATCTAGTTAGCTGCACCCGTGGGGTGGGGGGTGGGGGGCAGTGACAGCAGTTGACAGTGAGGTTAATCAAGCAAATGCAGAAAGTAATTAAAAATGTTCTTGAGAGATGGAGAGGTTGGTGGAAATGTGAATCTTAATCTATAAGGACATGCCAGCAGATTCAGATTTATATCCCGTAGTTTCCTAATTGTCTAAAGTACAGTACTAGCTTTATTGTAAGTTAAAATGTAGTCATTAAGTTATCAAGAAGGGCAGTGGTGGCTTAGTGGTTAAGGTGATAGGTTACTGATCTGTAGGTCAGTGGTTCATTCCCCACTGTCAGCACTGTTGGACCCTTCAGCAAGACCCATAACCCTCAATTGTAAATCGCTGTGGATAAGAGCATCTGCCAAATGCTATAAATGTACTTAAATAATTTTTGCTAGTTAATATAAATTGGATAACAAATTAAAAAAAAAAATCTTGTGTTTTGTTCGAGTCCCTTTAGCCTTAATTACAGCATGTAATTGTCATGACATTGTTTCATCAAGTTTATTTCATTCAGGATGTCAGTTGACGTCCTTTTATTGGCACATAACTTTTCATTCTGACCAACTGAAACAGAACATGGTGATTACACACTGTTGTCAAGGCTAAAGGGAAGCATGTCATGTAGTAGTATACTATCCAGTCTTATACCTGCATACATACGTTTGTGCATGCATGTCTGGAAACGTATACAGTGAGCCCTCACTTTTCACCGTTCATGGGGACCGAAACCCCCCACGACCGCAGATTTCCGCAAAGTAGGATCGACCCCGCCCCAACTAACGTACACGTACATGTATATGTGTGTATAATAGCAATAAATACATATTCAATACTATAGATGATTATAATAACAATTAAACATTCAAAATTAATGCATAAGAGGTAAATAAAATATAAATACACACACTCAGATTCGCACCTCACATTAAAATGTAAGTAGTGTTGTTGGGGGGTTTTGGGTTGCTTGTTGTTTGTTTGTTTGTTGCATAATTGGCCTTGTTTTGTGGAAATTTCCTTAACTTTTTCTATATTTGCCCTTAATTTTTTATTTTTCGATGAATATTTTTTAAAAACCCACAATGCAGTGAAGCCACAGAAACTGAAGCACAAAGTAGTGAGGGATCATTGTATACTGTAAGATAAAGTCCTTTGGGGTTTTTACACCCGAGCCATATTGGCTCATCAGGCCGGTGCTTATCTCCGGTTTCCATAGCGTGAAGTGACTAGGATTACAACTCCTCCTGGATGGGACGCTAGTCCATCGCAGGTTGCCTTCCCAGTATATTTTACTGGTACTCCTTTATACTGCTGGGTCAACAGAGGCACACTTTTGGTTGAAGCCTTGCCTAGAGGTCTTAGCACAGTGTGGGGGGGGGGGGGGGGGGTCTAACTGAGATTCGAACACACAACCTCCCGATCATGAGCCCAGCACCCTAACCACTACACCACCAGCCCCACTCACTGTATACTGTAACGTTATATAAAAGGCTGGACAGTGTCCAAGTGTACTGGTATGCCTTAAAATGGCAAACGAATTATTGAACTGAAAGATTAATGGGTGGGGTTCAAAACTCACAGCAAACTTTGGCTGTTCAATGTGGAACCTGCATATTTGTGTATCCGTGTAGATTTCCTCTGTATACTGTTTTTCTCCCACAATCCAAAGACATATACATTAGTAAATTAAATAATTTGCCCATATGTGTGAATATGACTGTGGATGTTCATTTCTCTGTTCGCCGTGTAATGTCTTAGTGAAGTGTTCAGTATGAAACCCTCACATCCCACTTGTGGTCAGCTGTGAAAGACTGAAAATTATTGGGTTATGTAGCTGACAGTACAGCTAAACATTCTTTAAAATGTGTCTACATTGCTGATTTTCAGAACTCTAAATAAAGATTTCTTCCACACATTATAATGTATTTCTTTACCAAAAAGCCTTTCAATGTAATTTTTGTACCTCACCACAAACACATCAGAGTATTTTTGTAGTATTAATTTTCTTTAATATAATGAGATTGGGCCAATATTCTAACCTTAATGGGTCTTTCACCATAGCATGTTCAGTCATTCCATTTTGTCACTGTTTTTTCTTCTTCACAAGAGCGTAACCACTCAGTGTGATGATATGCCAATACTTATTGTCTTCCATCACAAAAATCAAATTTTCCAGTTTTTAAGCTACTTATTCAGTGTCTAATTAAACTAGAATTGAAGTTTCTTAACTGTACTCGAAATACTGTGTGGCATTATGGCAACGTATTTTCTTAATTGCCAAAGCAATACGGATACCTACATGATCTCGAGGATTATGAATTGATTAAACATTGGAAAATAAAACAAATTTACTGCTGCTCACATGTGAGCCCATATAAAGAGTGTTTGCATGAAGAGACTGTCTTGGATTTTTGACTCGCATGACCCTGAATGTCTGTTGTCCATTTGGCTCAAGGCAATCTGATTTGTTTCTGTCGTATTGTTTCCTTCCTTTTGTCCCTGAGGACGAAGATAACCCTGTGAAATTCCTACTGAATGCCTGTCTCTTGCTGAGAAGGGCAGCTATGCTGGTGTGGTGCACTTTGATTCGAGTATTAGCAGGTGGTGTGTCCCTGAAGGTGTCACATTAGTCAGAGCATCTTGTCACTTATAGATTCTGTGTACGTTTTGAAAGCTTCTCTTGTGACTTTTGTTACAAAGGTTATTGAGGTAACATATGCAACAGCATTTAAAACTTTTTGTAGTCAAGGGTACATGATGTACATGTACAAGGGTACATGATGTGAATTGGTATATATAAACTGAATTAAATAATAAAAGAGGGTAAAATAAATTAATAAATCGGTGCATCTATTGAATTTTATTATTCCCTACTGCATATATACACACACACACACACACACACACACACACACGGTTCTTCTTGTCCACATGTGTATTTTTGGAGTGTATTAACTGTGACATATACTTTGCCTCGCTCCTATATCACTTCTCATGTCCTGTCAAATTGCATGTTGGAGCAGCAGGGAACTTTACTGGTGAAAATAACTGCAGCTCATTTATCATTTCTGTTCTGGTGAACCTATAGAATTATGGCATGTTATCAACGTAAAGCAGCTCTTATTATATCTCAGCAGGTGAAGATTTCTCCCTTGCACTTTTTTAATTGTATACCCCCTCCCACACACACAAAACACACCCACACAGACACACATCCCCAAACACACACACACACATACACACACACACACACACACACACTCAGCTTCATGTATGTATCGCCCTCTCTCTTTTAGTAATCCATAAGACATCACTGCTGTAAGAGGTATGGAAGCATTGCTTTTATAATGCAGCAAACATTTACAAGCTGTTCGTGTATTGTAGATATTTTATGAATGAAGAATTGGTTTGATTAATATTCTGATGTTATTATTATTATTATTATTATTATTATTATTATTATTATTATTATTATAAACATATATCTATGATGCAAAAGAAGTACATACAGTGTAAGAATTTTTTTTCCTGAAACAGGATATTTACATTGTCGAATAGTCTCCCTCTAGCTGTGGTCTCAGCCAATGATATTAATGAGTTTTATAATAAGTATGATCAATATTATTGTAATGTTTAACATTGCCATAGCCATATGTACTTTTCTGTACATGTTTCATTTAATCTTTCAATAATGTATACTTTTATTGTACCTGAGAACATTTTATCAAATTATTATTATTATTATTATTATTTTATTGTTTTTATTATTATTATTATTATTATTATTATTATTGTAATGTGCTAGTGTTATTACTATAATCATTATTATTGTTTTTGTTTTTGTTATTATTATTATTATTATTTTCATTATTTTCAATGCAGTGTTTCCAGTATTGCTATATACTACTACTACACATTCTACTATATAGGAATGAATGCTACATGCTTTTTACATGTCTACAATAGTCGTAGTGTATTACAATAAAAATATTTGCTATAATCTTATTTAGCTGATATTTCTTGCCAGATTTTAAATAAATCTGAGAATTTGTTAAAAGCAGTCATTTTTTAGTCCACATAAGTATATAAATAAGATTTATTACCTATACCGCTATGAAATCATCGATGTTGTGTATTTTATGAAATTTAAATTACAAACTAATGGAAGCATGAAAAAGGGAAAGTGACTCGTTACACTTTGAGCTTGTATGTTTTATCATGTTACACGCATTGACTGTATTCTTGTTCTATCTGTAGACTAGATGATGATCTTTTATTATCCCACAAATTCAGACCAGCTATAATATCAAATTGAAAAGTATATCTGTAAAGGTAAGTACAATAAGTAATGAACTGCTCTAAATGCAGTATGCTATTGTAAACATTCAAACTGTGACCTTCTAATGATTTATCAGTGCCAGACCATATATCATACCATAGCTGGTGCTATTTTCATTAGTTAATTTAGTATGGCATAGTAGTATCTTTTTTTTCTGATAAAAAAATGTCTATTCACAGACGTTTAGTTTTATTTATTTGAATAGCACTTTTTTACAGTTGTCATTGTAGCAAAGCAGCTTTACACAGTAAAACAGTAAAAGTAGGAGCTTACAAAGTGTAAAGAAGTTAAACATTTACTATAACCTTTCTTATCCCCAATGAGCAAGACGGTGGCGAGGTAAAACTCCATCAGACGTATTCACACGTTGGAAAATTGTTGGAAAATGCAAAGTGCTTGATGCGTCAGGTACAGATTTTCCTTTCATGGAAACTCCTTGAGCTTTCAGATCAGATTAGATACTAATTATTGCTTTATCCCCTTCTGAGAAATCCATATGTGTGTCTTTGCTTGTTTGACAAAAAAAACCCCAAAATTGTAAAATTTCTACCCTATTGTAAAAATTAAGTAGAATCTCGCCATGTTATTAAATTATACAGTTTTTGGTAGAAATAAATAAATAAATGAAAATATTCATAACTTTTTTTATTGATATTATGTTCTGCTTTGTTTTGTTGCAGTTTAGGTCTTTTTGATAATGTGTGATTTTTCCTTACAGTTTCTCATATACAATGAGGTCCACAAGATAAATACATAGGAATTGAAAAGAATGTAAATATTCAGCATGGTGAATATTTAATGATTATATAGTCTTGGATCTCTATTTACATGTAAACCAATTAATGATAATGACCATGGGAACTGCTTTGTGTGCGTGTGTGTGTGTGTGTGTGTGTGTGTGTGGGGGGGGGGGGGGGGGGTCCTTATGCTTTATCCCTTTTAATGAAAAGATTCTTCAGTTGATTTGATGTGAAATTAATCATGTGGTTTTGCACCGGGCTGTTCAGAGTGTACCGTACGTTCACCCAGAGTCGGGTGAGATAGGCTCTAGCCCCTTTCCCAAACCTAAACTTAACCTTTTACCCCCTAACTGAGCTTTCATTCCTCCCATCACCACCTTCCTTCCTAACTATTCTTGACGGATTCTGCTTCTCCTCAACCCTAGATGGATTAAGTGGTTTGGGAAATAGAGAAATGGAATCCATCTACAGATACTTCACTTATGTTCTTCTCGTTGGTATATTTTGTACAGAAACTTGTGTTTTGTCTGAAAAATTGCAAAATTAAATTTTCACAAGATGTCTCAGGATTATTTAAGCCCAGTATACATGCTTTATTTTTGACATTGAAATTTTATGAAATAAAACCAAATAATACAGTTGTTCACAACTAAGTTCCAATAAGTGTGACTTAATATGTAATGCTTTTTATTGATCTGTCTGTCTTTGTATTTTCTTTTTACTATTTGACTAATGTATTAAAGCAGTGCTTCTCAAATAGTGGGGCGCGGTATGATGCGGTGGGGGGGGGGGGTGTTAATGCTGGGGGAAGGGGGGATATAATGCCGGGGGAAGGGGGGGGGTGATGCCAGAGGGAGCGTGTATGACCCTGGGGAACATGCTTTTCTGGAATAGTGTGCGAAAATTAAGTGTAATTGCACCTCCACCACAGTAGTTAGCAGTGGCGCTCTCATTGCCGTGCTATGGTGTAGAGGTTTTCACATGAGCAAACGATATGAAGTGCAGTAAACAACCCCTCAAGAAACAACACAGAAAAATTTCTAACAGGAACAAAGAGAAAGGTGGAGAGAGATGGAAATATTAAGATATAAATAAGTTTGAATGAGTTTAAATAATGATGTGTTTTTTTTATTTCAGGCACATTGGTGAATTTTAAATCTTTTCAATTACAGATTAAAAAACAATGTTAATGAACGTTTTCTTTTTTGTTTTAATGTTAATAAAGATACAATGTTATGCAGAGGTGTACTAATAACTATTTTATAGACAAATAATACTACAGTGGTACCTCACCTTACGAAAGACCCAACAAACAAAAAATCCAGGTTACAAAACGCATTTACCTAAAATTTCCGTCTCTGGATACGAAAAAAATTCACGTTATGAAACGCGCCATCTCAAAAATTCAAACAATGCGCGAGTTGCTCTTCAATTGGCTTTCTCCCAACAGCCCGCCCCGCTGCCTCCCAGTGGCTATCTCTCAACATCCCACCCCGCTGGCCTTCCATTGGCTAGGAGGGAGCTGCATCTCCATAATACCCATGACGCAGCTCCCTTCCATTGGCTATTATGGAGCTGCATCTCCATAATACCCATGATACTTTTCGTGTGCCTTCGACCCATTGTTCGTCACGGAGTTCTAACAGTGTAAAGGACAGAGTTACTGTTGTTTCATGAGTTTTTTCAAGTGTGCTCATTGCAACTTTATTTTTCAGTTCGGGCTTTTAACCTTGCATAAAAATTTTGTAAGATTATAACTCTGTTAAGAAGACATGGTCAACACGCGTGCGTGCACACACACACACACACACACACACACACACACTCTCACATACACTCACACGTGCGCGTGCACATGTGATTCCTGGTGAAAGTGATTCCCGGTTCGAGTGAAAAGAAGAAGCGGGCTCGTGGCATGCGGTTGAGTGATATCGCAAAGGAATATGGCCAAACTCGTCTACCATCTGTACGATATTGAAGCAGAAGAAGGCCTCAAAAGGTATACTTTTATACTTTTTAAAGGGTTCAGGGGGTAGTATTGGGGGCCTTGGAACGAATCAGGCCTTTTACATGTAAAATGCGGCTCAGCTTATGAAAAAATCAATTTACGAGACCATGTCTGGAACAGATTAATTTTGTAAGGTGAGGTACCACTGTATTAATAATTAAACTGCGGTGGGGGGCGTGAAATGTTTTTTTCTTCTTGGGGGGGCCTTACCACAGAAAATAATTGAGAAGCACTGTATTAAAGCTTAGCACAAGCTATCCATGCTGTATTAATTATGTTCAGGTGCAGTAATCAATGTAAGAAACTGTTACAACAACTGTTCATTTGTATAATGACTTTATTCTATTTAACTACAGGCACAACTTATGGAGGATCACAGAAAAAAACGTTTGAGAAAGGATCACGTGAGAGCTTCACTCTTCATCATGTCCTTTCTGTAACACACAGATATAAACAAAGTTATATGTGTTAAAGTTAAAATGTATTTTTGTCATGATGTTTGATTTGTATTAGATACACAGCAAATAATGAGTTTTTTGTATTTTTGTGACCATTTTCACCCCGCTTAGTTTCTATTATACAATGTAAGATATAGTTCAGTGCCGGATCACTGATCCTAAGGTTGGGGGTTCAAGCCCCACTCTCAATGGGTTGTCAGTGTCTCCCCCAGTGCAGCTAACTGGGTCATCAAAGGCCGGCCATGTTTTTCATTGTCTATGGTGTGAGGTTCATGTAAAAGAACCATTGCTGACTTTCGACAAGAGTAGCTGCAAAGCTGTCAACGTGTTTCTGCCCTGCGATGGCCTGGCGAGCTGTCTAGGGTGTACTTTGCCCTCACCCAGAGTTGACTGGGATGGGCGCCAGCCTCCTCGCGAGCCTAATTAGGATTGAGTGGTTACAGAAAATGAATGAATGAATGATATAGTTCAGAAATATGAATTTTAGTGAACAAATTACTCACAGAATACAAACCTTTTTGAAATTTGTGAGCATGATCTATAGAAAATAAAAATAAACGTTTTGTATCTTATTTCCTTTCAATCAACTTGTTCACTCACCTTGGAGCCGGTGTCACGGCTTTTGGCTCTCAGCTTGTTCACCTGTGATTCAGCAATATCAGCTCTTTCCTCTGCCTCATCAAGTTCATGCTGTAGCTTACGGAACTTGGTCAGGTTAGCATTGGCCTGCTCCTCCTATAAAATAAAAGGTATGTTCATTTCATGAACCAGAGGAGACCAGTGTATTCCATAAACAGGCAACGGATGTTGTCTTAAAATTTGAAGATTACTTACAGCTTCCTCTGAAGACCTCTTGTAGGACTTAACTTTCAGCTGCAGTTTGTCTACCAGGTCTTGAAGACGTGCCAGATTCTTGCGGTCTTCCTCAGTCTGTAAGTCAAAAACCATTAAACATCAGCATGTTGCATGACTTGGCCAGTATAATTACATCTTCATTTTTACAAAGAAGTACTTAAGACATGTTCCTTAGGTTTTTAGGACCTCTCAACTGTTTAGGCTGTGTCCTTAAAAAACATTTTTAGATAGAACTTGGGTCTGACTTTATTCACTATTTTGGCTAATAATTTATTATAAAAAAGAAACTAACCTGGTAAGTGAGTTCCTTGATCCGTCTCTCATATTTACGGATACCTTTCACAGATTCGCTGGCCTTTCGCTGTTCGATCTCCACCTCATTTTCAAGCTCTCTCACCTACAGGGGAAACAAAATCAGTCGACTTTAAAATGTACCCAAAATTATTAAGGTTATTTTTAAGTAATATTTATGTCATCATAAACAAAGCGACTTAAAAAGGCATTGTTCTGTTCAGATATTTAAAAGCTTTGAGTACATGCTACTCCATAATGGAATGGACAAAAAGCCAATTGTATATATATATATATATTGCTTTTGTTTTTGCATACCCTGGCCTCCAATTTCTGGACCTGCTTCTTGCCACCTTTCATGGCAATTTGCTCAGCTTCATCCAGACGGTGTTGGAGGTCTTTAATGGTTTGCTCCATGTTCTTCTTCATGCGCTCCAGGTGAGCACTGGTGTCCTGCTCCTTCTTCAGCTCTTCTGCCATCATGGCAGCATCAGTGATGGCTTTTTTGGCTTTTTCCTCAGCGTTCCTGCACTCTTGAACAGCCTCCTCAACCTCAGTCTGCAGCTGAGTGGTGTCTCCCTCTAATTTCTTCTTCTGGTTCAGCAAGCTGGTGTTCTACAGTTATATACAGTTCATAGTTAAAATAGTCTACAGTTAATATCCTCCCATAGTTGCCATGTAATAGGAAAATAGGAACTGATATCCTACCTGAGAGTGCAGTAGCTGAACCCTTTCACTGACATCCAGCAATTCTTGCTCAGCCAGTTTGCGGCCTCTCTCAGTCTGCTCTACCATGGATCTAAGTTCATCCAGTTCAGCCTGCATCAGATTGTTACGTCTCTCCACGATAGCAATGTTCTCTTTGAGATCATCATTAGCACGGAGCGCATCATCCAGGTGTAGTTGAGTATCCTACCGTAAATTCCATAGTGAAGCAATTTTAATATGTATCATTCTGTATAAAGTTTTATCTTTAATCATTTTTCAGATGACCTTATCTAGAGTGAATTGTTGGTGTACCTTCATATGACCATGGAGACTCTTGAGCTGTTTCTGGGCCTCTGCAGCCTGCCTGTTAGCCTGGCTAAGCTGGATCTCCATCTCATTTAGATCTCCTTCCATCTTCTTCTTTATTCTGAGAGCTTCATTTCTGCTGCGAGTCTCAGACTCCAGAGAGCTTTGAAGGGTGTCCACCACTCGTTGGTGATTCCTCTTTGCCTGCTCCATCTCCTCATCCTTTTCAGCCAACTTGCGTTCAATGTCAGCTTTTACCTGGTTGAACTCCAGTTGGGCCCGCAATATTTTTCCTTCTTCATGTTCAAGGGAAGCCTATAAGATAAAATTCTGATGAGTCTCTTCATTTACATCAACAGAACAACTATTTCATTCCAGTATACAATTTAAAGCAAATTATTGCATTTATTAGGAGAAACAAGATTTTTTAATATACAGTGATCCCTCGCTACTTCACGCGCCAGGTCCTGCAACGTCAGTGCATCGTGGGCTTTTCAAAAATATTCATCGACAAATAAACAAATAAGGAGATTAAGGAAAAATAGGGGGAAAAGTTAAGGAAAAGCCGCAAAACAAGGCCAATTATGCAACAAAAAAAAAAAAAACCCAAACAAACAGAAACAAAAACAAAAAACAACCCAAAACCCCCTAACAAAACTATTTACATTTTTATGTGAGGTGCGCATCTGTATGTGTTTGTATTTATATTTTATTTACATCTTATACATTGTTTTTGAATGTTTGTTATTATAAGCATTTATAGTGTTGAATATGTATTTGTTGATATTATATACACATATACACGTACATATACATTAGTCAGGGGGCAGTGGTGGTCTAGTGTGGATCGCTGATCCAAAGGTTGGGGGTTCGAGTCCCACTCTCCACAGGGTTGTCACTGTCCCCCCCAGTGCAGCTAACTGGGTTATCAAAGGCGGGCCATGTCTCTCACTGTCTATGGTGAGAGGCATGTAAAAGAACCATTGCTGACTTTCGTAAAGAGTAGGCTGCAAAGTCGTCAGCGTGTTTCTGTCCCTTGCTAAAGGGTTGTGACAGGAAGGGCATCCGACGTAAAAAAAAACCTCTGCCAAATCAAACGTGCGAATCAGATGATTCGCTGTGGCGACTCCCGAGTAAAAGGGAAAAAGCCGAAAGGAAGACAGACATAGTGTTGAATATGTATTTGTTGATATTATATACACATATACATGTACATATACATTAGTCAGGGGGCCGATCCTACATCGCGGAAATCGGCAGTGGCGGGGGGTCTCGGTCTCCATTCACCGTGCAAATTGAGGGATCCCTGTATTCACAAAATAGTCAGTGTACCTCAGCCTCCTCCAGAGCAGACTGAATCTCGGTCTTTTCTTGCTCCAGCTGTTTACGAATTTTCTCCAGTTCATGGATGCTCTTGCCACTTTCACCGATTTGCTCAGTGAGGTCAGAAATTTCCTCTGTTGAAGAAAATAAAATTGATCAAAAAATGTTTTTGTTTGTCTAAGCTTTAAGATGCCAAATAAATATAGGTACCTTGAAGGTTTTTGTTCTCCCTCTTCATGGTCTCTAGATGATCCAGTGACTCCTCATACGAGTTCTTCAGTTTGAAGAGCTCAGTGCTGAGGGATCTGGCCTCTTTTTGGGAGCTCTCCAGCTCAGACTGTGACTCTTCATATTTCTGCTTCCACTCAGCCAGGACCTGTTTTATACCAAAAGGTTCAATTAAACTTGGTCCTTTAGGTTTGGCACAGTTGATCCAGTACAAGATTCACTTCACATCATTCTCTCGTTAAGAGTTACCTTAGAATATAAACAGTGATACAAGTGGGTCATGAAACTTTGTAATAGAAACTCTTCATGAACAAATATTTATATAGTGAAAGCATGCAGCACTTTCAGTCAGAATTTGCAAACAATAACAATAACATCCCTTTAGATGTCCCTGTAAGTCGAATTAAATCACCCATTAATTTGAACTGCACGCAAGTACAACAACCGTACAAATGGGTCCCTTTGTCGTCTTAAACGTTCACTTAAAATGCTGTTTCTTCTATTTGTTTGTTTTCATGTTGAGTATATGCCAAGACTGACTGAAGATGATGAAGTTTGTTTTTACAAATAGGGCCATTCTTGGTGGTTCATTTAAACTATCATCCAATATAATATGAAATCTATTGGAGAATAGTAATATTAGCCTAAATCAAGTTATTTATTCCCGTAGCCTCTTTAAAAAGAGGGACAGATTATATCGTCACCTTGTCAAAGTTTCTTTGTTTCTTGTCCAGAGCAGCAGCAGCAGCGTTGGATCTTTCCACATCAACCATGAGATCTTCAATCTCATTCTGCAGTCTGTGTTTCGTCTTCTCCAGAGAGGAGCATTTAGCATTTACAGCTTCCACGGCTTCCTCCGCATCTTGCAGACGTTGAGCGAGTTTTTTCCTGAATTAAGTTAGCATATTAAAGTGTAGATTTTATGCCACTGATTGTATCTGATGGCTTGTACATACTACTTTGATATTTAATGTGATTTATCTTAGAAACCATTATTTCTAAGATATAACATTAACATCAGTAAATCAGATATTATCCTCAAGGGCCCTACTTTGCATCCTCTAGTTCTTCTGTTCTCTGGATGGCATCAGTTTCATACTTGGTTCTCCACTGAGCTACCTCAGAGTTTGCTTTGGAGAGACTGCGCTGGAGCTCAGCTTTAGCTTCCTGCTCCTCCTCGTACTGCTCTCTGAGCAGGTCGGAATCGTGACGAGCCGATTGGACTGCGTGAGCCAGTGCATTCCTTGCCTGGATAAAAATGTGTTTTGATCGTTGTCATAAAATTTTGTGTTGTGTAAAAGGTCGAAAGTAACAGTAAAGAAAAATACCTTGACTTCCTCCTCAAGTTGTCGCTTAAGATCCTCAACCTGTTGCGTGTAGGACTGCTTGCCTCTAGTCAACTGAGAGACCAAGGAATCCTTCTCTTCCAGCTGTCTCGTAAGTTCACCTCGTTTGCAGATTAAATTAAATTTCATTTGTTTGTATGTTATGTATACAAAGAAAAACACACTTCCTCATCCCTTACCATTCTCTGTTTGCAATTTAGCTTTTTGCATGCTGAAATCATTAATGCTTCGTTGTCCTTCCTCAAATTTAGTCCTGTACTCCATCATCTGGTCTTCAAGCGTCCGGCACATCTTTTCAAGATTTGCCTGATCCAAACAATAAAGAAAATCAATATTACGGAAATAAAACAGGCAAAATCTTTTCCTTAATTTACCTTCAATAACATGTAAAGATTAAAAAAAAAATGCACATCTGTATACACAGTACATAATTATTCTTTTTTTTTTTTTTTTTTACCTTGGCTTTGACAATCTGCTCCATGTTGGAGACCACATCATCCAGCTCCAGTCTCAGTTCACTCTTTTCCTTCTCAAGCTTCTGCTTCACTCTCTGAAGGTTGTCAATCTGCTCTCCAAGATCTGCGACACTGTCAGCCTGTTTCTTTCGTAAAGTTGCAGCAGTGGCCTCATGTTGCAGGGTGGCCTCTTCAAGGTCCCTGCGCAATTTCTGGAACTCGGCCTCTCTCTTCTTGTTCATTTCAATCTGGGCAGCAGTGGCCCCACCAGCCTCCTCCAGCCTCTCGCTGATCTCCTCCAGTTCTCGAGCCAGATCTGCTCTTTGTTTCTCAACCTTGGCACGGGCGGCTCTCTCAGCCTCCAGCTCTTCTTCAAGTTCTTCAATGCGGGCCTAGTGTACAAGAGTTTACAGTAAGCACAAAAGGTGGAATAAGAAAAGTCAATGAGCTCATCCTGGCACCAGGTTACCTGCAACTCCTTCAGTTTCTTTTGTAGTTGGGCTGCCATTGCTTGCTCATCCTCAATTTTACTGTTCAGTTGGCTGATCTCAAAATCTTTCCTATGGGTTTGGGAAACATACATAGATGTTTAAAATGCCTTTTTGCAGCATTATTATTTCATGGTTATTGTTAGCAACATACTTTTTCAGCCTCTCCTCCAGCTGCTGTTTGTCATTTTCCAGGTCCATGACGTTTTCCTGAGTCAATTTTAAGTCACCCTCAAGTTTTCTTTTCACTCTTTCAAGGTCCATGCGTAGCTTCTTCTCCTGCTCTAGGGATCCTTCAAGCTAAAAGCAAAGGTTAAACACGTATAATATACCTAGTATTTCATATTTCATACCTATAACTGTAAAAAAAAAAGTACTTACATCATCAACTTGCTGCTCCAGTTTAGCTTTGGCTTTGGTCAGAGAGTTGACTTTGTCCTCCTCACTCTGCAGATCATCCAGTGTTTGCTGATGAGCTTCCTGGAGAGCTTTTTTCTCCTTGGTCAGCTTGGCAATGATTTCATCAAGAGCTGCCATTTCCTCAGTCAGGTTTTTAACCTGGAACAGGACAAAACGATGAGTTGACCATTCTGTAAATCCATTCTTTCCAAACATAATTAGAATATGGCCTACTTTATTCTCAGTTGCATGCTTCTCTTTCTCCACTTTGGCCAGAGTAAGCTCCAGATCATCAATGTCTTTCTTTAACTCAGAGCATTCATCCTCAAGCTTTCTCTTCTTCGCAACCAACTCAGAATTCATTTCCTCTTCATCTTCCAGTCTCTCTGTCAACTCTTTGCATTTAGCTTCAAGTTGGATCTTATTTTTAATCAGACCTTCACATCGTTCCTCGGCATCGCAAAGATTGTCTTGCTCCTGTTTATACATTCATTAAAGTGAAGAATTCATTTCTTTTTTTTAGTTTTGTACTTTTATTTTTATGCCAAAGTGACAGTAATAACTGTAAACTCACAGCCTGGACTTGGAGTTGCAGGTCATTCTTCTCTTGGAGAAGTGTGACCATTTTCTCCTCAAGCTCTTTTCTGCGCGCTTCAGATTTAGCATAAGCTTCTTTTAGTTTCAGGAATTCTTCCTTCATGTTGGCCATCTCTTTCTCTGCCTCAGCTGACCTTAACAAGGGTTTGATTTTGAAGTAGAGTTTCATCCAGGGCCAATTCTTGACACCCATAAAAGCACGAATATTCCACTGGATCACGAGCAATGCATCCCTTCAGGACCAAAAAGCAGATTTTAGGAGATTTCATTGTTTCATTTTAGATGAAACAGTCATTCTGTGTGCGTGCGTGTGTGCGTGTGTGTGTGCGTGCGTGTGTGCGTGCGTGCGTGTGTGCGTGCGTGTGTGTGTGTGTGTGTGTGTGTGTGTGTGCGTGAGTGTGTGCGTGTGTGTGAAATTACCTTCGCTCAACAATTTTCTGGAATTCAATTCTTGAAAGAAGGCCACGAGCGCGGGCCTGGATACGAGTGAGGATGAGAGCCAGACGATCATCTCTCATCTCCTCAAGGAGACCCAGAAGACCAGCCTTGAAGAAGACCTTCATGGTAGAGATAACATGACAAATTTTAATTTTCCACCATTATATGTGAAAATATTTTTCCCTCGTTATCAAACGGTACCTTAGTGTGGCCAAACTTGTACTGGTTATGGTCAATGTCAAGGGATCCCAGCAGCTTTTCTGCTCCCTTTCTGCTGTCAATAAACTGCCCCTCGGGGATAGCAGACGGATTTAAAATACGGTATCTAAAATAAAGAAATAATAGTCTTGATCACTTTGGAATCTTCTGCTGATAAAAGTATTTGGAGAATATTAAGTCGATTTGCAACCCCCAGTGCAGCTAACTGGATTATCAAAGGCGGGTTATGTCTCTCACTGTCTATGGTGAGAAGTTCATGTAAAAGAACCATTGCTGACTTTCGTAAACAGTAGCTGCAAAGCCGTCAGCGGGTTTCTGTCCCTTGCTAAAGGGTTGTGCCAGGAAGGGCATCCGACGTAAAAACCTCTGCCAAATCAAACGTGTGAATCAGATGATTCGCTGTGGTGACTCTCGAGTAAAAGGGAAAAAGCCGAAAAGATAAAGAAAGAATTAAGTCGTGCTTTGCAACTGGAAATATTCAGAGTTATTAAATTGTATTTCCCTATTTAAGAAAACTGTGTGTGTGTGTGTGTGTGTGTGTGTGTGTGTGTGTGTGTGTGTGAGATGAGGGGTTTTTTGTGTGAAAGCTAAAGACTCATAGGTAACCCAAATGTACCTTTGCTTGAAGTCTCCGTAGAGGATCCTGTTAGGGAAGCCCTTCCTGCAGATTCGGATTCCCTCCAGTACACCGTTACAGCGTAGCTGGTGCATTACTAGAGGATTCTCCATGGCCCCAGGAGTCTTTGTCTCATTGGGAATGATGCAGCGCACAAAATGAGGGTGCGTTGATCTCAGGTTGGTCATCAGCTTGTTCAAATTCTCCTAAAGATGAAATATGTAGCGCATGATATTCAAAATTTTAGTTTAATTATATAATACTCTATTACATATATTATGTGCCAGTGGATCAAATTTGATTACATAAATAGTGCATCTTCATAGGGTATTTATATCTAAACATTTAGTGTAAAAATGTATACAAATTCATTGTCTCACCCTATGAAGGGCAGACACAGTTTGGAAAGAGGAACCTTTTTTCTTCTTTTCCTTTCCTTTTCCAGCCGTTTCTATAGAAATAAAATGCATTTTATGGTCACAATGATCCAATGAACAAAAAAATCGAAAGTTCATTTGGTACTTTGACATGTTTGAGCAATCTCAGTCATCTTACCTGAATCAGCACCAGCATAATTTGCAAAAAGGTTAGAAAGCAATTTCATGGTTGACTTCTGGTACAGCCCCACAACAGTTTCATTGAGTGGATCCTTGTTCTTCACCAGCCAGTTGTTAATGTTATAGTCAACAGTGCCAGCATAATGTACCAGGGAGAAGTGTGCCTCTGGTTTACCCTTCACAATCCTGGGCTTCTGGAAGTTTGCAGATTTTCCCAAGTGATTGTCATAAAGCTTGGCTTTAAATGTAGCATCACTGGCCTTGGGGAACATGCACTCCTCTTCAAGGATGGACATGATACCCATGGGCTACAGAGACAAGAATAGAAAGGCACGAGTTTACCCAATCTCACCGAATTTAGACCACATCTCAAAACACGTCTTTTTAAGTTTATCGCTTTAAATTATTTATTTTTTACCTTTTCAATGAGATCAATACAAGCCTGTAAGTCCATGCCGAAGTCAATGAACTCCCACTCAATGCCCTCTTTCTTGTATTCTTCTTGCTCCAACACAAACATGTGGTGGTTGAAGAACTGCTGCAACTTCTCATTAGTGAAGTTGATGCACAGTTGCTCAAAAGTGTTGAACTGTAGTCGACATATGGCATCATTAGCACATTTGAATTATAAAAAGTGCATACATAAATGAAAAAATAAAATACAGTGGTACCTCATTTTACAAAATTAATCTGTTCCAGAGCCTTTTTCTTAACCTGTATTTTTCATAACTTGAACTGTATTTTACATGTAAAACGTGTGTTTCGTTCCAAGGCCCCCAATACTACACCCTAAACCCTTTAATAATTATAAGAGCATACCTTTTAAGACCTTCTTCGGCTTTAATATCATACCGATGGTAGACGGGTTTGGCCATATTCCTTAGCGATATCACTCAACCGCATTCCACGAGCCCGCCTCTTCTTTTCACTCGCACTTGAAATCACACACTTGTGTGTGTGTGTGTGTGTGTGTGTGTGTGTGTGCGCTTGTGTTGACCATGTCTTCTTAGCAGAGTTATAATCTTACAAATGTTTATGGAAGGTTAAAAGCCAGTAACTCTATCCTTTACACGAAAAGCATTATGGGAAATGCAGCTCCATAATAGTCAATGGGAGGGAGCTGCGTAATCCCTCCTAGCCAATGGGAGGCCAGCGGGGCGGGATGTTGGGAGATAGCCAATGGGAGACCAGCAGGACGGGATGTTGGGACATGTAGTCAGTGGGAGAGCAAGTCCCACGTGCATTGTATGAATGTTTCAATGGCGTTTTTGAATGTTTGAATGGCGTGTTTCGTAAGAAGAACTTATTTCGTATACAGAGACAAAAATTTAGGAAAATGTTTTTCGTAAACTAGATTTTTCGTATTCTGGGACTATCGTAAGGTGAGGTACCACTGTATACAGATACCATCAATATGAATTTAAATCTTAACGTAGTGTTGATTAAAACGTACATCAAAAATTTCAAAGCCAGCAATATCCAGCACACCAATAAAATACTGGCGTGGTTGTTTGGTGTCCAGTGATTGGTTAATTCTCACAACCATCCAAAGAAACATTTTCTCATATACTGACTTCGACAGAGCTCCAATAGCATAGTACACCTAAAAGAGAAAAGTGATGTTACTGTTTGTGTCATGTACTTATTTGGTATGTGCATGTTTTCATAAAGCATACCTACCTGCTGGACATTCTGTCCTTTGGTAACCCATTCATTTCCTACTTTGACTCTGGGGTGGCACAGAGCCTTGATGAGATCAGCAGAGTTCAGCCCCATCAGATAAGCTGATTTGTCAGCATCTTGAGTTATAAAACAAATATGAGCAAACCAGAGAGGAATGTTTGATTATGATGTCTAATCTACATTGACACGTTGCCTACTCTATATAAATCAGGCATGTAGTAACAGAGAAACTTGTAGAAAATAGTTAATTGAACCATGTTTAAAAGAAGGTGTTGTATTTTCTCTGACCTTCAGTGCCATCAGCTTCCGCCTGCTCCTCTCTCTGCTTCTGCTTGAACTTCATGTTGCCGTAGTGCATGATGGCACCAATCAGTTTGTAAATACTGTTCTTTTCCTCTTGGAAGAAACCCAGCACATCAAAAGCCTCCTAGAGCCAACAAATTGTGTATTTTAAATCCAAGGCCCTCATAGCAGCTGCATGTTCCAGAGGAATCCATCAGCATAGACAGTACATTAAAACCTCATGCACTTGCCCTTCAGAACTTACAGTTAACATAGACATTTTTTAGGAAACTTTTTACGTACATCAGTAGCCATCAGCTCGTCAGCATCATTAATAGAGGCAACTTGAGTCTCTCCTTGGGAGATGAAGGCATAATCATAAGGGTTTGCAGTAATAAGCAGCATTTCTGTCAAAGAGAAGAAAGAAATATGTCTTTTCAAAAATGTGTCCAGTATATGTCTAGTGAAATGTACTAATTGTATTACAGTGGTACCTCACTTTACGAAAGTCTCACCAAACGAAAAATGCAGCTTAGGAAACGCATTTTCCTAAAATTTTTGTCTCTGGATACGAAACAAGTTGACGTTACGAAAGCGCCATCTTAAAAAGTCAAATGCGCCATTCAAACATTAAAACGCGCCATTGAAACATTCAAACAATGCATGAGCTGCTCTCCCATCAATGACGTTCAAACATCCCGCCCCGCGGGCCTCCCATTGGCTAGGAGGGATGACACAGCTACCTCCCATTGCCTATCTCCCAACGTCCCGCCCCACTGGCCTCCCATTGGCTCGGAGGGATGACGCAGCTCCCTCTTATTGGCTATCTCCCAACATCCCGCCCTGCTGGCCTCTCATTGGCTAGGAGGGATGACGCAGCTCCTTCCCATTGGCTATTATGGAGCTGCAGCTACCATGATGCTTTTTGTGTAAAGGACAGAGTTACTGTTGTTTCATGCTTTATTTCCTGACTCAGGTTTTTAACCTTCTATAAACATGTGTAAGATTATAACTCTGCTAAGACACATGCGCGCGCGCACACACACACACACACACACACACACACACACGCACACACACACGCACACACACACGCACACACACATATGCACGGTGTGATTTCCATTGCGAGTGAGAAGTAAAAACGGGCTTGAGTGATATCGCAAAGGAATATGACCAAACCTGTCTACCGTCGGTATGATATTGAAGCAGAAGGAGGTCTTAAAAGATATGCTTTTATAATTTTTGAAGGGTTTATAGGGTAGTATTTGGGGCCTTGGAACGAATCACGTGTTTTACATGTAAAATGCAGTTCAATTTACGAAAAATGCAGGTTATGAAAAAGGCACTGGAACGGATTAATTTCGTAAAGTGAGGTACCATTGTATTATAATGATTATATGTTAGTGACCTAGAAGCTCAGGTTTCTTCTGAGACAGGATCTGATAGAAGATATGGTAGTCTCTTTCAGCCTTGAGCTGGAAAGTGACACGGGACTTCTCTAAAAGATCTGTATCGGTTAGAATAACAAGACAAGCAGTGACCAGGTATAGTATTGACATTGCGCATTGACATTGATTAAAGACTGATATGAATCCAAAGAATTGCTTTATTGAATGGCTGTCCTTACAAGTCTCAATATCAGCAGAGGCAAGCTTGCCAGTGGCCCCGAAGTGGATGCGGATAAACTTGCCCTGTAAGAAAGTTGTATTTGCAGTGCTGTAAGTCATGAAAACAGCATCGGAAAATACTGACACTGTGCATCATTAGTAAAAACAACCACTTACAAAACGAGATGAGTTGTCATTTCTAATGGTCTTGGCATTACCAAAGGCTTCCAACGCAGGATTACACTGGATGATTTGATCCTCCAGAGTGCCCTGGAAACAAAATATGAACCAAACAATAATTCTATAAAAGCAATTTTTCATTCTGTGGTGCGCAACAATTTATTCTGTCTTCTTTCCCAACCTTCTTGTCAGTGGTTTCCTTCTTGGTGCTACCACCAGCAGCAATACTAGCAAAGTACTGGATGACTCTCTTGGTGTTTACAGTCTTCCCAGCACCAGATTCTCCACTAAGAAATATTTCATTTTTAGTGTAAAATCAATTAATTATTGGAAATAAAATAATAATATTTTAGGCTTTATTGACAGTACTTTTTTTGTGTGAATATTTTACATTCTTTATATTTCAGTTATAGCATAGTTTTCCAACAAAATTTAGACTTACGTGATCAGAATCGACTGGTTTTCCCTGTCTAAAATAAAACATATTTGAGCCTAAACACATCAAATACATTTAAGTTGTTATTAATTATAATTTAAAAAATTAAATCCAGAGATAAAGGTTTACCTGCCAGCATGTACTGGTAGGCGTTATCAGAAATGGAGAAGATGTGAGGAGGAGCTTCACTCCTCTTCTTGCCTCTGTAGGCAATGACAACCTCTTGGTTGTACACTGGCAGCCACTTGTAAGGATTGACAGTGACACAGAAGAGTCCTGAGTAGGTCTGTGGCGGAAAAAAAAACAAAAAACGTTTCCTATTTTCAGAGCCGTTTCACCCAAAAGGTATCGTGTACGTGTGGAGAACTTCTCATGAACTACTCACGTAGATCATCCAGGCTGCGTAACGCTCTTTGAGGTTAAACAGCACAGCAGGTTCATGCAGGAAGGTGAACATCGCCATGTCCTCAATTTTATCAAACTTTGGCGGGTTCTGAGGATGAATATCTGATTCCTTGACGGTCACTGTCTGCAGAGAAAGGTAGATAGTATGTATGACATGTACTGTACTTTATGGAGATAAACACTGATTTTGTTCATTTTAATTCATAATCTTTGAACATATTTTTATTAAAGTTGGATTTTTTTAATCAATTAACACTTCAATGTTATTTTTTAGGATGGTGCATTTGTAGTTAATTGTGATTCTGAAAAGTCCTCCCCTTGTAAGCAATATAATCTTGTATATGTTGGATTAAGTTTGTTCCTAATAATAACAATAATAAAAAGAAGTAAATGAACATGTTGTAATTTTTGTTTATACAGTTCACCGATGCCTATGTCAGTGATTTCAGATATTGGTGCTTTTCTATTGAATGACCTAACACCCTTACCGTTCCCTTAGAGGTTTCACAAGTGACTTTGTCACCATCTCGACTCATGACTGATGCCTTAAGATATTCCTCTTCTGCATCAGGGACAAAGCATTCCTTCTTCATGTCGAAGGGCCGAGTCTGGGCCTCAAGTCGCTCCTTGTCTGACTTTCGCAAATAAGAAGCTGCAGCTCCAAACTCTGCCATCTGTGCATCCCCCGACATCTTTCACCCTGTGCGAGTAGATAAAAGAAAATTGCTTTGTTTGATAAGTCTATTTATCAAATACAAAAGAAAAAATGATGAGTATTTGCCTTACTGTCAAACTAAAATTTAACCTTAAAATCACTTACCTTTAGTTGTTATTCCCTCTACAAGTGTTGCTGGTATACTGCCCTGATATAGTAAATCAGAAAATATGAATTAATACAATAACTTGCAAGAACTACACTGTGATAAGCATCTGTTTAAAGTATACAGGGTTTCTAAAATATCTCAATCTTGCATATGAAAATGTTTCTAAAGAATCGCCTGATTTCTTGGCCATTTTTTTTTTTTTTTTTTTTTTTTTTTGCCAACTCACCGTTAGATGACGCGATTCTGAACAAACCTTGAGTGTGTCTGTCCTCTCTGCCTTTTATAATGCAAAGGCTTCTCTAAATATGGCTGCTGGCACCATATAATGCATTGTATTGTCTCAGTATGGTCAAGAAACTGACAGCACAAATGGGGGTCGTGTCAGCAAGGGTCACTTCAGAAGTAATAAAAAAAAACTATAGATGTCAGGTATGTAATGTATTGGAGGAAAGAAATGCAGACAGTGACAGCTCAGTCAATTAATAGTGATTTATAGCATCTAATTATTGTTAGATTTTTTTTTTTTTTATCTCTATATGAAAAATATTCAGCTTCTTACTCTTAGATGCAAATTCACATAACTGCAGTATTTACACTTATTTTCCGTTCGAGTCTTTTAGAGATGGACTCCAGTTGATAAGTCTGAGTTGAAGAAAAATGATTGTATTGAACATGCTTTGTGTCTTACTGAGGAACATAAGTACACCTATAGACTGCCTTTGGATCATACGTTTGTTCAGTGAAGTTTGTGTGTCGCCATAACAGGTGCTTTGTTAACTCTGTTAATGAGACATCAGAGACAGCATTGTCTCTGAGAGGTAATGCACACCAAGGTCATTCTTCAGCTGGTGTGAATGTTTCACACAACACTATGGTGCTGAAATGTCATTGTTTCCTTTCTCTTACACTTGAGGACAAAGATAACCCTGTGAAATTCTTGCCAAGTGCTTCTCGGTGATTGAGAAGAACAGCTTGTGCAGTCCATGCATCCATAACCATTTATGTATTGTCTTTGTGACTTTTTTCTGAGGATATTAATTTTCAGGAACAACTAAAAATGAATTTAAACTTAAGACATTTCTATAACTTAAAATTAAGAACATTATACAATTACAGAATTACAGTTAGTTTTAGTGGTTATTAAAGTAAAGTTTTTTTCCCAGAAGCAATAATAATATTATGTGTTAATTAGTATGTATTTGATGAGCAAGCTGTAAGCACCACTTTTAAGTAAGAGTAATTATCTACAAATAATAATAATAAATAATTGGGTTTTTTTAGTATAATTATATAGTCTTTATATTAATTGATATCAAGTGACTAAAGAATCTCATCACCGAACATGCCTCATGTCTTTAGATGTCTGAGGTGCAATTTTTATTATTATTTTTTAAACACCCTTGAGTGTGTCACATGTTATCACCACAAGGTGATAAATGGGTTTAAGATTAACAGCACCGCCTGCTATGTATGGGTGATTGGGGAGTAAAGGGTCATTAAGTCAAGAAGCTCAGTACAAGGTGCAAGTCAACAGCAATAAGTGTGAATTATATGTTTCCACATTCTCAGTCTCAGTCTCCTCTTTAGATACCGTTGACATTTAGACTACAAGATTGGACGGTGCAAGTGCTTTTGAAATAAAGGACATTTAACAGACTTGCTTTGCTGGAAGACATTTAAAAACTTGGATTACTACGATGATAATTTTTTTTTTTTTTGTAAATTTTTTTGTTAAATATAAGAAATAGAATGTCCATTTGAGTAAAAAAAAATGCTGTAAAATGTATATATATAAATTGGAATTCTATAATTTATATATGTAAATTATAGAATTCCAATTTATATATACATTTTACAGCATTTTAATATATATATATATATATATATATATATATATATATATATATATATATATATATATATATATATATATATATATGTATATATATATATATATATATATATATATATATATGTGTGTGTATATATAAATTGGAATTCTATAAGGGGCAGTGGTGGTCTAGTGGATAGGGCGCAGGATCGCTGATCCTAAGATTGGGGGTTCGAGTCCCCACAGGGTTGTCACTGTCAACCCCACTGCACTCCAGTGCAGCTAACTGGGTTCTCAAAGGCGGGTCATGTCTCTCACTGTCTATGGTGAGAGGTTCATGTAAAAGAAACATTGCTGACTTTCGTAAAGAGTAGCTACAAATCCATCAGCGTGTTTCTGTCCCTTGCTAAAAGGGTTGTTACAGGAAGGGCATCCGACTTAAAAACCCATGCCAAATCAAAATGTGCGAATCAGATGATTCGCCGTGGCGACTCCCAAGAAAAAGCCGAAAGGAAGAAAGAAAAAAGGAAATTGGAATTCTATAATTATAATATATACACCGGTTCTCTTATAATAAGGAGAGCAGAAATAAAATTAGTGATATAAAACATTTCTATGGGCGTACGTATAGTGTCTTTCTTTATATTTCATATCAGACTTATCACAAGTTGGAAACAAATATTTTGATTAACTGTTTGGGTTTTTACACCCGGGCCTAGAGGCTCATTTGGCCGGTGCTTATCCCCGGTTTCCGTAGCGTGAAGCAATCAGGAGTTGAACTCCTCCTGGATGGGATGCTAGTCCATCGCAGGTTACCTTCCCAGTATATTTTTACTGGTACCCATTTATACTGCTGGGTGAACAGGGTTCACACTTGTGGTTGAGACCTTGCCCGGGGGACTTAGCACAGTGAGGGTCTCAGTGGGATTCGAACACACAACCTCCCGATCATGAGCCCAACACTCTAACCACTACACCATCAGCTCCACAAATATATTGTCCCAAATATAACCTCATTCACACAAATTATTGTTGTTATTGCTATTTTGTATTATTATTATTATTATTATAACATAGTTTTAAACAGATATTTTTGTACTCACTACAGAATACAAATGACAATTATATGTCTATACAATCTAATAATCAATGGTGATTTTAACTGAATTCTTAAGGAATTAGTTACTTAAAGAAAAAAAGATTGAATAGAAAAAGAAATCTGTATGGCTATTGGATCTCAGATGGCTAAATGACAGGCCATTGTCAGTTTACACCATATGTTTTCCCTATTGTCCTTGAGTACAAAGATAACCCTGTGAAATTCCTATGAGCACCCTTTGCTGATTGAGAGCGGCAGATTATGCTCTATATGCCTGGAGCAGATGCTTCATATGTAAAGGTCTCCAAGCTCATAAATAAAAGTATCTACTTATAGTGTTTGGCAGCCTTGTGTGCTTTATAGACTATTGACTATTTACGTTACAAAGCCATTTGAGGAAATACAATGCAGGCGCTCGTACATATTCGGATTCCTATTCCTATTGCATGGATTAAAAAGGTTTGGCGAGTGAGTGATCATAAATGATATTTTGTCTCATTAAGTTGTTTTGCCTAAAAAAAAAAGAAAACAAAATATTGTCAAGGTAGTACAATCTTTAATCCACCCCTTCTCAAATTCTCAGCTGCTCATTGCAGACTCCTCCTCTAATAAACACGATCCTATTGGCTTCCTTAGCACCTTGAACAACAACAAGAAAGCTCAGATATACTGTAATCTTCAGAGCATCACGCAACTCCTTGTGTCTCCAGATAGAGCTTTACGTTTTCGTATTTTACAGACGTGCCTAATTCCAAACTACAAAAGATTTTTTTAAAGGTGAGAAAACTGTCAAAACATTAGTGTTTGTTGTTTTCCCCCAATATTTGTAGCTTTAGTAGTAAAATAAGGTTTTATTTTTTATTGTTTATTGTTTTTTTCCTAGTATATAAGGATTGGGATGTATCAGGATGGTGCGGATTCTGACCAAAGAACAAACTGCTGATGAAAATATCTCTGTTCATGACCACCTGCAAAATGTCCATCATACCTTTTATGGCGTATATCCAGCAACTGAGCCCACACACGCAGAGCCTGGTTATTTGGAGAGGTAGGTCCATCTTCTTTCTGTTAATCAGATAGGTGTATTTCAATAAAGATAGGTATGTGTGGGACACTGAGAAAATTTGCTTTTCAACTTTATGGATTGTTCCAACAGTTCTGTCTGTGTTACATTTCTATAGGATGTTATTTGTTTTACTCTGTTGCTTTAAAACATGTTTTTTTTTTTTTTTTTTTTTTTTTTTACTTTCATGTTTAATTAATAAGTGCAAAATATACAACAGATTTTAAATCAACTTCACTGTTTAAAACAGTTTGGGGTTTATTAGAAAAAGATTTGGTAGCTGACCATATTGGAAAAGTTATATACAGTAATCACAACTCGGAAAGAAAATGTGATAAATAATCAATATCAATAAAGTAACCCAATTAATAAGAAAAATAATATAACCTTGAAAATACTGTACCTGTTGAACAACCCCCACCCCATCTTCATCCCTGTAGCTAGTGAGAATTATTTCTTTATACTTCATTCTCTTTAATGTTTGGACATTGCTTTAGTTCCTCATTTATATTATTCTATGGACTCGTATGGCTGATACCCAAAATTTTTTTATTTTGATTCATATACCTTTACATTTATAAATTAATTTTTCCCTTGAGGTCCATGAATAGTTTTTGAATAGTTTGTGGTAGTAGGTTTTTATTATTATTATTATTATTATTATTATTATTATTATTATTATTATTAACATTTTTCGCATTATTGCACATCAGTAAATTGTAATAATTGTGACTTTAAGAAGATTGAGGTTATGTGAGCCTGGTATTCATAGTAATGAATAATTCATATTGCACTTTTTTCGAGAATGAATAGTTCATGTAATGACTTCCCCGAACTCCTACATAGTAAACAAAATAAGGTAAAACTAGAGGGAAAATAAAGAATGTTGTGTGATTTATGATCAAGAATCTGCTTTGCTTATTTTAGTACTGAAACGCACCCGGATCATTCAGCTAGTAAATTTAATTTGTGATTTCCTGTCGATTCTGTCATCTATATGTCTATATCAAGAAATGTATTTTGATGATGAACCCTTTTAATTTTACCTTCATTCATTTTTATCAGCATTTCTGGACTCATTCTGTAGTTACCAAATAGCATTACTTTTGTTTCACTAAAATTTAATGATTATTTATATGAAACCACATTTTTTAAATTTTGCTTATTTCTTCAATGATACTTGCTGTAACATTTCTACAGAAAATATAGCACCATTTTGAAACAACACACAGTTTAATGACTCAAAAACTTGCAGATATCATTTATATAGAAAACAAATCATTTTGGCCCCATTTGGCCCCATTTTGGTGAGAAGCTCCACAAGCAATGTCCAAACACTCAAGCTCACTAACTTCTGTCTCTTGACTAAACAACTCTTTATCTAGTCTAAACCTATTCACCTGATAGCATACCGCTTAGCAATTTATTAATATGTCATGGTTTTGTATGAAATGCCCTTTCAAGGTCAACAATTAACATCCGCCTGCTTGCATTTTTTTTTTTTTTGTCTTCTGCATCATTTGCGATTTATTATACTGTTTATATTGTATCCAGTGATGTAGAACAGCCGGCTCTAAATCCATATTGACTGAATGTAAGTAATGTATAATTTATGCAAACAACGTGTCCAATCTGTGATTGAAGTTTTTCAATTTTTTTAGAAAATTATTGAAGCAAGGAGACAGATCTGACACTTTATGAAGATGTGTTTACCTGTTTGGAATCCTAAGTTACATAATCATTGGTTATGTACTATATGTTAATAGTCTTGAGATTAACTTTGTGAAAAGATGCATGAGAAAAAAATTTGAATGCTTAAAAATAATGTTACATTGAAAAGATAGGATGAGTTTCAGGCATTTTACCCTTTGTAGTGCAAAACACTACACTTCAATGAACCTAAAAAAGAATTTCCAGGTGGGTTCATTGTCAAACCTTTGTTAAGCACTACAATATGAAATCAGATAATGCCAATTTAAACTTTACTCTGCAAAAGGCGTTTGATAGTAACTGTGCTGAAAAGCTCTGTTGGCTTCTCAGGGTTCACTTTACTCACAGGCCTGCAATTATTACATTTGTCTGTCTGTCTTCCTTTCGGCTTTTTCCCTTTCACTCGGGAGTCGCCACAGCGAATCATCTGATTCGCACATTTGATTTGGCAGAGGTTTTTTTTTACGTCGGATGCCCTTCCTGTCACAACCCTTTTAGCAAGGGACAGAAACACGCTGACGACTTTGCAGCCTACTCTTTACGAAAGTCAGCAATGGTTCTTTTACATGCCTCTCACCATAGACAGTGAGAGACATGGCCCGCCTTTGATAACCCAGTTAGCTGCACTGGAGGGGACAGTGACAACCTTGTGGAGAGTGGGACTTGAACCCCCAACCTTTGGATCAGCGATCCAGCACCCTATACCACTGGACCACCACTGCCCCCTGCCTGCAATCATTACATTATGCACAATATATCTGGACCACATAATATTCGTAATCGTGATATTTTGAGAAAAATGTGTTTTGATTTGATTTCCTAATCACTTACTTTAATACTCGCCCTTGAATTTATTTGATTATAAATATGGTATACCTTGTACATGATACAATTTTTTGTGAAGCGTTATGCGTTAGGCTACTGTGTTTGCTTCAAGTACAAGGTATACCATATTTATAATCAAATACAGTAGCCTAACACATTTGCTTCACAATTTATTGACTACAAAGATGAATTACACAAAAGGTTATGTTGGAAACGTGGAACGGTTGTAGATGGTTTTATTTGTTGTAATATATAGAAGAAATGGAGGAACTTCTAAAATAATAATAACACTAATACTAATTAGAAGAAGAAACACTGGCAATTGTACTGCTATTATAAATAATACTTAATTATTTTGGATTGAATTAGCTATATGGTTTTATCTTGTGCTGGTCACTAAACAATTTTTTATCCCTTTTTTTGTTGCGGAAAGGCACTAATTAAAAAAAAAAAACAGCACCACAGTCACAGAGTTCATTGCAATTTTTTATTCTATTCAACTACAGACCTTTGCATCAAAGACCACTAAACCACAGAATAAAAACTTCAGAATGCAAGAGAGCACCAGGTTATCTTCACTCTTCATCATGACCTTTCTGTTAGAAGAAATAGAACATGAAGGGTTATAAAATAAGTTATTTGTCTTTTTTAAGGTTATCATGACACTGTTTATACATGGTACTCACTACAGGTGTGCAGACCTCTTATTTACAATTCTTTAAGAGTAACCTGGGATGAATAGTGAGGGATTGGAAACCATCATGAAATTTTACTCTTTTCCTCTCATTTCAAAACCCACATTCATTGACAAACAGTAGGAGCATTCAGTAAATTAATGCTGGGATTTGAATGGTGTATATGTATATATCTATGTACGCATATCAAGCCCGAAATTTTTGATCATCATCATAATCTTCTTCTTCTTCCGCTTAATCCACGGTCGGGTCGTGAGGGCAGCAGCCTAAGCAATGAGGTCCAGACGTCCCTCTCCCCAGCCACTTTCTCCAGCTCTTCTGAGGACACCGAGGCATTCCCAGGCCAGCCACAAGACATAATTCCTCCAGCATGTCCTAGGTCGACCCCAGGGTCTCTTCCTGGACATACCCGAAACACCACACCAGGGAGGCATTTTGGAGGCATTCTAACCAGATGCCTGAGCCACCTCAACTGGCTCCTCTCAATGAGGAGGAGCAGCAGTTCTCTCCGAGCTCCTCCCGGATGTCTGAGTTTCTCACCCTATCTCTAAGGGAGAGCCCCGCCATTCAGCAAAGGAAGCTCATTTCAGCCGCTTGTATCTGTGATCTTATTCTTTTGGCCACTACCCAAATATTGTGATCATAGGTGAGGGTTGGAATGTAGATCAACTGGTAAATTGAGAGCTTTGCCTTACGGCTCAGCTCCCTCTTCCTGATGACGGATCAGTACAAGCTCCACTTTACAGCAGAGGTTGCAACAATCCACCTGTTGATTTCCCCTTCACTTGGGACAAGGCCTCATTCCAGACCTGGAGGGTGCATTCCATCCTTTTCCAACTGAGAACCATGGCCTAGTACTTGGAGGTGTTGAGTCTCATCCTGGCCACTTCGCACTCAGCTGCAAATTGCTCCAATAAGAGCTGGAGGTCTCGGATTGATAAAGCCAAAAGGACAACGTCATTTGCAAAAAGCAGAGACTATATCTGATTCCAACCAAACCAGAACCCCTCAACGCCTAGGTTGCGACTAGAAATTCTGCCCATAAAAATTATGAACAGAATTGGTGACAAATGACAGTCTTGGCACACTCCAACCCTCACTAAAAATGAATTCGACCTGTTGTTACCAATGTAGACCAAACTCTGAATAAAGCATCTGAAAGCTTGTAAAAAGGCTGAGGCAAAGAAACATGTTGTCCCTTGGCACAAAAAGAAGAGTAAACATGACCCTAACAATTACACACCAGTGTCTTTACTGAGCATTATCAGTAAAGTGATGGAAGCCCTTGTCAACAGGGCTCTGTGGAAGTACATATGCAAAAACAGACTAATATCAGATAGGCAGGTTAGCTTCTGAGCTGGACATTCAATTGCAGATACCTTAACATATATAAGGCAGAATCTGCATAATGCACTGGATAAGAAGCAAGAGGCAAGACCTGACATGCCTTGATATTAGCAGGGCCTTCAACAAGACTTGGTACAGAGGTTTAGTAGCCAAATCGGAAGCCCTGAGTCTAGCAGGCTGTCTTCTGAAATGGATCACAGACTACCTTAGCAATCGGGTACTGAGAGTAACTACAAACGAAACTGCTTCAAGTGCTAAACTGATTAATGCAGGTGTCCTTCAGGGCTCAATCCTTGGCCCACTGCTGTTCACCATCTACATTGATGACCTGCCTGAGAAACTGAAAAACACAGCAATTTTGTATGCAGATGACTCATTAGTAATGAGCATTATAAGAGACAGACACTTCAGAGAATCAGCAGCCAAATCCCTAAATGAGGACTGAAATCCAGAAATCGGCAGAATGCTGAAGTGTACTCTTCTGTGCTGCTAAATGCAAAAGTGTCACAATAAGCCGACTGTAGGATGCTGCAGGCAACCACCCAGATCTAAAGTTCATGGATACCATTCTAACATAAGTAAATGAACTACTTGGAATTACGATAAGGAAAGGACTCACCTGGAAACACATTGTTAAAAAAATGACATTCAATGCTGTAAGGCATCTTTGCCTACTTAGAAGAGTATCACCATATCAAAGCCCAGACCAGAGAGCCATGATCTATAAGAGTATGGTCAGGTCACATATGGAATATTCCTCCTCAGTTTGGATGGCAGCATCATGAACCTCCCTGTCATGGCTTGAAGTTCATTGATGAAGTCAACTCCTTCCTCAGTGCTCATTACCAGCGTCCTACCCAATAAAAATGGTAGCCCAGCTGCTAATGCTGAGACAAGGAAGAGAATACTAAAAAAAACTTTGGCTCCAGTGATACAGAGACCGAATTACCCATAGCAACGGGTCCGGGACACTGTACTCCCGGAGCATGCCCCCAAGATAGCCCAAGGGACACAGTCGAAAGCCTTCTGTAAATCCATAAAACACATGTAGACAGATTGGGCAAACTTCCCTGCTCCCTCCAGGAGCCTGTAGAGCATATAGAACTGATTGAGAGTGCCACAGACAGGATGAAAACCACATTGTTCCTCCTGAATCTGAAGTTCAACTATCCATTAGATCCTCCTCTCCAGTATATAAGTATAAAAAGTATACTAAAATATTAAAGTCTGCATAGACTTTTCCGGGTAGGCTGAGTAGTGTGATTCCATGATAATTAGAACGTACCCTCCAGTCTTCCTTTTTAAAAAAGGGGGAAGTACCACTCCGGTTTGTCAATCCAGAGGTACGGCCCCCGATGACCACGCGATGTTGCAGAGATGTGTCAACCAAGACAGACCTACAACATCCAGAGCCTGAGATACTCAAGGCAGATTTCATCCAGCTTTGGAGCCTGATCATCGAGGAGATTTTTAACTATCTCTGCAACCTCAGCCCCAGTGATGGGCGGAGCCCCATCCAAACCCGCAGGGTCGTCCTCCTCCATGGAGTGTGTGTTGGTAGAATTGAGGAGGTACTCAAATGGCCCATTCAGATTCCATGTCACCCGCCTCCTTCAGGATGTGGTTATAGCTTTGCTGGCAGTGGGAGTTAAAGGCCTCTATGACAGGAGACTCCACCAAATGTTCTCAAGAGACCCTAACTAATCATTTGAGCCTGCCAGGTCTGGAGGGCGGCTGCCACTGCCATTGGAGCTAGCTCACCACCAGGCAGTGATCAGTTGACAGCTCAGCTCCCCTCTTCAGCCGAGTATCCAGAACATGAGGTCGCAAGTCCGGTGACATGACTAAAAAGTTGATCATCGAATTGCAACCTACGATGTCCTGGTGCCAAGTGCACTACTGGACGCCCTTATGTTCAAACATGGTGTCCGTAATGGACAAAGTGTGACAAGCAGAGAAGTCCAACAACGACACACCATTCGGATTTAGACAGGAGAGGCCGTATCTACAGATCACACCATTCCAGATCACACTATCGTTGCCCACATGGGCATTGAAGTTTCCCAGGACAATGCTTTTTTTTTTAAACTGGAAATAGCACAGGCTTCTCCCAAAAGATAAGACAATGTACCCAGGTGAAAGAAATATTTCTCAGCTTTTATTTATATTTGACCAAAAAAATTTCACGCTTAAAGTTATTTATAGCCTTTGCAAACTGTTAGTCTATTGGACAATTCAAAGTTCTATACCATTCCAAATAGTCCACACTGTTCTGCAGCATCCTAATAAATACCATGATTCTTTGGGAACAGCTTTTTTACTCCACTAAACAGGTGAAAAAACAGCGGCTCTCTGCAGTTGGTTTATGGACAGTCATGGCGAAGACAAAGGAGCTCACTGAGGACCTGTGTCTACCCATTGTGGTTGCCCACAAGTCAGGAAAGGGCTACCAGCCTATATCTAAATGGTTTCAAGTTCTATTGGCTACAGTGCAGAGTATTATTTAAAAATACAAGCCTTTCCGCATTGTGGACAATCTCCGAGGATGTGCTCGGAAACCAGAAATGACACCTGTGCTGGGCAGTAAGACAGTGAGAGAGGTGAAAAAGTGTCTAAAAATCACCACCAAGGCCATCGTGGTGAATCTGGGCTATGCTAGTGTCTTAAGGCAGGCAGTCTAACAGAAACTGCTAGATTCCATAAATGCCAGACTAAGGAGGACGTCACTTTTCCAGATGAGGCACAGAAAAGCCTATTTCACTTTCGCAAATCTGAACAAAGAATACTACTTCTGGTCTTCTGTTTTATGGTCAGATGAAACAAAATTTTAATTGTTCAGCCACAGTGATGAATTTTATTTGGCATAAAAAAGAAGCCTTTAACCCTCAGAAAACCATCGCCATTGTAAAAAAAAAAATATGGTGGTAGGAACCTAATGCTTTGTGCGTGTTTTTCAGCCAGTGGACCAGAGAGCCTAATCACAGTAAATGGCACTGTTAAAAAAACAGCAATGTCTCAATAGATTCGCAACAACATCAGGCTTGATGTTGGCCTTGGCCACCAGTGGACATTTCAGCACAGCAACAACCCAAAAAACACAGCAAAAGTCGTGAATAAATGGTCAGCAAACAAACACATGACCATATTGCAGTTGTACAGCAAGAGCCCTGACTTGATTCCAAATGGGAATCTGTGGAGGGATATAAGCATCAGACTGATGGCCAGGAGACCCTCTTACCTGAAAGAATTGGAGCTTATCGCTAAAGATGAATAGGCAAAATTACCAGTGGAGACTTGCAATAAGCCAGTCAGCAATTATAGGAAGAATTTCATTGCTGTAATAGCCAATAAAGGCTTTTATATTGATTATTGATGATGGTATGAATAATTTTGGACATGCCACTTTTGTTCAAATGTAAATAAAAGCTGAGAAATGGTTCCCCCCCCACACACAATTATCTTCTTTTGAGAGAAGCCTTTGTAATTCCCAGTAAAAAAAAAAAGCAGCATCAAAACAAACAAACAAAAAGACATACTGGTTGAATAAAAGTCAAAATTTGGCTTAGATATGAATTATTTCAGGCTTGACTATGTGTGGGTGGGGGGGGGTAGTGGTTAGTACGTCCACCTCACAGCAAGAAGATCCAGGGTTCGATTCCCAGACTGGGTGTTTCTGTATGGAGTTTGCATGTTCTCCCTGTGCTTGTGTTGGTTTCCTCCCATAATCCAAAAACATGCACAGTAGGCTAACTGGCTGTTCCAAATCACCCCTGGGTGTGAGTATGAAATGTTGTGTAAGTGTTGACCTGGCAAGCCATAAAGGGTGTACCCCGCTCTTGCCCCGAGTTGGCTGAGCTGGGTGCCAGTCTCCCCGCAACCCTAATTAAGATTAAGCAGTTCTGAAAACAAATGAATTAATATACATATATATATATATATATATATATATATATATATATATATATATATATATATATATATACACACACACACACACACACACACACACACACACACAGACGCTCCCCGACATACGTTCATCCGTTTTACGTTTTTTCGCTTTAAAAATTTTTTTTTCAAAAAAAGTCTAATTTTGAGTTTAGACGTACCTATGTAGTATGCTGACGTAATGACGCTGCATCCATTGTTTACAAACGACAGACTGAACGTCCCCCTCCTTCTTCCCAGTTAAGTTATATATGTATATATATATATATATATATATATATATATATATATATATATATATATATATATATATATAATATATATTTATATGATTTTCTGAGTAGATCCTTCCGTAGGAGAGTGCTCAATATTTTTTGGTAGAGCAAATAACAATAAAAATAAAAGGACAGGACAAAGCCTTTCTATTGAAACTCCATTTATCACTACATATCTGTTTCAAGGGGTGGTGAAACCATCCTCTCTCTTCAGGTGATTATAGAAGAAACTTATATAATCTTCTATAATCACCTGAAGAGAGAGGATGGTTTCACCACCCCTCGAAACAGATCTGTAGTGATAAATGGAGTTTCAATAGAAAGTCTTTGTCCTGTCCTTTTATTTTTATTATATATATATATATATATATATATATATATATATATATATATATATATATATATATATCGGTTTAGATATACATACGCCCCCGACTTGCGTTCATCCGTTTGACGTTTTTCCGATTTTACATTTTTTTTTCAAAAAAAAAAAAAAAGTCAAATTTTGAGTTTTCTTCTTCTCTTACACCAACTACCTTCATGTCCTCCTTCACCACATCCATGAATCGTCTCTTTGGTCTTCCTCTCGCCTTCTGCCTGGTAGTTCAGTACCTCAGCATCTTACTTCAAATACACTCACTATCTCTCCTCTGTACATGTCCAAACCATCTCAATCTAGCCTGTCTGAATTTGTCTCCAAAACGTCTTACATGTGCTGTCCCTCTGATGTGCTCATTCCTGATCCTATCCATCCTCGTTACTCCCAAAGAGAACCTCAACATTTTCATCTCTGCTACCTCCAGCTCTGCCTCCTGTCTTTTCCCCAGTGCCACTGTTTCTAAACCATACAACATCGCTGGCCTCAACACCGTCTTGTGCACTTTTCCTTTCATTCTTGCCGATACCCTCCTATCACGCATCACACCGGACACTTTTCTCCAACCATTCCAACTAGCCTGCACATGCTTCTTCACCTCTTTTCCACACTCTCCATTGCTCTGGATTGTTGAGCCTAAGTACGTAAAATCCTCCACCTTCGTTATCTCTGTTCCCTGTAACCTCACTGTTCCTCTTGGGTCCTTGTCATTCACACACATGTATTCTGTCTTACTGAGGCTAACCTTCATTCCTCTCCTTTCCAGGGCATACCTCCACCTCTCTAGATTTTCCTCCACTTGTTCTCTGCTCACACTACAGATCACAATGTCATCTGCAAACATCATAGTCCATGGAGATTCTTGTCTAACCTCGTCTGTTAGCCTGTCATTCACCATAGCAAACAAGAAGGGGCTCAGAGCCGATCCTTGATGCAGTTCTACCTTCACCTTGAACTCTTCTGTCACATCGACAGCACACTTCACCACTGTCTTACATTTCTCACACATGTCCTGCACCACTCTAACATACTTCTCTGCCACTCCAGACTTCCTCATGCAATACCACAGTTTTTCTCTCAGCACCCTGTCATATGTTTCTCCAGATCCACAAAGGCACAATGCAGCTCCGTCTGACCTTCTCTGTACTTCTCAATGAACATCCTGAAGGCAAACACTGCATCTGTGGTGCTCTTTCTTGGCATGAAACCAAACTGTTGTTCACAAATGCTGACCTCTGCCCTTAGTCTAGCTTCCACTATTCTTTCCCACAACTTCATCGTATGGCTCATCAACTTTATCCCTCTGTAGTGGCCACAACTCTGCACGTCGCCCTTGTTCTTAAAAATGGGCACAAGCACACTTCTCCTCCATTCCTCTGGCATCCTCTCATTCTCTAAGACCTTGTTGAATGTTCTTGTCAGGAAATCTACTGCTACCTCTCCTGGACACTTCTATACCTCCACCGGTATGACATCAGGACCAACTGCCTTTCCATTCTTCAGCCTCTTCAATGCCCTCCTCACTTTACCCTTACTAATCTTTGCTACTTCCTGGTCCTTGACACTCACCTCTTCTACTCTTTTTTCTCTCTCTCATTTCTCTCATTCATCTGCTCTTCAAAGTACTCTTTCCATCTTCCCAGCACACTTCTGTCATCAGTCAATACATTTCCCTCTCTGTCCTTAATCACTCAAACTTGCTGCACATTCTTCCCATCTCTATTTCTCTGCTGTGCCAACCTGTATAAATCATTTTCTCCCTCTTTACTTTCCAACCTATCATACAAGTCATCATACGCCCTCTGTTTGGCCTTTGACACCGCGACCTTCGCCTTACGCTGTGTCTCCCTGTACTACTGTTTACTCTCTTCGGTCCTCTCAATGTCCCACTTTTTCTTAGCTAACCTCTCCCTTTGTACACAATCCTGCACTTCCTCATTCCACCACCAAGTCTGCTTATCTCTTCTCTTTCCAGATGACACACCAAGTATTCTCCTACCTGTCTCCCTGATCACATTAGCTGTAGTTGTCCAGTCATCTGGAAGCACTTCCTGGCCACCCAAAGCCTGTTTCAACTCCTCCTTCAAGACAACCCGACACTTCCTTTTTCAGCTTCCACCACTTTGTCTTCTGCTCTGCCTTTGCCTTCTTCACCTTCCTCACCATCAGTGTCATCCTGCATACCACCATCCTATGCTCACCCACTACTACTTTGCAGTCACTGACTTACTTCAAATTACATCGCCTGCACAAGATGTACTCTACTTGTGTGCTCCTACCTCCGCTTTTATAAGTCACCCTATGATACTGTCTCTTCTGGAAGAAAATATTTACCACAGCCATTGCCATCCTTTTTGCAAAAGCTATCAACATCTGTACTTCTGTTTTCCTGTCCTGGATACCAGTCCTACCCCTCACTTCCTCGTCCCCTCTGTTTACTGCACCAACATGTCCATTGAAGTATGCCCCAATGACCACTCTTTCACCTCTGGGGGTACTCTGCATCACTTCATCGAACTCCCTCCAGAATCTCTCCTTCTCTTCTCACTCACATCCTGCCGTGGGCCATAAGCACTAACAACATTGAACATCACACCTTCAATTTCTAACTTGAGATTCTTCACTCGCATGTTTTATTTGGCATTTGTTTTACGCCGGATGCCTTTCATGGATGTGGTGAAGGAGGACATGAAGGCAGTTGGTGGAAGAGAAAAAGATGCAGAGGATAGGGTGAGATGGAGGCAGATGATTCGCTGTGGCGACCCCTGAAGGGAAAAGCCGAAAGGACAAGAAGAAGAAGAAGAAGAAGAAGACTCATCACTCTGTCTGACACTCTTTTCACTTCTCGAACATTCCTGACAAACTCCTCCTTCAAGATGACTCCTCCATTTCTCTTCCCATCTACACCATGAAAAAACAGCTTAAACCCTGCTCCTAAGCTTCTAGCCTTGCTACCTTTCCACATGGTCTCCTGAACACACAGTATGTCCACCATCCTCCTCTGCATCATGTCAGCCAGCTCTCTACCTTTTCTTACCATAGTTCCAACATTCAAAGTCCCTACTTTCAGTCCTAGACTCCTGCCTTTCCTCTTCTCTGTCTGCCTACGGACACACCTCCCACCTGTCCTTCTTCAATGTCTTTGACCAACAGTAGACTAATTTCCACCAGCACCCTGTTGGTTAACAGCACTGATGGCAGTCGTTGTTAACCCGGGCCTTGACTGATCTGGTATGAAATTCTTTCTTGTGATTCACATATTTTATTTGGCATTTGTTTTACACCGGATGCCCTTCCTGACGCAACCCTCTGCATTTATCCGGGCTTGGGACCGGCGTGAGGGAGAGACACCGGTTTGTGCCCCCCCCCCCCTCACGGCTGCATTATCGTTCATATATATATATTTAATCAGTTATATAGCGTGTTACTCTTGTGTTACGACGTAGTCTCTGTGATCTTTGTGTTTACACTGTTTTGCGGACTTTTTTAAATTTTTTTTAATTTAATTTAATTCTTTTCTTTTATTGTTTAGTAATTTATACTATTTATGTATCTATTTATTTATTTACTTATATAATATATGTATGTGTGTATGTTTGTACTTGTATCTATTTTTGCACCCCCTACTGATAGTACCTCAAGAGCCTGTAACAGTGAATTTCTCCATTGTGAGATTAATAAAGCTGTATCTTATCTTATCTTATCTGAAGCAAATATGGTAAGCATAAGCCTACTAGCATAGGTGCAAGTCTCATACACAGAGATGAATTAACTATCTGCCCGGTTCGGCACAATCTACCATGTATTCTCAGTTAAGCAAAGAGAGTTGTAAAATATGAAAACCCAAATCCAGGAAAGAGAGAACTTTCTGCTCTGCTGGTGATTCACATCAGTGCACGCTGAGTACTAAACGAGTTCAACGACGCCCTTGCTCACTTGAAAGCTGGAAGTCCGCATAACCCACGCTTTGTTTCAATCAAGTAAACTACTTTCAGCAAGTGCACTACTTTCGGTATTGAGCCCCTCACATATTGTAAGCATTGATTGGCTGTTTTAAGCTTCATGTAAAGTTAGTCGGCGCAGCTTCATGTCATGTGATTCAGCTCAGCTTCATATCATGTGACCATCCGTCGACCATCGGAACCATTTACAAGCAGACAGATATGCATCATAGAGAATGTTAAAGGTTATATTTGATATTTGATGAATGAATTTGATTAAAATTTATCAATTTGAAATTATTTTGCTTGAATTTAATTTATTTGAAATTAATGTTGATATTTGACATATTTGATATTATTTTACAATGTTATGTTTCTAATAATTGATTTAGGGGTGTTTTATGAGATACGGTAATGGTATTTATGGATGTATAGTACAGTATGAGCGTCATACGTCACTGGAACAACTTACGTTCACTTTCAACTTACGTTCGGCTGTCTGGAACCAATTAAAAACCAATGTCCGGGAGCGTCTGTTTGTGTATGTATGTATGTATATGTGTATATATATATATATATATATATATATATATATATACATACACCTAATCGTATGCTTATACTCCTACGTCACTTTTTGGGGCTTTTTACACCCAAGCCATAGTGGCTCATCGGACCGGTGCTTATTCCCGGTTTCCATAGCGTGAGCGCGACTAGGAGTTCAACTCCTCTTGGATGGGACGCTAGTCCATCACAGGTTACCTTCTCAGTATATTTTTACTGGCACCCATTTATACTGTTGGGTGAACAAAGGAACACTTGTGGTTGAGACCTTGCCCAGGGGTCTTAGCACAGTGAGTGTCCTACTGGGATTTGAACACACAACCTCCCGATCATGAGTGCAGCCACTATGCCACCGGCCCCACCTGTCCCTTTTGACCTGCCAGTAAACACTGCCAAATGCCATAAAGCGCTTGTGGTGTATCACAGGATTGATTGTGTTATGGTAAAAACCACCAAGGTTACCACCACATTAGGCTTATTTCGCAAGGGCCTTGACAATAATTTTCTGAAATAAAAAAACATTCTTCTCATTATCCGAGTGTGATGAAACTCAGTAACTTTTTAAAACGACTGTTAATGTCCACCTCACTTAAATCAGTGTCCATGCACAGTAATTCCATATTCATAGACATTAAATCCAGTGAGCTTTATGACTAAACCTCCTACCAAGTCAACTGTATAGCCTTAACTGCTCTAAATGTTTTAACAATAATCGGAACAGTATGTTCCGTTTTATAGGATTCAACACTACTTTGTTTCCTATGAATGCTTACTTTGGAGCTTATGTCACGGCTCTTGGCTCTCAACTTGTTGACCTGAGACTCTGCGATATCTGCCCTTTCCTCCGCCTCATCCAACTCATGCTGCAGCTTGCGGAACTTGGTAAGGTTGGAATTGGCTTGCTCCTCCTGAAAAATATATATATAGATTTGAAAAACAAATCAAAGTTGAAGTGCATTGAAAAAAATGCATAATTTCATTTTAGTGCACTCACAGCTTCCTCTGTAGATCTTTTGTAGGCCTTAACTTTCAGCTGCAGTTTGTCCACCAGGTCTTGTAAACGAGCCAGATTCTTGCGGTCTTCTTCAGCCTGTAAACACCATATTTTATCAATTTCACTTGTTCTCAAAGTGAGAAAAAGCACAATGAAGAGAAATATAACCTGGTAGGTCAGCTCCTTCATCCGTCTTTCATATTTGCGAATTCCTTTTACAGATTCACTGGCTTTTCTCTGCTCTAACTCCACTTCATTTTCCAGCTCCCTTACCTACAGAATGTACACAAAATGTTATGGTTCAAGATAATTTGTGTAATTCCATGTTAATTAAGGAAATTCATCAACTTACTCTAGCCTCCAGCTTCTGAACCTGCTTCTTGCCACCTTTCATGGCAATTTGCTCAGCTTCATCCAGACGATGTTGGAGGTCTTTAATGGTTTGCTCCATGTTCTTTTTCATGCGTTCCAGGTGAGCACTGGTGTCCTGCTCCTTCTTCAGCTCTTCTGCCATCATGGCAGCATCGGTGATGGCTTTTTTGGCTTTTTCCTCAGCATTCCTGCACTCTTGGACCGATTCCTCTACTTCGGTTTGAAGCTGAGCAGTGTCTCCCTCTAGTTTCTTCTTCTGGTTCAGCAAGCTGGTGTTCTACAGTTATATACAGTAATATAGTTATAGTGAAAATATTCTATAGTTAATATCCTCTCATAGTTGCCATGTAATAGGAAAATAGGAACTGATATCCTACCTGAGAGTGCAGTAGCTGAACCCTTTCACTGACATCCAGCAATTCTTGCTCAGCCAGTTTGCGGCCTCTCTCAGTCTGCTCTACCATGGCTCTAAGTTCATCCAGTTCAGCCTGCATCAGATTGTTACGTCTCTCTACGATGGCAATGTTCTCTTTGAGGTCATCATTAGCACGGAGAGCATCATCTAAATGCATTTGCATATCCTACAAGGAAAAACCCCAAAAGATAATCATACATCGGTAATATGAAACAAATCTTCCACCATTACTTCTTTCTATCACAATTACATTTGTTCAGAATGTACCTTCATATGACCATGGAGACTCTTGAGCTGTTTCTGGGCCTCTGCAGCCTGCCTGTTTGCCTGGTTCAGCTGGATCTCCATCTCATTTAGGTCTCCTTCCATCTTCTTCTTTACCCTCAGGGCCTCATTTCTGCTGCGAGTTTCAGACTCTAAAGAGCTTTGCAGGGTGTCCACCACTCTTTGGTGATTCCTCTTGGCTTGCTCCATTTCTTCATCCTTTTCAGCCAGCTTGCGCTCAATGTCAGCTTTTACCTGGTTGAACTCCAATTGAGCTCGCAGGATCTTTCCTTCTTCATGCTCAAGAGAAGCCTAACAGATCATGGTTCAATTAAAGCTAACATGTTATCTATACGTTTAGCAAGCTATGTTTTCATTTAGTATCAAATGGTTACTACTTTGTTCTGTAATTTAAATCAGCCGTTACAAAATATATTGTGTACATCTCATGTAATCACTAGTAATGTACCTCAGCTTCCTCAAGAGCAGTCTGAATTTCTGATTTTTCTTGCTCCAGCTGTTTTCGGATTTTCTCCAATTCATGGATGCTCTTGCCACTCTCACCAATTTGCTCAGTGAGGTCAGAAATTTCCTCTGTTGAACAGGAAAGAATACATTTATAAATTAATGGTAAATGCCACTCAAATATTTTAGAACTCTGAAACAAATATAGGTACCCTGAAGATTTTTGTTCTCCCTCTTCATGGTCTCCAGATGATCAAGGGACTCCTCATATGAGTTCTTCAGTTTGAAGAGCTCAGTGCTTAGGGATCTGGCCTCCTTTTGGGAGCTCTCCAACTCAGACTGTGACTCTTCATATTTCTGCTTCCACTCAGCCAGGACCTGTTAGATTGTACAATAATATATTTACAAAGCTAAACTTTTAGACAGAAGACGATACTGCCAGCATTCTCTGTAAGTGTTTATAACCTTGTCAAAGTTCCTTTGTTTCTTGTCCAAAGCAGCAGCAGCAGCATTAGATCGTTCAACATCAACCATGAGATCTTCAATTTCATTCTGCAGTCTATGTTTAGTCTTTTCCAAAGAGGAACATTTAGCATTGACAGCTTCTACAGCTTCTTCTGCATCTTGAAGACGCTGAGCAAGTTTCTTCCTGCATGACACGACAGCAATTGTTCCAATAATTTTTATATTATTATTTTGTTATATGAATGCAAAAAAATTACTAGATACAAAAAACTAATATTTTCATAGTTTGCAATTTCTTACTTTGCATCCTCCAGTTCTTCTGTTCTCTGGATGGCATCAGTTTCATACTTGGTTCTCCACTGAGCTACCTCAGAGTTTGCTTTGGAGAGACTTCGCTGAAGCTCTCCTTTGGCTTCCTGCTCCTCCTCATACTGCTCTCTGAGCAGGTCAGAATCATGGCGAGCTGATTGCACTGCATGAGCCAGTGCATTCTTAGCCTAAAAAACAATATATATTTTCATTGTTTTTAAGTAATTTTTACCCTGAAAAGTTTTGAAACGTCCATTGAAGAAATACCTTGACTTCCTCTTCAAGTTGTCTTTTAAGATCCTCAATCTGTTGTGTGTAGGACTGCTTGCTTCTAGTCAACTGTGAGATCAGGGAATCCTTCTCTTCCAGCTGTCTCGAGAATTCACCTTGATTACAGATTGGTGTCAGTTACAAACGTATGCAATGTGTAACATCTAAAAAACACACACCCTCATTCTATGGCTTTGCCATTTACCATTCTCTGTTTGCAGTTTAGCTTTTTGCATGCTGAGGTCATTGATGCTTCTTTGTCCTTCCTCAAATTTAGTCCTATACTCGGTCATCTGGTCCTCAAATGTCCGGCACATCTTTTCAAGATTTGCCTGATTGAAACAATACAGAAAATCAATATTGTGGTAACAAAAAAGAATAATAAATAAATTGGTATATAATAATTAATAAATATTTTATGTACATCGCCTAGAGATTACATGTGATTACATGTATTGGTATACACAGTACATAATTATTCATTGTTACCTTGGATTTGATTATCTGCTCCATGTTGGAGACCACATCATCCAGCTCCAGTCTTAGTTCACTCTTTTCCTTTTCAAGCTTCTGCTTCACTCTCTGAAGGTTGTCAATCTGCTCTCCAAGATCTGCGACACTGTCAGCATGTTTCTTTCGTAAAGTTGCAGCAGTGGCCTCATGTTGCAGGGTGGCCTCTTCAAGGTCCCTGCGCAATTTCTGGAACTCGGCCTCTCTCTTCTTGCTCATTTCAATCTGGGCAGCAGTGGCCCCACCAGCCTCCTCCAGCCTCTCGCTGATCTCCTCCAGTTCTCGAGCCAGATCTGCTCTTTGTTTCTCAACCTTGGCACGGGCGGCTCTCTCAGCTTCCAGCTCTTCTTCAAGTTCTTCAATGCGAGCCTAGTGTACAAGAGTTTACAGTAAGCACAAAAGGTGGAATTAGAAAAGTCAATGAGCTCATCCTGGCACCAGGTTACCTGCAACTCCTTCAGTTTCTTTTGTAGTTGGGCTGCCATTGCTTGCTCATCCTCAATTTTATTGTTCAGTTGGCTGATCTCAAAATCTTTTCTGTGGGTTTGGTAAACATACATAGATGTTTAAAATGCCTTTTTGCAGCATTATTATTTCATGGTTATTGTTAGCAACATACTTTTTCAGCCTCTCCTCCAGCTGCTGTTTGTCATTTTCCAGGTCCATGACGTTTTCCTGAGTCAATTTTAAGTCACCCTCAAGTTTTCTTTTCACTCTCTCAAGGTCCATGCGTAGCTTCTTCTCCTGCTCTAGAGATCCTTCAAGCTGGAGAAAATATATATTCATATCACCACCATGGAGGTTATGTTTTCTCTTTAATTTGTTACTACTACTACTACTACTACTACTACTACTACTATTATACCAAAAATATATATATTTCTTTAAAATTTCATGAAATTTACTGAGGCTTTAGAAAAAGGTAGACTCAGTTACATTCTGGAGGTGATTCAAATTAAATTATGAATACAAGGATTTTTAAATGGAAGGGGCAGTGGTGGTCTAGTGGTATAGGGCGCTGGATCGCTGATCCAAAGGTTGGGGGTTCAAGTCCCACTCTCCACAAGGTTGTCACTGTCCCCCCAGTGCAGCTAACTGGGTTATCAAAGGCAGGCCATGTCTCTCACTGTCTATGGTGTGAGACATGTAAAAGAACCATTGCTGACTTTCGTAAAGAGTCGGCTGCAAAGTCGTCAGCGTGTTTCTGTCCCTTGCTAAAAAGGGTTGTGACAGGAAGGGCATCCGACGTAAAAACCTCTGCCAAATCAAACATGCGAATCAGATGATTCGCTGTGGCGACTCCCGAGTAAAAAAAAAAAGGGAAAAAAGCCGAAAGGAAGACAGACAGACAAGGATTTTTAAATGATTCTTTAACATTGAAAGCCTTTGTATAAAACATTGTCGAGAATGATTTTAGACATTTTGGTTTTGTGCTCTTCATATGCTCTTTTTAATTACTGTTATCTCTTTTACTGAGAGTAATATTTCCTACCCCTGTCTGAAAAGAAATAAAAGCAAGTTTACTGTCCTTTCTTCTTCATCTTCTTCTTCTTCTTCTTCTTTTCCTTTTGGCTGTCCCTTTTTTTCAGAGGTTGCCACAGTGACTCATCTGCCTCCATCTTCATGGAAGTCATATTAATGATTCGCATGTTTGATTTGCATAGGTTTTTACATCGGATGCTTTTCCTGACACAACCCTTAGCAAGAGGCAAAAACAAACTGATGGCTATACAGCTACTCTTGACGAAAGTTAGCAATTGTTATTTTACATGCCTCTCAGCATAGACAGTGAGAGACATGGCCGGCCTTTGATAACCCAGTTAGCTGCACTGGGGGGACAGTGACAACCTTGTAGAGAGTGAGACTCGAACCCCAACCCTAGGATCAGCGATCCAGTGCCATTTACCACCAGGCTACCACTGCCAAAGTTTACGATCCTTTATCATTTTTATTTGTTCATTTTATTTTGTATTTATTTAACATCGCTGTTACCCACATCATCAACTTGCTGCTCCAGTTTAGCTTTGGCTTTGGTCAGAGAGTTGACTTTGTCCTCCTCACTCTGCAGATCATCCAGTGTTTGCTGATGAGCTTCCTGGAGAGCTTTCTTCTCCTTGGTCAGCTTGGCAATGATTTCATCAAGAGCTGCCATTTCCTCAGTCAGGTTTTTAACCTGTAAAAGAAGAACACATAATGAATGGCTTTAAAGGATATCGCTTCTAACTGCTATTTTAAGCATATACATGGAAAACTGAAACCTTATTCTCAGTTGCATGCTTCTCCTTCTCCACTTTGGCCAGAGTAAGCTCAAGATCATCAATATCTTTCTTTAACTCAGAGCATTCATCCTCAAGCTTTCTCTTCTTTGCTGTCAACTCAGCATTCATTTCCTCTTCATCTTCCAGTCTCTCTATCAACTCTTTGCATTTTGCTTCAAGTTGGATCTTGTTTTTAATAAGACCCTCACATCGCTCCTCCGCGTCACAAAGATTGTCTTGCTCCTGTTTGGAATTATTAATTAATTACCAATTAATTATATGTTTTTTTCCTAAAATGTCAAACTCTTGTATTATCAAAAAGACGACTGGATTTCCACATCTATTTTTAATCCATAAACTCACAGCCTGGACTTGGAGTTGCAGGTCATTCTTCTCTTGGAGAAGTGTGACCATTTTCTCCTCAAGCTCTTTTCTGCGCGCTTCAGATTTAGCATAAGCTTCTTTTAGTTTCAGGAATTCTTCCTTCATGTTGGCCATCTCTTTCTCTGCCTCAGCTGACCTTAACAATGGTTTGATTTTGAAGTAGAGTTTCATCCAGGGCCAATTCTTGACACCCATAAAAGCACGAATATTCCACTGGATCACGAGCAATGCATCCCTTCAGGACCAAAAAGCAGATTTTAGATGTCGTCATTGTTTCATTTAAGATGAAACAGTCATTCCGTGTGTGTGTGTGTGTGTGTGTGTGTGTGTGTGTGTGTGTGTGTGTGTGTGTGTGTGTGTGTATTCCACTGGATTACAAGCAATGCATCCCTGCAATTCATTAAAGGTTAACCTATGTTTTGAAGTCATGAAATATGCCTTGAAAAGTTTTACTACAAATCAATACTTACCTGCGCTCAACCATCTTCTGGAACTCAACTCTTGAGAGAAGTCCCCTAGCACAAGCCTGAAAACGAGTGATAATTAAGGCAAGACGATCATCTCTCATCTCTTCCAGTTGACCCAAGAGACCAGCCTTGAAGAACACCTTGAAGAAAAGCAGATATCAATATGCATGCTGTTCTATTGACTATAATATTTTCCAATTACAAAGGTAACATGACAAAGATAATATGGATCATGGTACTGAACCTTAGTGTGTCCGAACTTGTACTGGTTATGGTCAATATCCAGTGAGGCCAACAATTTCTCAGCTCCCTTCCTACTGTCAATGAATTGGCCTTCAGGAATAGCAGCAGGGTTCAAAATACGATATCTGAAAATAAATTTAAAAATGTATAAATTTTATATATGTAAATATAAATATATATAATATATAAAATTATATATAAATATATTATATAAAAAATAAAAACTGTTACACTGGTATGTTTTTCTTTACTAAGCAGATGCAGCATGCTACATTTTATATATATAGGCGCAGGATCGCTGATCCTAAGGTTGGAGGTTCGAGTCCCCACAAGGTTGTCACTGTCCCCCCTGTACGGCTAGCTGGGTTATCAAAGGTGGGCCATGCCTCTCACTGTCTATGGTGAGAGGCATGTAAAAGAACCATTTTATATATATATAAAAACATGCCACAACACCAAAAAACATGCACAGACGGAAATTGATAGAAATACCCGATTGCATCTTATGTGGGAAGAAAGCAACACTAGAGCATATACTCTTGTCATGTCAGGTCGCTCTGTCACCAGGGAGGTACACATGGCGTCACAATCAGTTACTATATGGGAGTTGGCAGATGTGATAGAAAAGAAACATCGAAGCAAGGGCAAAGAACCAAAGCAGAAACCATCACAGATTCAGTTCATCAAGGAAGGTGAGACAGGAAAGAAAAGCATGCATGGGGATACTGGATCAGGCGAGAGACCGGAAACTCACTGTAAACCTGAATGGAAAATTGAAGTTTCCAGAGATGGTAACAAACAACCTAAGGCCAGACATGGATCTATGGTCATGAGGAACAAGATGATCATTCTGATCGAGTTGACAGTGCCATGGGAGGAGAGATGTAGTGAAGCACTCGAGAGGAAAAAGATCAAGTATGAGACACTACTGGTAGAGAAGCCGGCTGACACACATGGCATTATTCAGTAGCGATGGGGTGCAGAGGCTTTCCAGCACAGTCTGCATGGCATTTATTCTCTGCAGTGGCAATAAAAAGGAAGAAGCAGACAAACAGCAAGACAAAGAATGGTCCAAGCAGCAGAAAAATCATATTGTTGGGTATGGATGAAGAGTGCCACAAGTGGCTGGAGACCCACCCATCACTGTGGACCCCCCCCCCCCCATCCTGAGAGTGTACCGAGCAAGAGGTCGAAACACACAACGATGGATGGCCTTGGCTGAGGACGTTGGCAGTGCAGCAGCAATAACACCAGCTGTATTCAACCAAAGAATAAGAATTAGAAATTGCCAGGATCTAGTTGAAGGCATAAGTACTGCTGGTAGATTCTACTTGAAATTTGAAAATGAAGTAATTCCCACAATATAAATTGATTGTTGATCACAGAAAAAATTTGAATGTACATATTTTTTCTGAAGAAGTATTTAGGCTTGCACAGGACTTAGTGGTTGGTGCGCTCTCTCCTTTGAGTGACAAGGTTCTGGGTTCAAATGTCAAACCCAACTTGGGCCTTTCTATGTGGAGTTTGCATATATTCCCTGTACATGCATGAATTTTTTCTGAATGTTCTGGTTTTCTCACACAGTCATGTACAATACACATTACATCAATTGGCTATACTAAATTGCCAATAGGTAAGAATGGTCATTTCTCCATTAGCCATGCAATAGACTGATGAATTGTTCAGGGGTGTGCTTACATCCCTTGTCCAAAGTCAGTTGGGATTGTCTCTAGTTAGTTTTGCCTTTTGACCCTAAATGATGTTCTATCTGCATGAGACAAATGGATGAAGTATCATTCTGCATGCTGATAAAAATCTGAATTTAAAGGGAGAAAAATTAATAGATTGAAAGTAAGTAATAATATCTGGTTATATATTGCTTGTTTGTGGGGGCCGTGGTGGTCTGGTAGTAAAGGGTGCTGGATCGCTGATCCTAGGGTTTTGGGTTCGAGTCCCACTCTCCACAAGGTTGTCACTGCCCCCCCCCACACACACACACACCCAGTGCAGCTAACTGGGTTATCAAAGGCCAGTCATGTCTCTCATTGTCTATGATGAGAGGCTATAAAAGAACCATTGCTGACCTTCGACAAGAGTAGGCTGCATAGCCGTCAACGTGTTTCTGCCCCTTGCTAAGGTTTGTGTCAGGAAGGACATCTAACATAAAAACCTTTGCCAAATCGAATATGCGAATCATTTAATATGATTTCCATGAAGATGGAGGCAGATGATTCGCTATGGCGACCCCTGAAAGGAAACAGCCGAAAGGAAAAGAAGAAGAGTATATTACTTGTATGCAATTATTACATCAAGCTCGTGGCCCAGTGCATGCTTTTTGCATGTATTGCAGTCTCTTTATTTTTTCCCCCCGTTCAGTCTTCCTTCAATAACTAAAATGCAGGTTTGGTGATTGATTTGGTCAGGTACATTGTATGCATTTTTCTGTAAACTGTCACACAGATTGGCCTTGTTTGACTTCTGAATTTATTCTGTGGGTTTCATTATGAGTTACATCATTAACAATTTGCATACCTTCTTCATGTATGTATGCAGTTTGGCAAGCATTTACATTTATCTCATATATGCAACTGAGAAGATGAGCTACAAGGGCCTTTCTCAGGGGCCCAAAGGTAGCATTTGGACAGTGCTGGGCTACCAATGCTCTGTACTGGAAGTAGCCCTACAGGCCCAAGCCATGACCTTATATGCAGTCATTCGAAAAATTAAGGGATCACAATTAAGATCCTCATTAAAAGTGATGTCCTATATTTTTATTCTTCCATTGTTGTATTTTGGATTATATTTGGTCAGAAGGAGCTGCATTGTGCCTTTGTGGATCTGGAAAAAGCATATGACAGGGTGCCAAGAGAAGAACTGTGGTATTGCATGAGGAAGTCTGGAGTGGCAGTGAAGTATGTTAGAGTGGTGCAGGACATGTATGAGAGATGTAAGACAGTGGTGAGGTGTGCTGTCTGCGTGACTGACAAATTCAAGGTGGAGGTGGGACTGCATCAAGGATCAGCTCTGAGCCCCTTCTTGTTTGCGATGGTGATGGACAGGCTGACAGACGAGGTTATGCAAGAATCTCCATGGACTATGATGTTTGCAGATGACATTGTGATCTGTAGTGAGAGCAGAGAACAAGTGGAGGAAAATCTAGAGAAGTGGAGGTATGCCCTGGAAAGGAGAGGAATGAAGGTTAGCTTCAGAAAATCAGAATACATGTGTGTGAATGAGAAGGACCCAGGAGGAACAGTGATGTTAAAGGGAGCAGAGATAACGAAGGTGGAAGATTTTAAGTACTTAGGCTCAACAATCCAGAGCAATGGAGAGTGTGGAAAAGAGGTGATGAAGCGTGTGCAGGCAGGCTGGAATGGTTGGAGAAAAGTGTCCGGTGTGATGTGTGATAGGAGAGTATCAGCAAGAATGAAAGGAAAAGTGTACAAGACGGTGATGAGGCCAGCGATGTTGTATGGCTTAGAAACAGTGGCGCTGAGGAAAAGGCAGGAGGCAGAGCTGGAGGTAGCAGAGATGAAAGTGAGGTTCTCTCTGGGAGTACTGAGGATGGATAGGATCAGAAATGAGTATATCAGAGGGACAGCCCATGTAAGATGTTTTGGAGACAAAGTCAGAGAGGCTAGATTGAGATGGTTTGGACATGTACAGAGGAGGGATAGTGAGTATATTGGCAGTAGGATGCTGAGGTTGGAACTACCAGGCAGAAGGCCTAGAGGAAGACCAAAGAGGAGATTTATGGATGTGGTGAAGGAAGACATGAAGGTCGTTGGAGTAAGAGAAGGAGATGCAGAGGATAGAGTGAGATGGAGGTGGATGATTTGCTGTGGCGACCCCTGAAGGGAACAGCCGAAAGGAAAAGAATAAGAAGAAGGATTATGAGCAGATGCTTTCTTTTTCCACACTTTGGCCTTATTAAATTTTGTAGAGAATAATCTTGGTTCCATTGGTAGACCATCTGTGTATTTTGCTGTGAATTCATATCTGGTCTTCCAATTCTTACTGCTGATGCATTGTGGTGCACCTCCATAATCATTTCAAAATCTTCCTCATACTGTAATTTTTTTTACCTTTTGTCCTTTGGAGGCAAGTTTTTCATCATTTGCTGTTCTTTTACTTGTATAAATATTTGATGCCCGGGCTCCAATGTTTTTTTTTTTTTTTTTTTTTTTAATGTATTTTCTCTATTTCCTTTGACTCAAAACTACTCTTCTCTAACAGTCTTCATTCTTGGTTATCTTTAAAAAAAATAAGGTGAAAACAAAAGCAAACATCTTGAACAATTAATTGTTTAAAGTATCACCTGGATAGCAACTAAGCTCATTACACGTAGCAATATTTTTGTCGTCATAATAATTGGTAGATTCAAACAAAATGTGTTTTTTTTAAAGACATTTCTTTTGCAGCTATTAATGCAAGTTGAAATTCCTTTCTGCGAAACAGAATTCCAGTAAGTAAGGAATTTTACTTAAAATGAGCTTTGTAATGTCACAACATGTTACCTTTGCTTGAAGTCTCCGTAGAGGATCCTGTTTGGGAAGCCTTTCCTGCAGATTCGGATTCCCTCCAGTACACCGTTACAGCGTAGCTGGTGCATTACTAGAGGATTCTCCATGGCCCCAGGAGTCTTTGTCTCATTGGGGATTATACAGCGCACAAAATGAGGATGTGTTGATCTCAGGTTGGTCATCAGCTTGTTCAAATTCTCCTAAAGACAGAATGAATACAAGCAATGCAAGTATAATGTGTGAGCCATTCATTCACACTTCCAAAGTTGTAAGAATTTGCTTCACTCAAACTGTAAACTTCAGGATTGCATTCATAAGTAACCTGATCTAGATTAGTTTAATAGGCCACTAATCATAGGAGTACGTCTGCAAATTAATGTAAAAACTAAAAAGTTCTGATTTGAGTTCTGAGGGTGATAGAAATTATCTTACCCGATGGAGGGCCGACACAGTCTGAAAAGTAGAACCTTTTTTCTTCTTTTCCTTTTTTCCACCTGCAGCTGTTTCTGACATTGCTGTGAGATTAAAATGCCTGATGATTAGAACAAAACAGCTTGTTGACTAGAAAATGATAATACATTCCTATGAGTAATTTTACCTGAATCAGCACCAGCATAATTTACAAAAAGGATAGAAAGCAATTTCATGGTTGACTTCTGGTACAGCCCCACAACAGTTTCATTGAGTGGATCCTTGTTCTTCACCAGCCAGTTGTTAATGTTATAGTCAACAGTGCCAGCATAATGTACCAGGGCAAAGTGTGCCTCTGGTTTACCCTTTACAATCCTGGGCTTCTGGAAGTTTGCAGATTTTCCCAAGTGATTGTCATAAAGCTTGGCTTTAAATGTAGAATCGCTGGCCTTGGGGAACATGCACTCCTCTTCAAGGATGGACATGATACCCATGGGCTACAGAGACAAGAATGAAAAAGCACAAGTTCCTCATTTGTCACTACATTAATGAAATCAAACTGTTAGCTCAAATCCCATGTCTCACCTTTTCAATGAGATCAATACAAGCCTGCAGGTCCATGCCAAAGTCAATGAACGTCCATTCAATGCCCTCTTTCTTGTATTCTTCTTGCTCCAACACAAACATGTGGTGGTTGAAAAACTGCTGCAACTTCTCATTCGTGAAGTTGATGCACAACTGCTCAAAAGTGTTGAACTATTCAGGAAATATGCTGCAATTAATAATGACACACCCTACAAAACTCCCATAAAGCTCTTTGGCGATAGAAATATTTATGAGGGAGAGAGATTTGTACAAGAACACATACATCAAAGATTTCAAAGCCAGCGATATCCAAAACACCAATGAAGTACTGGCGAGGCTGTTTGGTGTCCAGTGATTGGTTAATTCTGACAACCATCCAAAGGAACATCTTCTCATACACTGCCTTTGACAGAGCTCCAACAGCATAGTACACCTGCAGTAAATAACATATACGTATTGATTTTGTTCTATAGAAATATTATTTTAATGATGGCCTAAAAGATTATATTTTTAATAGAATTTATTTTCAACCTGCTGGACATTCTGGCCCCTTGTGACCCATTCATTTCCTACTTTGACCCTGGGGTGGCACAGCGCCTTTATAAGATCAGCTGAGTTCAGACCCATCAGATAAGCTGCTTTGTCAGCATCTGAAATACACAATTCATAATTCAGAATAAATTTATTTGAAAAAAATAATTACCATTTGATCTTCTTTTCTGAGTAGATTTTGTGTATAACACTACAAGGGCCTATAATACTCTGGCTAAGCAAGACTAGTGATAAATAATAACTAACTTGAATTTTGTTTATACTAATTGCGAGTAGTCTTTTGTCAGCACAAATCTAGTTGACTAAGAAGTGAATATCCTAAATTTACTTCATTTAAACCTTGGAATATCCTGTTTATTTTAAAAGAATACAGAAAATCATATCCATTCATTCATTTGTTTGCCGAGCCAGTTTATCTTACTGGGGTCTTGGGGAAGCTGAAGTCTATCTCAGCTGAATGCGGGCAAAGGCAGGGTACACCCTGAACTGCTCACCAGTCAAAACAGGGACAAAACTATTCATCCTTGCAGTCACATCTAGATGAAATTTGGAACAGCCAGTTACCCAAACTTGCTTGTATTTAGACTGTGCCAGGAAACTGGTGTACCCAGAGAAAACCCACACAGTCACAGAGAGAACATATAAACTCCACACAGAAACACACTCAGCGAGCCCAGGACTCAAACCCAGGACCTTCTTGCTTTGAGGCTTACCACTATGCCATCATGCCACCCACCATACAAACTTCCTCATACTATTTGCTTACTGAAGCTCATTACTGCCGTTCAAGAAGAATAAATAAATAAATAAACAACACCACCACAAAACTTGGAATTATACGAAAAGCATTAAGCAAACATATTACTATTACAAGTAAAACATCTCCATTATTAATAGCAGAACATCATATCATTACGAAAAAAGCATTACTTTATTATAAGATAAATTATGTCATCCAAACAACATAGTCTACACTGTAGTCCACACAGATGCCAATTATGAAACGATTCACTCTCTAAGCCTCTTAATCCTAATTAGGGTCGCGGGGAGGCTAGAACCTATCTCAGCCGACTGTGGGCAAATGCAGGGTACATACTAGACAGGTTGCCAGGCCATTACAGGGCCGACACTTACACAACCATTTACACTCACACCCAGGGGAGATTTGGAACAGCCTAATTTGCACTATGAGAAGAAACCAGAGTACCTAGAGGAAACCCACACAAGCACGAGGAGAACATGCAAACTTCAAATCAAAATGCCCAAGCTGGGAATCGAACCCATGCCTTCTTGCTCTGGGTGAACGTGCTAAGCTCTACACCACTATGCTGCCGGCAATATGCATGTTTTACTTAATTCAATTAATCCACATGAGATTGAAATGGCTCTGAGAAGTGTGTACAGTACTATCATTGTTAGATATGCACAAGCAGTCCCAGTGTTTATGCTGATGCAAAAGTGGTCAGACTGCTTAAACATCGGATTCGACCAATCAGATCATGTTTACTGTCACGGGAATCTGAAGTGTAAAGTTTTTATATGGTTTCAAGAAGGGGTAATAATTACACGCCCGCAACACGAGCAGGCTTTTATAGATACAGCACTGCCCTGTGATTTGAGAATTTGTTGTAATGTGCATATAGTAATGACGGTCCTGTCAACAACCTTCATTAACATTGATGTCTCTTTGTGGTTTAAACCATGCATAAAGTAAAGTGGCAAAACAAGTTTTCCTAAAAAGAGATGTTTTCTTTTAATAATATGAATTTGTTGTAGTAATGAGATGCTTTTCTCAGCAGAATGAGGTGCATTTTCTTTTAATATCAAGATGCAGATGGAGAATCACTCATCCTTATGTCCTTTTGATGGTGTTAGTATGTTAGAGAAATAGTTATTCATTTTACCAAAATGCAGCAATGAATTTATTTAGAGTTTCAAGATAAGCAGTACCCTCACTGCCGTCAGCCTCAGCCTGCTCCTCTCTCTGCTTCTGCTTAAACCTCATATTGCCGTGGTGCATGATAGCACCAACCAGCTTATAGATGCTATTCTTTTCTTCCTGTGTGAAGCCCAACACATCGAAAGCTTCCTACAGAAAAAAAGTGGAGTGTCTTTTTTTTTTTTTTTTTTAAATGCACAACTTGATCCATGTTGATTAAGTTCTTATTGGCAAAATACAGTCAACTTCTTGTTTCAATATTTTCATAATTCTTTGGTTTTAAGAAAAAAATATTATTTTCTTACGTACATCAGTAGCCATTAGCTCTTCACCATCGTTAATAGATGCTACTTGAGTCTCTCCTTGGGAGATAAAGGCGTAATCATAAGGGTTTGCAGTAATGAGCAGCATTTCTGTCACAGAGAAAGAAAGCAAAGACATTTTGTAATCGTATGTGTGTATGCCTTCGTGTGTGCTCGCAAACACACACACACACACACACACACACACACACACACATTATATATATATCTGTCTTCCTTTCAGCTTTTTCACTTTTACTCGGGAGTCGCCACAGCGAATCATCTGATTCGCACGTTTGATTTGGCAGAGGTTTTTACGTCGGATGCCCTTCCTGTCACAACCCTTTTTAGCAAGGGACAGAAACACGCTGATGACTTTGCAGCTACTCTTTATGAAAGTCAGCAATGGTTCTTTTACATGCCTCTCACCATAGACAGTGAGAGACATGGCCCGCCTTCGATAACCCAGTTAGCTGCACTGGGGGGGGGGGGGGGGGGGGGGAAATGTATATACATGTAGAAAGAGAGAGAGAGAGAAAGAGAGAGCATAAACTGCATTATCGAAACTGATATTTGTTACTGACCTAGAAGCTCTGGTTTCTTCTGAGACAGGATCTGATAGAAGATATGGTAGTCTCTCTCAGCCTTGAGCTGGAAAGTGACACGGGACTTCTCTAAAAGATCTGTATCGGTTTGAATAACAAGACAAGCAGTGAACAAATTATCATGCTTACAGAAATAAAATAAATAAATAAATAATGCATCTTACAAGTCTCAATATCAGCAGAGGCCAGTTTGCCAGTGGCACCAAAGTGAATCCTGATAAACTTGCCCTGTTTGAAAAAAATTGAATGCAATTTAGTTACTTGCTCTGATGTTAGGCATAATAATCTTTATTTTATGCAATGAAAATTAAACAACATGCATCTAAAGGACATAAACCAGAGGCAAACTACATATCACCAAACATCATCATCATCATCTTCCGCTAAGTCCAGGGTCAGGTCACGGGGGGCAGCAACCTAAGCAAAGAAGTCCAGATGTCCCTCTCACCAGCCACTTCCTCCAACTCTCCCGAGGGGGACAGCGAGGTGGTCCCACACAAGCCGAGAGACATAGTCCCTCCAGCGTGTTCTAGGTCGACCCCGGGGTCTCTTCCCGGTTGGACATGCCTGAAACACACCAGGGAGGCGTCCGGGAGGCATTCTGACCAGATGCCCAAGCCACCTCAACTGGCCCCTTTCAATGCGGAGGAGCAGCGGATCTACTCCGAGCTCTCCATGGATGGTAGAGCTTCTTACCTTATCACTAAGGGAGAACCTCGCCACCCGGAGAACGAAGCTCATTTCAGCCGCTTGTATCCGTGATCTTGTTCTTTCGGTCACTACTCAAAGCTCGTGACCATAGGTGAGGGTTGGAACATAGCTCGACTGGTAAATTGAGAGCTTCGCCTTGCAGCTCAGCTCCTTCTTCACCACGACGGATCGGTACAGGCTCCGCTTAACAGCAGAGGCTGCAGCGATCCGTCTGTCGATCTCCTGCTCCATCCTTCCCTCACTCGTGAACAAGACCCCAAGATACTTAAAATCCTCCACTTGGGGCAGAACCTCATTCCCGACCTGGAGGGTGCATTCCACCCTTGTCCGACTGAGAACCATGGTCTCAGACTTGGAGGTACTGATCCTCATCCCGGCTGCTTCGCACTCGGCTGCGAATTGCTCCAATGAGAGCTGGAGGTCCCGACTTAATGAAGCCAAAAGGACAACATCATCCGCAAAAAGCAGAGACGAGATCTGATGGCCACCAAACCAGAACCTCTCAACACCTTGACTGCGCCTAGAAATTCTGTCCATAAAAATTATAAAACAAATATATTTAAAAAACAACAAACAAACAAACATAGGGCAAGCTGTTCTTATAACTTGTGGGTGTACATATAATTTTCTGGGGGTAGAGAGTATACATGTACATAATGATTATGATGATTTAATAACAATTGAATAGCAAAAACATCAGAACACAGGTACTGTATTTTCCAAACTATAAGTCGCACTTTTTTTTCATACTTTGGCTGAAGGTGGGACTAAAACTCCAGAGCAATTTATATGTGAAATTATTACATATAATTCTGTTCCTCATTATAACAAACAATTTCACGTTTGTTATTTTTACACTTGCAACCGCAAGAGGTTACTCGAGGCTGGATAAATGCCCCCCAAAAGAAAATCTGATTCTGTGGATTACAAGCTGCAAGTAGTGAAATATGCAGCAAAAAATGGTAATCGAGCAGGAGAAAGAAAGTTTGGAGTGAACGAGAAATTTGTGAGGGACTGGAGAAAAGCAGAGATTATTATTACTGCAATCTAATCACGGGATAAAAGCGAGATGGCCACAGCTAAAGGGACGAGCTTGCACATGGGTTATTGAGCAAGGTGCTGCAGGGAGAGACTTGTCAACAGTGCAGCTGTGTCTCCACAACCAGGTAGTGAAATTATTACATATAATTCTAACAAGAGGGCAGAAAAGCGGAGATCATTATTTCTGCAATGAAGAAAACAAAAAAGCTAAAATGCTAAAAGCTAATCGCGGGCTAAGCTAGATGGCCACAGCTAGAAGAACAAGTTCGCACATGGGGGCTTGAGCAATATGCCTCAGGGAGAGGCTTGTCAACAGTGCAGTTGCATCTCCATGTCCAAATGACTTTACGTGACTTTCTTGGTCTTACTGCTTCATGCAACACAACCCTCTCTCTATATATCAGAGCGAGGACCACAACGTCACATAACCTGCCAACAGATTTCCAAGCCAAGGTAGACAGTTTCCATGAGTTTGCGACTTATAGTCCAGTGCAACTTATATATGTTTTTTCTTCTTTATTATGCATTTTTTGTCCAATGGGACTTGTACTGTGGAGTGACGTATAGTCTGGAAAATATGGTAATAGTAACGTTTCTTATTAAACTTTTATTAAAAGTAATTATTAAACTTACAAATCGAGATGAGTTGTCATTTCTGATGGTCTTGGCATTCCCAAAAGCCTCCAAAGCAGGGTTACACTGAATGATTTGATCCTCCAGAGTACCCTATTAAATATATAATAGAAGAAAAATTGTGTATTAGTGATAATGTGATGTCACTGGAAAATGAAAATGAGACTATAGATACTATGGGAACAATAACTGAGGAACAAAATGTAGATCATAGGTTTGGGCTGCAGTATTTATCAGATCCATCCTTTCCATAATATTTTTTAACACGAGTAAAATTACATGAACACAGTTATGATGAAAAATGACATCTTTAATATTTTATGTTCAAAGTAAGTTTTAGTCATGAAAAAAAATTACCATGTGCCATGTCTGCTGATATCACCAATTCTACTGTCGGCTTTAAACTATGAAGTCAAATTTTGCAGGGTGTACACCAGGCGTGTGCGGTGCATTTGGTGCCTGTGCCTTCAGTGGGGACTCAGCAAACTTAATCCACCGCTTAATACCATCAGTATCACAATTATACACACCATCAATAATACTCAAAAACACAATATAACAAGATGTGGCATTGAAGAGGGACACATTTCGAGCATTTCAGCTTGTAACTCAGAGTACAGACAGTCGTCGACTTACGACCTATGCGAGTTACGTCTGATTGACTTTACGACCGCAAAAGTCATGAAGCATGATTCATGGCAGTGCAGTGCGAGTATTGCGTACTACAGTTGTTTGCGCTGCCGGCAGTGCCAGCATCTTAAAAGGCCAAGCAGGAGATGATGTAGCTTCACTTTCTAACTGCTCAGAGCTCAGAGCAAATCTATTCCCACTGACTGTGAACCATATCAATCCATCTACTCTGCCCTCAGATACATATACACTTGAATATAGGCCAGTCTACAAAGTTGTTCCCTTCTTTTCTTTTATTGTTTATTAATTTATACTATTCATGTATCTATTTATTTATTTACTTATATAATATATATGTATGTGTGTATGTTTGTATTTGTATCTATTTTTGCACCCCCTACTGATGGTACCTCAAGAGCCTGTAACAGTGAATTTCTCCATTGTGAGATTAATAAAGCTTTATCTTATTCATCTACGTTCAATGCCACGTCACTGTGGCGTGAAGCGGAGGGACAATCGTTTCTGTGTGCGGGCGGGTCCGATACCTTGAAACTCTAATTCTATTGGATCCACATGCTGCAGTGTTTATGTGACAGGAAGCGCGTCCCAAGTTTTGGCAATTAACTGCTCTGTGGGTTGAAGTTTTTCCATGTCTGTGCATTTGTGGGTGCTTGCCAGCCATGCTTGGCTTCATGGAAATGAGCTGATCAAAACGAGGGAAATTTATCTCTATACTCAAAAACAACATGCACAGTCTGTTGTTATAATCCAATAAAATTAGAGTTTGAAGCTATCGGACACGCCCACACACTGGAGTACAGAAAGGATTGGCTCTCCACTGCGCGCCACAGTGATGGGGAATTGAAAATAGATGTATAGATTTAAATGTGAGAGATTTATTCATCTGTTTTTGTTTGGCATGAGTGTATTTGGATGGAAAGTCGACATATGACCAGATTGCTTTACGACCGGTCTGTTGGAACCAAAAGCGGTTGTAAGTCGACGACTGTCTGTATTACACAACCTTCACTGTGGATTACCGGTGGAAGTTCCTGGTAAATCTGGCACTTCTCTAAAAGTAAAAAAGTGTAAACTTAAAAATTTCTAACTTAAAGGTATTGTGTGCAGATCACAACAGACCCTGACGGCCCACCACTGGTGTACACAAAGTGACAAAGTGATAAGCACAGTGAAGCATCCCGATTTGGTTATACACTCATGCCTCGGTTTAACAGACTAATGGGGGGAACACTGGTCCAAAGTACCCGATTGGCCGAAGTTTCCGATTCTATATATTTCAACGATTACGTCATGAAAAACTTTTACTTAAGCACACTATGAAATCTGCAAATGTAAATACTGTATACAGTCCTCTGTAAATGTACACCATAAGATCAGGGCTCGGAAACCTTTTTGACTAAGAGAGCCAAAAAAAAAAAGACTTTAAGAAGATTTTAAAATCTAATCCTCTGAGCGCCATATATATATATATATATATATATATATATATATATATATATATATATATATATATATATATATATATATAGAGAGAGAGAGAGAGAGGATTTTCTGAGTAGATCCTTCCATAGGAGAGTGCTCAATACTTTTTGGTAGAGCAAATAAACAAAAGGACAGGACAAAGACTTTCTATTGAAACTCCATTTATCACTACAGATCTGTTTCGAGGGGTGGTGAAACCATCCTCTCTCTTCAGGTGATTAAAGAAGATCTTCTTTATTAAAGATTAAAGAAGATTAAAGTGATTAAAGAAGATTCTTCTTTAATCACCTGAAGAGAGAGGATGGTTTCACCACCCCTCGAAACAGATCTGTAGTGATAAATGGAGTTTCAATAGAAAGTCTTTGTCCTGTCCTTTTGTGTGTATATATATATATATATATATATATATATATATATATATATATATATATATATATATAATGTTGTTTTTGAGTAAAGAGATAAATTTCCCTCGTTTTGATCAGCTCATTTCCACGAAGCCAAGCACAGTTGGCACGCAAACACAAATGGACAAACATGGAAAAACTTCAACCCGCAGACCAGCTGATTGCCAAAACTTGGGACGCGCTTCCTGTCACATAAACACTGCAGCGTGTGAGTCCAATAAAATTAGAGTTTCAAGGTATAGGACCCGGCCACATGCAGAAAGGATTTGCTGTCCGCTTCGTGCCACAGTGACATGGCATTGAAAATAGATGAATAGATTTAAATGTGCGATATTTCTTCAAGCCAATGTGGTCATCTGGCGGTCACTTTCGGAAACAACGGCCCGCGTCCCGATGATCCGGACTAGTCGGAAGCTACAGATTTTGTCCGTTGCATCCGAAATCTGTTTAAGCGACGTCCGTAAAACCGAGGCATGAGTGTACTAAATAACAGTCTTGGAATGCTACCTGACCAATAAAGTCAGAGGATCTGTTGTACTGCAGCTAAAAAATGGTTCTCAAACTTTAAAAGTATTGTTCAACGTTCTCTAACAGTGAGAACCATTCATTTGTTCATTTGCTGAACTGCATAATCCTAGTGGGTTGCAAAGAGGGTGGAGCCTAGTTCAGTTGACTCTGCGTAGTCATGGTACACCCCAAACAGCTATCCAGTCTATCACAGGATCAGCCCACACAAATATAACTGCTCACAATCACACCTAGAGGCAAATTAACCTAATGTGCATGTCTTTTGATTGTAGGAAGAAACCGGTGTACCCTAAGGAAATGCACATAAACACGGGGAGACGTCAAACATCATACGGAAACGCCTGAGCCAAGCCCAGGACTTAAACCCAGGACCTTCTTCCTTGTGAGCCAGATGAGCTAGCCATTATGCCACCGTTGCGTCCAGGTGAGAATAAGTATTATTCACATTAATATGTGATTCCCCAATATGGTAACAATACCAGTCAAGCATTTGGACACAGCCACTCATTCTATTTGAATCAGAATGCATGCGTGAATGTGTATATAAACCTGGTGTGTTGGTTTAAATATGACAAAAATGCTGAGTTCACCTTCTTATCATTGGGATCCCTCTTAAAACCACCAGCTGCAATGCTAGCAAAGTACTGGATGACTCTTTTGGTGTTCACAGTCTTTCCTGCACCAGATTCTCCACTATGAAAAGTTTCATTTTTAGTATAAAATCAATTTATTATTTGAAATAAAACAATAATATTAGAAGACTTTATAGACATTAATTTTGCTAAAGAAAGTTAAAATAATAATTCAGGGATCCCTCGCTACTTCACGCTTCAATTCATGCAGCTTCAGTGCATTGCTTTTTTTTTTTTTTTAAATATTCATTGAATTAAAAAATAAGGAAATTAAGGAAGAATATGGAAAAAAGTTAAGGAAAATGTTACAAAACAAGGCCAATTATGCAAAAAAACAAAAAAGAACAAAACCCTTAAAGAAACAAAAAACAACCTAAAGCCTCCCATCAAAACTATTTACATTTTTATGTGAGTGTTTGCTATCATGCCAGTCCCAAGCCAGGATAAATGCAGAGGGTTGTGTCAGGAAGGGCATCCGACTTAAAACCTTGCACCAGATCTGAGATGCAAATCACAAATATTACCTCCATATCGCATCGGTCGAGGCCCGGATTAACAACGACTGCCATCAGTGCTGTTAACCAACAGGGTGCTGGTGGAAATTGGACTACTGTTGGTCGAAGAAGGCGAGGCGGGAGGCGTGCCCGTAGGCAGAGAGAGAAGAGGAAAGGCATGAGTCTAGGACTGAAAGTAGGGACTTTGAATGTTGCGACTATGACAGGAAATAGTAGAGAGCTGGCTGACATGATGCAGAGGAGGAAGGTGGACATACTGTGTGTTTAGGAGACCAGGTGGAAAGGTAGCACGGCTGGAAGCTTAGGAGCAGAGTTTAAGCTGTCATATTATGGTGTGGATGGGAAGAGAAATGGAGTAGGAGATATCTTGAAGAAGGGGTTGGTCAGGAATGTACTAGAAGTGAAAAGAGTGTCAGACAGAGTGATGAGTCTCAAGTTAGAAATTGAAGCGTTTATGCCCCACAGGTAGGATGTGAGCTAGAAGAGAAGGAGCGATTCTGGAGTGAGTTAGATGAAGTGATGCAGAATTACCCCAGAGGTGAAAGAGTGGTCATTTGGCAGACTTCAGTGGACATGTTGGTGCAGGCAACAGAAGAACACAGAAGGACAGATGTTGATAGATTTTGCAAAAAGGATGGAAATGGCTGTGGTGAATACTTTGTTCCAGAAGAGACAGGAGCATAGGGTGACTTATAAAAGCGGGCATTGGAACACACAGGTAGACTACATCTTGTGTAGACAATGCAATTTGAAGGAAGTCAGTGACTGCAAAGTAGTAGTGGGTGAGAGTGTTGCCAAACAGCATAGGATGGTGGTGTGCAGGTTGATGCTGATGGTGAGGAAGATGAAGAACGCAAAGGCAGAGCAGAAGGCAAAGTGGTGGAAGCTGAAAAAGGAAGAGTGCCATGTTGTCTTCAAGGAGGAGTTGACACAAGCTTTGGCTGCTCAGGAAGTGTTTCCACATGACTGAACAACCACAGCTAATGTGACCAGGGAGACAAGTAGGAGAGTACTTGGTGTGTCCTCTGGAAGGAAAGTTGATAAGGAGACTTGGTGGTGGAATGAGGAAGTGCAGGAGTGTATACAAAGGATGAGGTTAGCTAAGAAGAATTGGGAAATTGAGAGCACTGAAGAGAGTAAACAGGAGTACAGTGATACACTGCGTAAGGCAATAGTAGTGATGTCGCAGGCCAAACAGAGGGGGTGTGATGACTTGTATGCTTGGTTGGACAGTAAGGAGGGAGAAAATGATTTATACAGGTTGGCACAGCAGAGAAATAGAGATGGAAAGGACGTGTAGCAAGTTAGATTGATAAAGGACAGAGAGGGAAATGTATTGACTGATGACAGAAGTGTGCTGGGAAGATGGAAAGAGTATTTTGAAGAGCTGATGAATGAGGAAAATGAGAGAGAAAAAAGAGGAGAAGAGGTGACCGTTGAGGACCAGGAAGTAGCAAAGATTAGTAAGGTCTAAAAGTAAAGGGCTAAGTGAGGAAGGCATTGAACAGGATGAAGAGTGGAAAGGCAGTTGGTCCTGATGACATACCTGTGGAGGTATGGAAGTGTCTAAGAGAGGTAGCCGTAGAATTTCTGACAATAACATTCAACAAGGTCTTATAAAGTCAGCAGATACCGGAGGAATGGAGGAGAAGTGTGCTGGTGCCCATTTTAAGAACAAGTTAGACGTGCAGAGTTGTGGCAACTACAGAGGGATAAAGGTGATGAGCTATACGATGAAGTTATGGGAAAGAATAGCGGAAGCTAGACTAAGGGCAGAGGTCAGCATTTGTGAACAAAAGTTTGGTTTCATGCCAAGGGAGAGCACCACAGATGCAGTGTTTGCTTTGAGGACGTTAATAGAGAAGTACAGAGAAGGTCAGAGGGAGCTGCATTGTGCCTTTGTGGATCTGGAGAAGCATATGACAGGCTGCCAAGAGAAGAACTGTGGTATTGTATGAGGAAGTCTGGAGTGGCAGAGAAGTATGTTAGAGTGGTGCAGGACATGTATGAGAGATGTAAGACAACGGTGAGGTGTGCTGTCGGCGTGACTGAAGAATTCAAGTTGGAGGTGGGACTGCATCAAGTGTCAGCTCTGAACCCCTTTTTGTTTGCTATAGTGATGGATAGGCTGACAGACGAGGTTAGATAAGAATCTCCATGGACTATGATGTTTGCAGAAGACATTGTGATCTGTAGTGAGAGCAGAGAACAAGTGCATGGAAATCTAGAGAGGTGGAGGTATACCCTGGAAAAGAGAGGAAGGTTAGCCTCAGTAAGGCAGAATACATGTGTGTGAATGAGAAGGACCCAAGAGGAACGGTGAGGTTAAAGGGAGCAGAGATAAAGAAGGAGGAGGATTGTAAGTACTTCGGCTGAACAATCCAGAGCAATGGAGAGTGTGGAAAAGAGGTGAAGAAGCGTGTGCAGGCAGGTTGGAATGGTTGGAGAAAAGTGTCCGGTGTGATGTGTGATAGGAGAGTGTTGGCAAGAATGAAAGGAAAAGTGTGATGGTGTGACGGTGATGAGGCCAGCGATGTTGTATGGTTTAGAAACAGTGGCACTGAGGAAAAGACAGGAGGCAGAGCTGAGGTAGCAGAGATGAAAATGTTGAGGTTCTCTTTGGGAGAAACGAGGATGGATAGGATCAGGAATGAGTACATCAGAGGGACAGCACATGATAGAGGTTTTGGAGACAAAGTCAGAGAGGCTGGATTGAGATGGTTTGGACATGTACAAAGAAGGGATAGTGAATATATTGGTAGTAGGATTCTGAGGTTGGAACGACCAGGCAGAAGGTCTCGAGGAAGAGCAAAGAGGAGATTTATGGATGTGGTGAAGGAGGACAAGAAGGTCGTTGGCGTAAGAGAAGAAGATGCAGAGAATAGGGTGAGATGGAGACAGATGATTTGCTGTGGCGACCCCTGAAGGGAACAGCTGCAAGGAAAAGAAGAAGAAAGATGTGCAAATCTGTGTGTGTGTGTGTGTGTGTTTATATTTTATTTACATCTTATTCATTATTTTTGAATGTTTGTTATTATAAGCATTTATCGTGTTGAATATGTATTTATTGATATTATATACACATATGGGTAAGGTATGGTAAAGTCCATTAGGCTTTTTACACCCCAGCCATAGTGGCTCATCAAGCTGGTGTTTATCCCCGGTTTCCATAGCGTGAAGCGACCAGGAGTTCAACTCCTCCTGGATGGGACACTAGTCCATCGCAGGTGACCTCCCCAGTATATTTTTACTGGTACCTATTTATACTGCTGGGTGAACAGAGGCACACTTGTGGTTAAGACCTTGCCCAGGGGTCTTAGCACAGTGAGGGTCTAACTGGGATTTGAACACACAACCTCCCGGTCATGAGCCCAGCACCCTAACCACTGTGTCACAGGCCCCACTACATACACATGGGGGGGGGGGGGGGGGGGCGTTCCTACTTCGCGGAATTCAGTGGTCGCGGTGGGATCGCAGTCCTAATTAACCACGGAAAGTGAGGGATCCCTGTATTTCAATGCTTACATATTCAGTATCACATTAAAAAAGTATACTTACGTGATAAGGATAGACTGGTTTTCCCTGTCTAAAAATAATAGTATATCTGAACTCAACACATTGCATATATTTAAAATGAAAACAATACAAATCAATCAAGTAGGACAAAAGATGCTTGATTTATTTGGGTGTTTTTACCTGCCAACATGTACTGGTAGGCGTTATCAGAAATGGAGAAGATGTGAGGAGGAGCTTCACTCCTCTTCTTGCCTCTGTAGGCAATGACAACCTCTTGGTTGTACACTGGCAGCCACTTGTAAGGATTGACAGTGACACAGAAGAGTCCTGAGTAGGTCTGTGGAGAAAGAAACCAATGTTTACCATTTTCAGAGCCGTTTCACCCAAAAGGTATCGTGTACATGTGGAGAACTTCTCATGAACTACTCACGTAGATCATCCAGGCTGCATAACGCTCTTTGAGGTTAAACAGCACAGCAGGTTCATGCAAGAAGGTGAACATCGCCATGTCCTCAATTTTATCAAACTTTGGCGGGTTCTGAGGATGAATATCTGATTCCTTGACGGTCACCGTCTGTATGCAAGATCACATTCCATTTTTGTCTGATGTTGTGTTTTGTAGTATTTTTTAAAAGTTGTTTAGCCATAGAACACGGTGCATTTCAGTTAAATCTTACCTTTCCTCTCTCAGTCTCACAAGTTGCTTTGTCTCCATCACGACTAATAATTGTTCCTTTTACATATTCTTCGTCTGGATCAGGAACAAAACATGCCTTTTTCATGTCAAAGGGTCGGGTTTGGGCTTCAAGACGCTCTAGATCTGATTTTCTCAGATATGGGGCTGCAGCCCCAAACTCCGCCATCTGAGCATCCGCCATCTTTTAGCCTGCCAATCAAAGATGGCAACATTTTAGTTTATGCACATCAGAAGCAAATTTGTATATTGTAATTTTTACACATGTACACAGTACAGGGCCATCAGGGCCAGCCCATCATCACTGCTGGAGTAAACACTATCCGAAGCACTGACCTCCATGTACAACTTGATTCTTGTATTTGTACCATTAAAATTTTATTAATTTATACCCAACAGTCCATTCTTTTCAGTTCATAGCTCGAACTTGTAAGCAGAGGTTGAGGAAGGAAGGCTTACTCTTGTTACAATTTGCCGAGCCCCAGATTTACCGCTAACTTCCACTGATAAATGCCAGTGAAGCCTGTGTCATGCTCAGAGTTACTAGTGGAAATGTGTGAAATGCCTCTATCTCTGCAATACCACACATTATGTCGTGTTTTTGTATATTTTTGATTGTTTTTATAATTGTGACATAATAGTGGTGGCATTCAGAGGTGGATTAAATCCATTAAGTTCCACTGCAGACCCAGGTACCAGATGCACGACCCACCACTGCATGTCCAATATATTATAATCGTAACTCGCATTGCTTTAGACAAAACCGCCAAAATGATGAAGTCACTTCAAGCATAGAGATGTATCATGTATCGTACTTACCTCTGTTGTTCACCCTCTTACCAAAAATAGATGGTGGTGTTTCTCTGAAATTAGGCAAATAAAAAAAATTCAGAATCACAAAGACTTTGGCTTGGTGACTTTTTACCAGAGGTAAACATGACTTTTGTAATTACTCGCTGTTCAAAACTTGCAAAAAGTTTAACAAAAAAATGTAATTATGTTGAATTTGTTTTTGCGTAACACCTCAGCAGTTGTAAGATAATGAACAGTATTAATATTAAGAGCTGCTTCTAAAAGGAATGTTTACCGTTGGATGATTGAAGTTCAGAAATCAGCAATGTCCAGGCCATTGTCTCCCTCTTTTATAAGCAAGCACCCTCTAAATATGGCATTTGGCATTGTTAGGTAGGAGTGCTATTTTGTTTGATTAAACTGAAGGTGGGTGGGGTACAGTGACTTTTCCACATTTATGGGAGCAGTGGTGCATGAAGAGAAAGCGGAGGGTGGTCAAATTTGTGCCAAAAACAAACCCATAATAGAAACTAATAGATATTTAATATGGCTGTCAAGAGACTGGTGTATATTTTACATACTGTACATGAGGATTGTTTTTGTTGAATATTACTCTTTCCATTACTATTTTTTTAATTTTATGTTTATTTTTGGACAGCAATTGACTGATGCTATAACACTTGCAGTGCTACAATAAAGGTAGGCATTAACAAACCACCCATCTGTTGGACAGTTTATAGATGCAGAGCATTGTGTTTACATTTTAAACTGATTTGCTTCACATGGAATACAGGACCTAACATGATTAGCCTCGTCATGCTAATGCATGTAGCTAAGACCTTTTAAAAATTATTCGAATTTCTTATTTTATTAAAAACAAACAAACAAAAAACTAAAGTCAAAATCCAGCCATTTTACTCACATGACTATTGTAACCTATTTAGACAGTGACTCATTTATCTCCTGACCAAATAATATGCCTGAGACAGGAAAAAAATTCACTGCCACATAATTCAAATGGCTTCCAATATCTATCTGTTAGCAGCAGTTAGCAGGGCTCGAGCTCCATCAACAGCTGGTGAAACGATTCCTCATCTCATTGGCGCTTTGTTGTCTCCACTCCTTTGTCCTTGTGTATACAGATAACCCTGTAACATTTCAATCGGGTGACAGGTTTGATTGAGTAGCACAGGTTTCACCACACACAGTAGCACATCCATATTAGTGAAAAGTGTGTGTGTGTGTGTGTGTGTGTGTGTGTGTGTGTGTGTGTGTGTGTGTGTGTCTATATATATATATATATATATATATATATATATAAAATAGAGAGAGAGAGAGAGAGAATTATCTGAGTAGATCCTTCCGTAGGAGAGTGCTCAATACTTTTTGGTAGAGCAAATAACAATAAAAATAAAAGGACAGGACAAAGACTTTCTATTGAAACTCCATTTATCACTACAGATCTGTTTCGAGGGGTGGTGAAACCATCCTCTCTCTTCAGGTGATTATAGAAGAATTCTTATTCTTATAGAAGAATTCTTAGAAGAATGATTATAGGACATTCTTCTATAATCACCTGAAGAGAGAGGATGGTTTCACCACCCCTCGAAACAGATCTGTAGTGATAAATGAGTTTCAATAGAAAGTCTTTGTCCTGTCCTTTTATTTTTATTATATATCTATATGTGTGTGTGTGTGTGTGTGTGTGTGTGGGGGGGGGGGGGTGTGGGTGTAGGTGTGTGTAGTGTTATAGAACTATTTCAGTTCCCAGAGTTGCTGGGATGATTTGGATGCCCTTTTTTTGTATTATCAAGTATTTGTTCATGTCACTGGTGGAGATTATTTTCAAAGTCAGTTGACTAAACATTGGTTTATTATTTGTTTGAGTGGTGACAGAATGTGATTGAGAATGTAAAGAGCAAATATCTGAACTTTGCTGATATAAATATTATCCTAATAAACATCCCGATAATGTATATATATAGTATAAAGTGTGCATGTTAATGGTTTCCTTTTTACATGCATCAATACCCTATGACATCAATAACAATGGTCACTTAATTATGAAACGCTACTTGAAAGTATGGGGCTGTATTTATTTTTAGAATGAAGCATCTAACAGAGTGAAGTGTGAAGTAGGCCTGCATGCCTTACAAGTGAGAGCAACAGAAAACCCCGACGTGCTTTCCGAAGTGATAACAGCATCAAGGCAGAGGTCAGGCCACTTAATACTGCAAGTGTCAGTGATGGGTATTAACTCCACTCTTCTTAATATCCTCTTTAGATTGCAGGGAGCCTTTCTATATATTCTATGCCTGTCAAAGAAATATGATGTGGCCTTAATGAGCCATCCCACGAGAACTAGTAAACACCAAGCCACAACAAGCACTCAAGTCAATCACACTATTGACATAATGGATTAACAACTATGAAGACGTGTACTGGGGCTGAAAGGATGTTCATTCAAAGGTCAACAAAATATATAAGGACTGAACTGTCACAGCCCTGTGATGGTCTGGCAAGCTATTCAGGTAGTACCTCACCTTTGCCAAGTGACAGCTGAAATAGGCTTCCCAGGAGTATGATTAAGCTCACTTTGGCCAGCGAGTGAGCTTGAATAATAAACAATACCTCCCCACCCCAAAATAAATAAATAAATAAAATAAATTAATTCTTACAGCGGTGAGATGGATCTGGGGTGTTGGATCTGGTGACAATGTAGGAACATGTACTGTGTGAGAGGGACTTAATATATCTGGCTTCAATTTTCTTACAACTGTACATTTCAGATTCCAACACAGGCACCCTTTGAATGGCAGACAGACTAATGTCCACATTAACAGGTGGGACAGGACATGTAAGACCCCCCCCCCCCCCCCCCCCAGTAGACAAAGACAATCAGCATTGAGTTTAAGGAGTTCAAGTTCAAGCTCAATGCCTCAGACCCTACGAGAGTGAGTGTAAAAAGTTCAAAACAACACGTGTTTTCCGTTTGCCTGCCAGTTTTGGATTAATAACGTAAAATGGAGAATGTAGCAAGTGAGAACTTCATCTTCCATTTCACTTCTTTTCTATTAACTTACAAGATCAGGGCTTGTAAATTCATAGGTTAAAGCCGGATAAAATCCATTACAAAATTGAATAACAAACAAATAAGTCTCTCCTGACTTCTTGTTGAATTGGACTTTCCATTGTGGATGGGTTGTATGATCGGTCTGACCACCATTCAACCCAAAAAGCCTAATTTTCATGTATTCTGTTGTGGGTCCTCTAGTAGTTTTATTTTGCTGAAGTAGCTTTAAAGCATGACTGTTTTCTTCCTGCTGTGGTCTCACATCTGTTGACGGGAACAATTCTCTCTTTTTATTGAAGGAATTTCCAATCTTTTTGAAATACTGACTCTGTCAGCTTGCCGACATCACACCAAAAAAAGCTTTGTCCTGTACCCTCTTTCTTTCAGAACACCCAGTCATCCAAGAATAGACCAGATGAGAGCAGACACTGTCCAAAGCCTCTACATTGGTGGTGCAAATAAAATGTGTCTTGCAGAAAGTGCCAGAAGACTTTTACAGAAAAGTCTCTGTGGAGAAAAACCCAAAACAATACTATGATGTTCTGATTGCAGGAACGGCGGCTCAAAATTCTGAAAGCATCTCTGTATAAGTGTCAGATTTATATAATTTTAGTATGTGATATCAGTTCAGTTTATTTTCTGTAACCGCTTTATCCTAATTAAGGTCGTGGGGAGGCTGGCGCCCAGCCAAGCCCACTTTTTGCAAGGACAGCGTACACCCTGGACAGCTCACCAGGCCATCACAGGGCGGAAACACGCTGACGGGCCATGCAGCTACTCTTGTCAAAAGTTAGCAATGGTTCTTTTACATGAACCTCACCATAGACAGTGAGAGACATGGCCGGCCTTTGATAACCCAGTTAGCTGCACTGGGTGGACAGTGACAACCCGTGGCGAGTGGGGCTTGAACCCCCAACCTTAGGATCAGTGATCCAGCACCTATACCACTAGGCCACCACTCCCCTGGGATATCAATATTGTATGCTAATATTATTGATGATATGCCAAACACTGTTGTATATGTGAACTGTATTTGGTGAATAAAAATGTTCTCATTTTGGTATCCAGCTCTACCTGTGTCTGCATTATTTGCTTCTTTTGGTGACAGGTTCTAAGAAACAGGCTACACAAAGCTCACACAAAAATAGTGAGACAAACTTGGTCACAACACAGCCGACAGGATGACTGACCACACCACATGAGAGACGGAATGCTGCTGCCCAAAATTGCAATGGGATGAATCACCGCCTTTGTTAAAATAGCACATATCCCATTGTTATAATGCCAAAAGCATTATAATATGTCTTTAAAGTGTAGTTTAATACTAACAATGAATAAAAGGAATAGTACAAGTGCAAATCCCTGGACTGGATTCCTGCATTCAATTTTATAAACACGGGTGATGCATTTCTACTAAAAACCTAATAAAGAAAGCGCATGCCTCATGCTTTATGGCATTTCAAAATAGATTCGTAACACCCAATACCAAAAAGAGTGCGCAGCTATGTGCCAAAGGCTTGGAATAATTTTACACACTAATACCACACAGCATATCAGAGTCCAGCAACTACTTCAGCTGTTTCAGATTGTTTCTGCGTCCTGAACACTAACATGTGCTAAAGATAAAATGTGAGTTCAGAAGCCGTGCAATCAACCACTGCTCTAATGTTTTCAACAAAAATAGTTGTAGGAGAAGAGAATGTGAAACTAATATACAGAGATACCCGAGTTTCCGCGGTTAAGGGAGACCGAGGACCACTGCGCGACCACTGATCTCTGCGAAGTAGGATCGACCCCCCCCCCCCCCCCCCCCGACTGACATAAACGACATGTATATGTGTATATAATAGCAATAAATACCATAACCGACATAATAAGCACCCTGCTCCAATAAGCCCGACACACACACACACACACACTTTTTTTTTTGTCTGACGTATAATAACCGCACATGTGTACTGGGAACAAAATCATTATCAAATATTCATATATCAAACTTACCAATTTTATTTGATCAGTCTCTGTAACGGTAAAATGAGGCATGCACTGCCTGTAAAAGTGAGTTTACACAGTATTTCAAGACCCCCTGCCGCTGTCGGAATGTTTATAATATTCATCAGTAACAACACATTTGATTGTTCCGCCGTGCTTTAAAAAACAGGAAAATATTTTGCTGTGTTCTGTTGGTAAATGTCCAACAACCGATGAACCATTACAAACTGCTACAGCAAAACTATGGGATGCTCTGAATGAATGGAGCGATGAGCCAGATATGGACCTATCAGAAAGTGATGAGTATTTTTCACCCGATTCTCCTGCTCACTAACTTCATAAATTTAAAGACATTCCTGGCCATGTGCTTGTTTGTGTTGATTGGTTCATTGTGCCATGTGCTAAAGTTGACGTTTGTGTTGATTGGTTCAACGTGCCATGTGTTAACGTTGACATTCGTGTTGATTGGCTAGAGTTTACATCTTGGGGAAAATATTTAAAGGAACAGCACCGGGAGGGAAAATTAAAGGGTCTTTAAAAAAAAAAAAAAATCCTGTTTTCTGTTTATGTTCAGCTTTCATGTAAGTAGTTTGGTTGATACCACAAAATGAATAACACAAATACCAGTAAAATTCTTTTATTGTTCCGTTATTATTCATGTTTTCCACCTCGATGGTAATAAGCACTTACCGTTCCACTGTACTGGTAACCATTTTAAATAAGCGACCACCCACTCCAATTTTTTAAGTGCCCTGGGTGCTTATCACGTCGTATATGGTACATATTCAACGCTATAAATTCTTATAACAATTAAACATTCAAAAATAATGCATAATATGTAAATAAAATATAAATACACACAGTTTGTCTCTCAGCTGCATGCCTCACATTGAAATGTAAGTAGTTCTGTTGGGTTGTTTTTTGTTTTTGCTTGTCTGGGTTTCTTTTGCATAATTGGCCTTGTTTTGCAGCATTTTGTGCACTTGCTCACTTGAAAGATCGGAATGCCGAATAAGCCGCGCTTTGTCTCACAAGCGCCATACGTCACGTGCGACAAGCATCTACATTCGTGGAGCACCTCACATTTTTCCTTAATTTCCTTATTTTTTTGATGAAAACTTTTGAAAAACCCGCGATGCACTGAAGCCACAGAAACTAAAGCACGAAGTAGCGAGTGATCACTGTATATTTATCTTTTCAGACATCACATCATTCTGGTTGGTGTCATGCATCGCTAACACAGTAATTCACACCAGTCAATTACATCCAGATCACAGGCAGAACCAAATTTAATTTATTTTATTTTCAATTAAATTAATTTTAATAACATAATTACAGCACATTATTACTCAGTAAATAATCTTCAGCAATCAAAGCTGTTTTACTACTTTCAAGTAACTTTAGCAATTATTATAATAATCATTAATTCTCTTATTATTACTACTAATAGAGAATTAAGTGCATTTAAAAAAAAAAAAAAAAACAGGCTCCATAACAAATTGACAGAGAAGTGATTCTAAAACAAGTCTGCATTATTTATTCCTTCAATTTCTTTGGCCCATCTTCTATGCTTGAGATCACAGCATGACCAAAGAGAAATACAGTACTAGTGCATGTCGTTTCCTTCATAACAAACTGATTAATAATACTGTGTGTGAGATTCAGTCCTGTTTCTTCCAATCATGAAGTGTCTATACAAGTGCGACAGGAGCATATCTGTGGAAGATAGATACTGCTTCTCTGTCAGCATGCCACAGTCGATCATACGCGAGTCAGTATAATCAGTACCATAATGCCATTATAAGCTACCCTTTGCTAAATAATAGAACAACTTGCAATTTTGCTATTGTGATGATGGGCCATCAGGAGAATATTTTTAATTCTCCCAACCGTACATATTTTATTTCCATTCAGACAGTATATTTAGGGTATTTACACAACGCCTGTGTGAAGTGGGGTTGATGTAATTAGAGGCTTTGTATGGTCCATACATACTTGTATTAGGTCCATGATGCTGACTGTCTGGAGTGTTACTTTTAGTTTTCTCACCTGTTGCATGGTAGATGAAACTAGCATTCACCGTAGTAACTGTTGTTGAGCCCTGGGATACTACAGAGCACGTTCTACCCTCTACACCACCGAGTTTCTCACCCTTCACACTTCAGCGGGAGCCTGGATCGACTCAGCATGCTGAAGTTTAATTTACTCGTTAGGAATGATTACAGGATGGGAGGTTAAGAAGGTTTGTCCCATGCGCCCCCTCTCGTCTTTTTCCACAGAGACATGGTGAGAGTCGGGGGAATGGCTTAGGTGAACAGGTGCTTGTGTGTCTACAAAGAAGGCTAGGTCTCTGGATTTGGTGTTGCAAGCAAAGGAACGTTGTCTCGCCTCTTCCGGCCCAGCGGTGGACGTCTGTATTGCTCACCATCAACCAGTGTCTGTGGCAGGGGCTTCCGTTTACTCTCAGGAAGCAGTAGAATGGACAGAACAGCTAGCAGGGCAAGAGAAGAGTAGACTACATGGTGCAGAAAGTAACCGTAGTGGTTTCGCAGGTCCATCAGAGGAGAGCTAAGTCGACCCACGCAGCCTAGAGCAAGGATGGCACCGACCCCACTTCCCCTGGAATAGCCAAGGAAAATGTGCATGGGTTAATATTTAGTTTAATTACTACAGAAATAACAATAATAGTTTAATCAGTATTGTTCTACATGTTTATAATATAAGTAGACTAATGAAGTGCAAGGCACCTCCCTTGGGCACAATTGGATTATGCTGCCAAGTGCATTGATCAACCTGAAAAATTTGGCCAAGACTGGAGGTATATAGTTTAAATTAAATGTCTCCCCCTAGTGGGCGTCTGATGAACATTGTGTCCCAATGTAAATAAAAAAAAAATACTGTACTGTATAGGCATTTTTCTGGATTTTTTTCCCCCAACATGATCTCATGCATGAATCACCACCAAGAATAATTCATTCATTTTCTGAACCACTTAATCCTAATTAGGGTCATAGAGAGGCTGGCACCCATCTCAGCCAACTATGAGCAAAGGCAGAGTACACCTTGGAAAGCTCGCCAGGCCATCGCGGGTCAGAAACATGCTGACAGCTACGCAGCTACTCTTGTCGAAGGTCAGCAATGGTTCTTTTACATGGCCGGCCTTTGATAACCCAGTTAGCTGCACACTTGGGTGGGCGGGGGTGGGGGGGGTGGGGGGGGTGACAACCTGTTGACAGTGGGGCTTGAACCCCCAACCTCGGGATCAATGATCCATTACCTTTTACCACCAGGCCACCACTGCCCCAACAAGGATTAATAGTTTGTTATTTGTTCCACACTCTACTGTAGAGAAAATAATCAAAATTCCAAAACAAGTTCTATGGCACACCAAAAAGACATTCTAAACAACTCATGCAAAAGTATCCTCCTGGAAGATGTAACTAATCACCATTCATTAATTTTCTTAGTTGCGTAATCTTAATTAAGGTCACAGGGAGACTGGTGCCCATCTCAGCCAACTCTGACAGGGTGGGGTATGCCCCAAAATGCTCGCCCGGCCAACACACAACTCGCATTCACAGCTATGGATGCCTTGGCACCGCCAATTTCCTTACTGTGCATGTTTGGTTCATGAAACTGCAGTACCCACATGAAGCCCACACAAGCACAAAGAGAACATGCAAACTCCAGACTGAAAATTGAAACCAGGCCTTATTGTTGTGAGGCACACGTGCTAACCGCCACGCCCCCATGCAACCCACCATCCATTTATTTTAGATCCCTATTATGAAGGCCATGTTCTTAAAACTTTACATTCTTCTGGGTTTCCCAGTGCAAGGGAGGAAATGACATCTGCGATGGTAAAAGGCCTCCAATTAAACACATGGTAAATAAATTCATCTGTGTCATCGTTTATTTAGTTATTTTTTTAATAATAAAATTGTGTGCACAGTATAAGCTGTGGAAGGCTATGATGGGTGCATCTTGTTCAACAACCACATACAGGAGAGCAAAGGTGAAAGCATTTATATAACTGTGTGCTTATGTTTATTGAAATATAAAGTTTTACCGAATGATGGTGGGCATGACTTCAGCAGTAAAGAGGACGCACAGAGAGGCAGCAGCCTGTGATGAAAACAGGCCCATCACTGAGAATACCGTAATTGCTGACTCGCTCAGATCTACAGACAGAAACATACAACCATTAAGTGTATTAATAAAAATATGTTTGACCTTTGACTCATGTTAATACATCTTTAATATATACAAATACATCCCTGCTAGTAGTATCAGCTGTGGATGTGTGTTTATATATAATTTATTTCTGTGTATCTGCTGTACCCAGCATTTGTGTAGTACTACTATTCTGCCACATGATGGCAACATGGTGCCAGATGTGTTCACTGTCAAATCTTTCATGATTTTAACATGTTCAATTTGAAGATTATTTCTGTCAGTCGGATGTGCGCTCACACTCCATCAGGCCCAGAAGAATGAGAGAGGCCAGCCCCGTCATTGTCATGGCTAGCAAGAGGATTCCGCGACGGCCACATCGGTCCACTGTTGCCCAGAGCAACAGCCAAGCTCCACCTCCTGCACAGACAGACAGCAGGTAGGTCCAATAGAAACTGGAAGCAGTGCCTCGGACATCGCCCCTAAAGGAGCTGTAGCAGTGACTAATGCCATGAGAGATGAACCTGAGAGAATGTGTATATTCAAAAAAAATCAAACAAAAAGGAAAGAAAGAAATAATGGATTGAGTCAGTATCATTCAAATTCTCTAATGTATTTTCGGACTCATTGTGATAGGAACAGTTGTGTTCAAAATAATAGCAGTCAGATATCACTAACCTGATCAATCAGTGTTTTTAGTGGAAGTGATATTTCTACATGGAAAATAATTCACTAGCAGGTGTTGGAGAGTAATAGAACCCAACAGACCCAGCAGACATGACATGCACGCTGCTGATTCTGTCAAATTGAAACACTAATTGAAAGGGTCGTGCTCAAAATGTTGTACATGCTGGTTATAGAGCATTTCTCTCTGAAATTCTGAGGAAAATGAATCGTTCAAGACTTTGTTCAGAAGAACAGTGTACCATGATTTAAACAGTCAATTGGAGAAGGGAAATATACAGTGAGTCGTCGACTTACGACCTATGCGAGTTACGTCTGATCGACTTTACTACCGCAAAAGTCGTTAAGCATGATTCATGGCAGTGCAGTGCGAGTGTTGCGTACGACGGTTGTTTGCGCTGCCGGCAGCACCAGCATCTTAAAAGGCCAAGCAGGAGATGATGCAACTTCACTTTCTAACTGCTCAGAGCAAATCTATTCATCTACTTTCAATGCCACGTCACTGTGGCGCGAAGCGGAGAGCCAATCCTTTCTGTGTGCGGGCGGGTCCAATACCTTGAAACTCTAATTTTACTGGACTCACACGCTGCAGTATTTATGTGACAGGAAGCACGTCCCAAGTTTTGGCAATCAGCTGGTCTACGGGTTGAAGTTTTTCCATGTCTGTCCATTTGTGTTTGCCAGCTGTGCTTGGCTTTGTGGAAATGAGCCGATCAAAACGAGGGAAATTTATCTCTTTACTCAAAAACAACACGTGCAGTCTGTGGCTGTTGTTATAATCCAATAAAATTGGAGTTTGAAGCTATCGGACCCGCCCACACAGTGGAGTACAGAAAGGATTGGCTCTCCACTACGTGTCACAGTGACGTGGAATTGAAAACAGATGTATAGATTTAAATGCGCAAGATTTATACATGGGCAGTGGTGGTCTAGTGGTATAGGGTGCTGGATCGCTGATCCAAAGGTTGGGGGTTCGATTCCCACTCTCCACAAGGTTGTCACTGTCCTCCCCAGTGCAGCTAACTGGGTTATCAAAGGCCGGCCATGTCTCTCACTGTCTATGGTGTGAGGCATGTAAAAGAACCATTGCTGACTTTCGACAAGAGTAGGCTGCAAAACTGTCGGCGTGTTTCCCCCCTGCGATGGCCTGGCGAGCTGTCCAGGGTGTACTCTGCCCTCGCCCGAAGTTGGCTGGGATGGGTGCCAGCCTCCCCGCGACCCTAATTAGGATTAAGCGGTTACAGAAAATGAACTGAATGAAGATTTATACATCTGTTTTTGTTTGGCGTGAGTGTATTTGGATGGAAAGTCGACATACGACCAGATCGAGTTACAACCGGTCTGCCGAAACCAAACGCGGTCGTAAGTCGACGACTCACTGTATAAAGAGGTGCAGGAAATTAGGCTGCTCAGCTGAAATGATCCTAAAAAGTTTAAATCGGCAACCAAAACCTGAAAGACGTGGAAGAAAGTTAAAAACTACCATTCGAATAGATGGAAGAAGAGCCAAAATGGCAACGACTCAACCACCAATCAGCTCCAGGAAGATCAGAGAAGGTCTAAATTTACCTGTGAGTCCTGTTACAATTAGAAGACGGCTATGTGAAGCTGAACTATCAGCAAGAGGAACCACAAAATTCCACTGTTAAAAAAAAAGACGTGCTGAAGAAGTTACAGTTTGCCAAAGAGCACAATGACTGACCGAAAGCAGGGCTTCTCAATTATTTTCTGTGGCGCCCCCTCTAGGAAGGAAAAAAAAAAGTTTCACGCGCCCCCCCACCGCCCCACGAGCAACTATAAATAGTATTATTTGTCTATAAAATTGTTCTTAGTACACCTCTGCATAACGTTGTACCTTTATTAACATTAAAAACAAAAAAGGAAAGAAATATAGTTCAACTTACAATAAAGAAAAACTTACTGTAACAGAAAAGATTTAAAGTGCACCAATGTTCCTAAAATTAAAAAAACATCCTTATCTAAACTTAGTCACCTTAGTTATGTCTTAATATCTCTATCTCTCTCCACCTTTCACTTCGTTCCTGTTAGAAATTTTTCATTGTTGTTTTTTGAGGGGTGTTTACTGCACTTCATATCGTTTGCTCATTCGAAAAACCGCTACACCATAGTGCCGCAATGGGAGCGCCACTGCCAACTACTGCAGTGGAGGTGCAATTACACAATTCTCCGACACAATTCCAGAAAAGTGTGTTCCCCAGGGTCATACGCGCTCCCCATGGAATCACCCCCCCCCCCCCCCTGACTGATAAAAGTCAGATTTTCTTTTTGGGTCCAGTGGCTGGAGACAGTTTTTCAGACTGAACACTGACCCAAATACTGAATTCTAATCCTCACAGGCTGGAAAACCTGTTCACAGGTGCCAGCAGTTGGTTGATTCCATGGACCATAGCTGGACAGCAGTTCTCGGAAACAGTGGTTATACAACTAAGTACAGTGATCCCTCGCTACTTCGTGCTTCAGTTTATGCGACTTCAATGCATCATGGGTTTTTCGAAAATATTCATCGAAAAATTAAAAAATAAGGAAATTAAGGAAAAATAGAGGAAAAATGTTTCCCTCGCATGCATGGAGTTGCAGCTCAATAGAGACGGAGATTAGCTGGAAAAAGTCTTCCGGGTCATGGCGTAAACTCTCAGCCACGCCTCCTTAAAGCGACAGCATCATCACAGTAACAAACATGGCGGCGCTCATTCACAGCATGAGTATTGTGTTCATTACAGAACGGCGGTCATTACTCTTAAGGAGCTGTATCAGTTCATTTTCTGTAACCGTTTAATCCTAATTAGCGTCACGGGGAGGCTGGCGCTCATCCCAGCCAACTCCGGGTGAGGGCAGAGTACACCCTGGACAGCTCGCCAGGCCATCACAGGGTTGAAACACGCCGACGGCTTTGTAGCCTTCTCTTATCGAAAGTCAGAAATGGTTCTTTTACATGCCTCACACCGTAGACAGTGAGAGTCACGGCCTTTGATAACCCAGTTAGCTGCACTGGGGGGACAGTTACAACCTTGTGGAGAGTGAGACTCGAACCCCCAACCTTTGGATCAGCGAGCCAGCGCCCTATACCTCTAGACCACCACTGCCCACTGTATGTGTGTGCGTGTGTGTTTATATTTTATTTACATCTTATGCATTATTTTTGAATGTTTAATTGTTATTATAAGCATTTAGAGCATTGAATATGTATTTATTTATATTATATACACACAAACATGTACGTATACATCAGTCAGGGGGGTCAATCCTACTTCAAGGATATCGGCAGTTGCGGGGGGGTCTCGGTCCACATTAACCGTGGAAAGTGAGGGATACCTGTATTAGTGCAGTGATTCACAAGAAGCAAAAGCTTACAACATTTTTCAGTTTATACAGTGAGTGTTTGAGTTTATAAAAAATAAATTTATTTATTCATTTGAAGGAATAACACATATTTGCTATATTTTTCTCCATGTTTCGATTTGGAATAGAATGTGTCGTGTTCACAATGCATTTATTTGTGTTTATGGAAATAAAAGTTATTATACGGATTTTGAGCTTTATTCACATTTTTAAACACATTGTTATTATTTTGAACAAGGGGCAGTGGTGGTCAAGTGGTATAGGGCACTAGATCGCTGATTCGCTGGTTGGGGGTTCGAGTCCAACTCTCCACAAGGTTGTCACTGTCCCCGCCAGTGCAGCTAACTGGGTTATCAAAGGCGGGCCATGTCTCTCACTGTCTATGGTGTGAGGCATGTAAAAGAACCATTGCTGAATTTTGACGAGAGTAAGCTGCAAAACCATCAGCGTGTTTCCGCCCTGTGATGGCCTGGCGAGCTGTCCAGGGTGTACTCTGCCGTCAACCGGAGTCGGCTGGGATGGGCGCCAGCCTCCCGCGACCCGAATTAGGATTAAACGGTTACAGAAAATGAACGGATGCAGCTCCTTAAGAGTAATGACCGCCATTCTGTAATGAACACAATACTCATGCTGTGAATGAGAGCCGCCATGTTTGTTACTGTAATGATGCTGTCGCTTAAAGGAGCCGTGGCTGAGAGTTTACGCCATGACCCGGAAGACCTTTTTCCACCTAATCTCCGTCTCTATTGATCTGCAACTCCATGCATGCGAGGGAATAATAGATCAAATAATATATCAAATAATATAATATAATATAATATAATATAATATAATATAATATAATAATAAAAAACAACAAAGGGATCCAGGCTTTATAGCCAACTCACGCAACTGTTAAGCTCCAACACAGAAGATAAAGAATTTGATGGATTTTTGAACGAGAAATGAACTGAAAAAGTGAGTTTATTGTTTTATATTGTTACAACTGAACAATGCTGAGTTATTGTGAGAGTTGAATCAAGTTTGACTTATCTGTCTTTTGCTTTGTTTGGTGCGCCTTATAATCGAGCGCGCCTTATGTATGGGCACGGCCCGTTCGTTGCTGTTGCGGGTTATGACCCAGTGCGTCCTATGGTCGGGGAAATACGATACATTCTGACACTCATTTACACCTTATGGTACTTCAGAGTCGCAAATCCACCAAGTGAAAGTTTCTAAAGGTAGGAGCAAACTGAAGAACTTAGAATAAACACATAGAGGAAGAACATGCCTGAAATTCCCCACATACCACAAACTGAGCTGTGCATCTGAGACAGTCGAGCTATGACGTGCCAACATGACCTGCTTCATCACATAAACCATACAGGTAGGCATTTCATTTTTGACTTACGAGGTAAAGCCCAGCACACACATGTTTTTCCAGATGTTCCGACTCTGGAAGAGCTCTGGGAAGGACAAGTGAGGACGACCGATCTGCGGGGGCTCTGACTCCAGCTCTACAGGGACACAATCACAGGAGCCATTTACACTGCAATGGTCAAGCACGCTACATTTCTTCACCCCACAACAAAACATGAAGATTTGAGCTTCGCAGAGAACCAGTTCCAAATTAGTGAAATCAAATCTCCAGTAAATGCTGAATGAATTTTCATTGTTAACCAATCAGTGGTGAGCGGTGCTCATGAACACACCTGTGAAGCCATCGTCATCTCGTTGCCGCTCACTGTGTTCGCTGAACGAGTTCATGTCGCCAGATCTCTCTGAGAGCAATAACCAGCGTGGAGACTCTGGAAATACACCTGGGATACTAAGGGCACACAAACAGACATGACTGTTATTGATAATTTAGTTAAAACAAAAAGTGGAACAGTGTAATTGAAACATTAATGCTAGCAAGGAGATTTGGTCACTATAGAAACCAAGCAGGCGCACCGTTAACAAACAAGTACTAATGGCCATTGGCTCATGTCTTCATGTTTCGACGGGAATTTCAAATCAATAAGGTTTAATGACTGAAGATGGATTTGTATTTATCTCTATCTTCAATGATTGATTTATGGTTGTCAAGCTGCTCTGTAAGGATCCTGTTTAGCCAGTCCCGCCCCTTCTTTACATTTATATTTAAAGTACTGCAGTCAGTCATTCTTACCCAGAGTGACTCTCAGATTTATATTTGATCAGTTGAGGGTTAAGGGCCTTACTTAAGATCTCAACAGTGGCAGCTTGGTGGTAGCGGGGCGTGAACATCTTCTGATGAGTATCTCAGTGCCTTGAGCACTAGTATTACATATGAAGCAGAGATGACTGAGTAGGTAAAGCCGGCAGTTCAACTCCCAGTAACACAAAGGTGCCATTGTTGGGCCAATGAGCTCTTAACCCTCAATGACACAGTTATATAAATGAGAAAATTGCTCTGGCTGGAGAAATATATCCGCCGAATGCCATAGATGTAAATATAAATATATACACTCAACTATAAAATGAACCTGTGCAAAGATTCAGAGATGTAACATTTCCCAGTAGTCCCTCACCCATAGCAGAGGAAGAGAGAAAGAGGTGCTGCTCCAGTTCCTATCAACCCCCTCCATGTCGGGCATCCAACAGCTACTCCTAACAGTAAGAGCTCCCCGGCAACTGTTGTCAACCCCGCAATCATGGTGACCAGGAGACGCAGTGAAGGGTCACACAGTTCCAAACCTTTCATTAAACAGAGAGACAGCACTGAAAGCAAACACTTACTGTAAATTCATGGTCATAAATAAAGCACTAAAGAGCAGGACAGAAATAAATGTATGCACATGGGTTGCTAATTGCTTTATTATTTATTTTTAAAATTTATTTTCTATAAAAAACTTGAACTGCTCTTTTTAAAAAAAATTATTTAAAAAATTATTTAATTTTTTTAATGATATCAGCAGGAATATGAGGCGTGTTCTCAGGAGACATTATGTAACATTTTTTAAAAGGTCTGCAGTGCTACTATTGTGTAACAATTTATAAAATGAAGTAATATAATTCATAATGGAGGTCTTTGCCTCCGTAACATGACAAGCTCATCATCATCATCATGATCATCATGATCATGATCATCGTCATCATTATCATCATCATCATCATCATCATGGAAGTTTGCCCAATCTGTCCCCATGTGTTTTGTGGATTTGGAGGCTTCCAATCATGTCCCTCAAGCTATCTTGTTGGGGCATGCTCTGGGAGTACGGCGTTCCAGACTCTTTGCTACGGGCCGTTCGATCACTGTATCACCAGAGCCAGAGAATGGTCTGCATTGGGAACAACAGGTCAAATTTCTTTCTGGTAAGGATTGGAGTCCACCAAGGCTGTCCTTTGTCACCGATTCTGTTCATAATTTTTCTGGACCGAATTTCTAGGGGCAGCCGAGGGGTTGAGGGGTTCTGGTTTGGTGGCCATTGGATCTCGTCTCTGCTTTTTTGCGGATGACGTTGTCCTTTTGGCTTCATCAATCCATGACCTCCAGTTCTCATTGGAGCGATTTGCAGTCAAATGCAAAGTGGCCGGGATGAGAATCAGCACCTCCAAGTCTGAGGCCATAGTTCTCGGCCGGAAAATGGTGGAATGCACCATCCGAGTTTTGAATGAGGTGCTGCCCCTAGTGGTTCAAGTATCTAGGGATCTTCAAGTTCAAGTATCTAGGGGTCTTGTTCATGAGGGCGGGAAGGACGGAGCGGGAGATCGACAGGGGGATCATGACAAGCTGTGAAAATGACAAGCTGTAATTGTTATTATCTGGGGGACTTAAACAGAGAGAACATGAGGCTTGTGCTGTAATGTCAAGGGAAACAAGAACTAACTTAATCTGTAGCCCTTTCCATAACTTTAAATGCTAGTATAAGCACATAAAAACGATGCTCCCTTAATGAATTAATTTAAGAATATCATAATCATTGGGCAATACAAAACATCCAGGGTGATGTGACAAGCTGCATCACATCATTTCTGCATTGATTACTTTCTACATCACATCCTGAAGCATTTTATTCGATATTCATAAAACAACATTCAGGTTCATGTTTCTGATAGCATCTCCTCTCATCAATCAATGAGTCAGCCATCAACAGAACTAATGGCCTCAGTGTTTTTAGCTCTACTTATACATGTCAGATGTATTCACTTGATTAATGTCTCTTTCATGATGCGCTTTACTTACGTGCGATATATAGCACGAGATAAACGCCGGCAGTGGCTGCGGCCAAGAAGAACCGCATGGCGATGAACATGGGGGGTGAAGGAGACACACACACCAGTGTGCCAAAAAGCACAGACAAAGTGAGTGATATTAGCAGGGTCTTCAGCCGGCCCAATCTGAGGATGGGACAAACAATTACGGAGACATTCTACACCGACGCATACAGCCAAACACATTGTTCTTGTGCAGACTGATTAATAACAGCCATTTCAATATTGTTTCTAAGCATTATTATACATGATGCAAAGTAATTAGATCTTTGTGTTCCTGCACTGCTTCTCACCGGTCAGCAGAATATCCAAGACCCAGACAGCCTATAAGGATACCCAGTATGAAACAGACTTCTTCAACTGGAACCAGCCAATACTGGGAGCACACCAGATTCCACTGCCAATACAGGAGTCATACAGACAGTAAGTGAATGAATGACAGCATCAAGACAAGAACAATAGTGCTATTTGAATTGGATATTATAATTCATAATGTGGTATAGTGGTCAGAACATCCTCCTCACAGCAAACTAATTCTGGGCTCTGTGTAAGAGTTTCTGTGTGACGTTCTCATGTTCTCCCTATGCTTCCACCGGCTACTCCAATTTCCTCCCATAGTCCCGAAAACATGCACACCAGGATCATTCATTCATTTTCTGAACCACTTAATCCTAATTAGGGACACCGGGAGGCTGGCGCCCATCTCAGAGTACACCATGCACAGCTCAGCAGGCCATCGCAGGGCAGAAACATGCTGCTACTCTTTATAAAAATCAGCAGTGGTTCTTTTACATGCATCCCACCACAGACAGTGAGAGACATGCCTGGCCTTTGATGGCCCAGTTAGCTGCACTGGGGGGGGTTAAACCTCCAACCTTGGGATCGGTAATCCAGCACCTTACCACCAGGCTACCACTTCCTCCCACTGGGATAACTGGTTGTTCTTAACCGTCTCAGGTGTGGATGTGAGTGTGAATGGTCCGGTATATCCCACCTTCCCCCGTGGGAAATTAAAATAGGCACAACCTACCTGTGACCCTGGTAGGATGAAGCGGTTCAGCAAATGAGTGAGTACCTACTTTTATTACACATATTCTAAATATCAAATCTAAATCACAAAACAACCTGCACTGATTAAGAAAAATCAATTATAAATAAAAGTGACACGCAGGGAATAATAATAATAATAATAATATTGCTTAATCATTCTGACACAATACAGTCCTTTCTGCACTCGCTGTTATTTTTGGAGCAAGGAGTAAACAAGAAAGGCATGAGAAACCTCTAGAAGGAATCTCATCAAACACGTTCGCAAGTAGGTTTAGTAATTATGATGAGAATGCAACTCCTGCTATGTTTAGTGCTTTTGTTCCTGCCTGTCCACACCCTGAAAATGGCAAGGACTTGAAACCCAGTTCAAAATGATTAAAGTGCAGCTATACAACTTCCAGCATCATCGAAAATGCTGAGGTTCCACTTTAAGGCATTAACTGCAAATCTCTTAAGGTTCTTCAAGTCCCATAATATCCAGAGTGGTTGCTAGGTGATGTATGAAGCAAATTATTTTTAAGTTTCCATGAGCCGTGCCTCCTAATGCTCTGAGGTTTAAACTCGCTAAGCCGGCAGTGGGGAAAACATGCGAGTGATAATATACAGGCAAAACACCAAATAACACAGGAGAAAACAAGTCAACTTCAATCAGACAGAGTTTTCCAAAACTGAGCGCGCGCGCACACACGCACGCACACACACACACACACACACACACACACACACACACACGAGCTAACAACATAGCTTAGACACGTCTATATATTCCATCATACTGTCCCAAGTCGTCCGTCCTCTCAGAGTATGAATAAATGCTTTTTTTCTTTGGCTCAGATATTTAAACGTGCATGAGTCCCACAACGTGCCAAGTACCAGCTACTGACCTTGGCCTGTGGTGCATTACTTCAAGTGGAAGCTAATCCTAAACACTGGCAGGATTTTGTGACACAGTGAAATTGCATATTAATTAAACTCACTGGCACTGTGATTTAAACCGCAAACAGAATCGTGACTAACAAATTGTAATGAGTGGAAGGCATGTGATATTTCTCATACACAACAGCTGAAGACGGGACACTGAGAGCAGAATAAAGCATGAAAAAAACATCAGGCGATAGTCAAGTCAGTTATTACATGAATGTGATCAGAGTAATATGCATATGGGTCACAGACGAAAAACAATGGATTTCAAAAATAATCAAAATACAGTCGGCCCCCAATTTACAAAGACTCCTGTGTACGAAATACCCGGATTACGAAAAACATTTTCTTGAGTTTCCGTCCCCGAAATACGAAACAACCCCCTCTTACGAAAAGAAATTCAAAATTCAAACGCGCCAATCAAAATTTCACACGACGCGTGAGTTGCTCTCTCATTGGCTGTCTCTCAACCTCCCGCCCTGCTGGCCTCCCAGATAGAGACAGAAGGAAGCTTCACGCTTTAGTTTTTAGTTTTTTAAGTTGTTTAATTCAGTAAATGTTTAATAAATGTGGGTGCATTTGAGCTCATCTGGAATTCCGATCCCTGAAGGAATCAAATTAAAGTTGAGTTTGTCAAGCAGGGAATGCGCTTTGAATTCACGTCTTGTGGGCGTGGCCCACAGCGAGAGAGAGAGAGAGAGAGCGAGAGAGAGAGAGAGAGAGAGTTTTGTGTGTTTTTGTGTGTGTGTGTGTGTGTGTGTTAATAAAAATGTTTAATAATGGTTTAATTAATAAATATGTTACTAAAATGGTTTAATAAATAATTTTCTTTTACTTTTAACACATATGTCATACAAAATTGGTGTACTTTTATCATTTTTAAAGGGTTTATGGGGTTTATCCAGTCCAAGGACTGGAGACTTGGAACGAATTAGGCGTTTAACATGCAAGATGCGACCCCTACTAACAAAATCCTCGCTACACGAAAATGGCTCTGGAACGGATTAATTTCGTAAATTGGGGGCCGACTGTATTCCTGAATTCATGGCTTAATCCTAAACAGTTTATTATATAAATACATTATATTTATATATGAGCAAATAATATCAAACAGCACAAATTATTAACATTATATACTTGGTAGAGGTAGAAAATCATAATTTTATGTTTTTGTATGAAAAACATTCTTTTGAATAAAACTATTAAGACATTATCTTACTTCTCAGACATTTATTTTTAATTGTTTTAAAAACTGTTTCATTTTCATTTAAATATTAATGAAAATATAAATTTCACTTAAATTAAATTAATATTTCAACTCTAAATATGTAAAAAATTTAAAGAGCTTTTGAAATACTAATAATTTTAGAAAAAAATGCTATAAATTTCTGTTTGTTATAATAATAATAATAATAACAACAACAATAAAAGTATTGTAATTAATTGGTGATTGCACCATGTTTGGCTTTAACCCATATGCATGACGTATGAGAAGGAGAAGCCTTCACATTCAATTGAAATTACTCAGAGCGTACCTCAGTGACAATGTTGTTCCTCAGGCCTTCTGTGACATTAAAGTCCCACCCAGCTTCACAATCCACTACACCAGAGCGTGTGCCATTCACAAACAGGTACTGGGTGCACTGAGACAACCCCCCACTGTCTCCTTCTCTAGTCCCCTTCTCCCAGGGCAGTGAGGCATTCAGCACTTCCTCCGTGGGGTTGGACACAGACAGGTTACAGTGATGGGGTGATGCCAGGGTCAACAGTGGGTCAGAGGACAGCAGGAAGGCCAAAATGAGGTTCGGCAAAATGGAAAGTGCAATGAAGAGTCTCTGTTTCTTCCGTCCCAGCGCCATCACCATTACCTCACCTGTAGGGGGCAGCGAAGGAGGCACCGGGACATTGGTGGGCACAGTAGAGGATGGGGCAGGAGATGATGGCAGAGAAGGAGGGGGTGGAGGGCAAGGACAAGGGGAAGCCAGAGGAGAGGAAGGGGACGTCATAGCTCGGAGTAAAAGGTCAATGAAAATCCGTCTGTCGTGGGACCAGTGATTCACATGTGGCTTTAGAGTCACCCTGTAATTTTAAACATAACAGGGGAGATTAAAAAAAAAGAATGGAAGAGAGAAAGACAAAAAAGTTAGATTTTGCTTGTAGTCTCATCCTTTTATCTTCCTCTGTACAAAGAAAAGGATAAATAATGTCTGAGGGAATTAAAATGACATGATTGCTATTACACATCAATTACATGGTTTATATCAGAACCACTGAATCACAATTCTCTTCAGCAAAACACTTCATAAACATTTCCTGAAATACTTTCTTCTCTACACGCCCACTAATCTATTATTACCCCAATCCCGGGACTCAGTGATAAGCACGGTTCACCCGGACTGGAGAAAAAGATAGATGTCTGATACAGTCTTACACATCTGGAATAAACTTCACAGGACCTTGAAACTGTGCAGTGAGAATAAAACTGCGCCTGCCTCATTAAGACCTGCTGTGTTCCAGCCAGTGGGACGAACAAATTCAAACCCTCCATATCGTCACAGCTCCATGGTAAATTAAGACGGAGCCGTGTTATGCATTATGTGTCCCTTCCTTTCAAGCAGTAGTGGTGAAACTAAGCACAAACACATACTGGACATGTGTCAAATCAGACATAATAAAGAGTTTAATACGGTGTATATTACCTCAGACTTGCTGATTATTCTAATGCGACTGGTCATATGTTGGTAATAGTGCTGACAGTGATTCACATAATCTGTACTATACAACATGAATGCATGAATGCAAAAATACATTTTCTAATACAGGGATCCCTCACGTTCTGCGGTTAATGGGGACCAAGACACCCACCGATTTTGGCGAAGTAGGATCGACCCTCCTGACTAACGCATAGAATATCAATACATACATATTCACCACTATAAATGCTTATAACAACAATTAAACATCCAAAATAATGCATAAGATGTAAATAAAATATAAATACATACACATACAGACGTGCGCGCACACACAGATTCGCACCTCACATAAAAATGTAAGTACTGTAGTTTTGTTGGGGGGGGGGGGGGGTTGTTTTTGTTAGGGGGTTTTGCATAATTTGTCTTGTTTTGTGGAATTTTCTTTAACTTTCCCCTTATTTTTCCTTAATTTCATTTTTCGATGAATATTTTTGAAAAACCCACGATGCACTGAAGCCGCAGGAACTGAACAGGCATGTGATTTGACCATTACCGAAATATATGAAAATCAGCCAGGGGTCTTTGGGTGTGTGCAGGCCCCCAGTCGGGTCCAGGGTGAAACCCTGGTGGGGGGACAAGGGGGTCGAAGCCCCCCGAATTCAGTCACAAATCAAATAGTCACTCTTATAGATATGTCCTGCCTCACACCACTATTGTCAACAGTGAGAGATTTCCTTTCGGCTTTTCCCTTTCTCAGGAGTCGCCACAGCGAATGATTCGCATGTTTGATTTGGCAGAGGTTTTTAAGTTGATGCCCTTCCTGACACAACCCTTTTAGCAAGGGACAGAAACACGCTGACAGCTTTACAGCTACTCGTTACGAAAGTCAGCAATGGTTCTTTTACATGAACCTCTCACCATAGACAGTGATAGACATGGCCGGCCTTCGCCGCACTGGGGGAACACTTATCAACAGTCATTGTCTTTAAACACAATCTGGAAACAAACTAGACACATGACATGCTATACATGGCATATGTTTTTTGAATTAATGTTTCTTTGTCTTTAGTACTTTAGTACTTTCCTGCTTCCTTTTGTGCTTTTAATTGTAAAAATAAATGCAGACAGGTCTCTTTCTTTTCTGGATTCGGGTTCTCATTCATTTTACAACTCTCTTTGCTTAACTGAGTATGCATGGTAGATTGCGCCGATCCGAGCAGAAAGTTAATTCATTCTTGGGAAAAACGGAAATTCCGGCATCTGCCGGAAAACTTGCACCCATGCTAGTAGGCTTACGCTTCTGACCAACCATATTTGCTTAGGGTTACAAAAGTCCGTAAAACAGTGTAAACACAAAGATCACAGAGACGACGTCTTAACACAAGAGTAACACGCAGTGAACTGGGGAGAAGCAGGGCACATTCAGTCTGTTGTTTGTAAATTTTTAAAAAAAGTTTGTAAACGTTATTACGTCAGCGTACCACGTAGGTATGTCTCGTACTCAAAATTTGACTTTTTTTTGGAAAAAAAAAAACCCGTAAAATCGAAAAAAAAAACAAAAACGTAAAACGGACGAATGTAAGTCGGGGAGCCTCTGTATATATACATATACATATACATATATATATATATATATTGTCTGTCTTCCTTTCGCCTTTTTCCCCTTTTACTCGGGAGTTGCCACAGCGAATCATCTGATTCGCACGTTTGATTTGGCAGAGGTTTTTACGTCGGATGCCCTTCCTGTCACAACCCTTTTTAGTAAGGAACAGAAACACGCTGACGACTTTGCAGCTACTTTTTACGAAAGTCAGCAATGGTTCTTTTACATGCCTCTCACCATAGACAGTGAGAGACATGGCCCGCCTTTGATAACCCAGTTAGCCGCACTGGGGGGGGACAGTGACAACCTTGTGGAGAGTGGGACTCGAACCCCCAACCTTTGGATCAGCGATCCAGCGCCCTATACCACTAGACCACCACTGCCCCCATATATATATATATATATATATGTGTGTGTGTGTGTGTGTGTGTAGAAAAATGTAACCTTCAACTCAAGTGAATTTTAACTGATGGGAGGATCCCTGACTAAGAAATAATCATTTTTCATAAAATTGCCTTTTCCACAATTCTTGGCACTCCTAACAATTCCTCATAAATAAATGTAATTGAAGTATTTCTGTCATTTCCAGAGTAGTCTACAAAGTTTATTAGAGTATCTAGGAACATTTAATTAGTAATTCATCACTTTCTGTTTCCTTGGGGTATAAATATGACGCGACACAGAGACCACTTTCCTTTATCCACTTTTCAACATGGGAAAGACAAAGGAACACACCATTCAGGCAAGACACATGTCTGTTGTTCCTTCACAAGTCAGGAAATGGCTACAAAAACACAGTCCCTCACCTCCACCTGCCCATATCTACTGTCAGAGGAATCATTAAGAAGTTTAAAACAATTGGTAAACAAGTAAACAAGCCTGGACACGAGGTTCCATCACACACAGTGAAGCGGATGGTAAGAGAAATAAAAAGTTCTCCAAAGCTCACTGTTAAACAATTGCAACAAATTGAGTCACAAAATCTCTCAAAAAAAAAAAAACCCTTCAGGTGTCATATACATGCCAAAAAATTGTTTGGGAGGCATGCAGGGAAAAAACCTTTTCTCACTCGCAATCATACATGCAAACAACTGGAATGCGCTAAGCGGTACCCAGACTTCAATTGGGACTGTGTGCTTTGGTCAGACGAGACCAAGTTAGAGCTTTTTTGGCAACAAACACTCTAAGTGGGTCTGGTGCAACACAAAAAGTGAATCTGCAGAAAAGCACCTCATGCCCACTGTGAAATATGGCAAGGATAGGTGATGCTGTGGGCCTGTTTTGTCTTCTGGAGGCTCTGGGAAGCGTGTTATGGTGAATGGCATCATGAACGCTTTGAAATACCAGGATATTTTAAATCAAAATCTGGTGGTCTCTGCCCGAAAGCTAAAGATGGGCCATCACTGGGTCTTTCAACATAATAATGAACATGTGGCCACATCTCCACAGAAATGGTTCACCAGACACAGAATTAAGCTCCTTCCATGGCCATCTCAGTCTCCAAGACCTCAACCCCATGAAAACCTGTGGAGGGAGCTGAAGAGGGGAGTGTGGAGGAGAGGAACCTGGTTGCTGGATGATTTAGAGATTCTGCCGAGAGGAAACAGTTTTTTTGGATTCTATCTTGTGAAACATTATAGGAGTTTAGGTGCTGTTTTGTTGCTAAAAGGTGGTTGTACAAAGTATTAACATCAGGGGTGCTAATAAATGTGGCACACAAGATTTGATGTAAAAGAATTATTTCATAATGTGGGATTTCCCCCCACTGAATAAATGCTCTTGAATTAAAGGTGGTATTTCCCTCTTTTTTCCCCTCCATTGGGTTCGATAAATACTGAATTTATTAGAATGCAAAGACCACATATTAGCTGAGGATGGCAATATTTATGGGGGGCAGTGTATATAAAATCATAGTTTTGCTCCATATTAAAGTTTTTAGCTGTAATATTTGTGTATGATACTGGTAAAGCCGATGGTCTGAGATTGCCGTGGAAATTTAGAAACTGTCCAAAAAAATGAACAAAAAGCACAAAGTGTCATCAATCACCAGGAAAAAGTTATGATTACACACTCCACGCCTCATCCTGCTTGCTTATAAGCGGTCGCATTAAGCTTGTCTAGGTGAGTGTTTCATAGTTATGCAGTTGTTGTATTAATTTAAATGAACTTCAAGAAAATAGAAAGAGATTGTGTTTTCCCTAATTTAGGGGGCATGTGGTGGTCTAGTGGTATAGGGCACTGGATCGCTAATCCAAAGGTTGGGGTTCAAGTCCCACTCTCCACAAGGTTGTCACTGCTGTCACTCTGTTCAGCCGCTTAGTTACCTTCATCTAGCTTGAGTTTTATCATTTCCAACCATCTGTAAAGGTTTAAAATAATGTGTCTTATTTACAGAATTCACAAATGGAAGTTGGAGTAGATAATGTTTACTACAGCCTAGTGGCTGGACGTCTGTATTCCAGCATTACATAAGAGGTCCAGTAACTTAGACATTGGGGGGTGGGCTGGGGTTGGAGTGGGGTGGGGGGGTCCTGCACTTAAATGAACAACAGAAGCAGGACTTAAACACTGGAGCAGGGTGTTATAATGCAGCTATACATATAAAAGCCTTGTGTGTGTGTGTGTGTTTCTGAAACAGCTGAGCCCTGCACACACACACACACACACACACACACACACACACACACACACACACACACGGGGGTGGGGGGCGGTTAAACACTATTGCATTCCTTCTCTATACAAATATTGAGATGTTCAGATGTTTCACTTACAGATTGTAAGTATGATCAGGAACTCACCTTGTCCTGTGATGATGATACTGATGATGATGCTGATGATGATGATGAGACTGAGAGTAAGTCTCCCAAATGTCACAATCAGAGCTCGCAGTGGTGATTTTATTCTTTTTTCTTCTTCTTCTTCTTCTTCTTCTTCTTTTTTCTCAGCAGCTCATCTCATCTCACAACCAACACTGCCTTCCCGATCACGTGTGTCCTATTCCCAGTTGCTGTCCACTCACCAGATCTTCATGCTTGGACATTAACATCCAGTCCAGAAAGCACAGGAAATTCAATGGCGTGGCCCGGGAATGGTACAAGTAGCCCTGTGTTGGAACAAAGGCTGGTGCTGTGCTGTCCTCCTGCTCGAGCTTCTAAACGCCGACATTAAACACACGCACATTAAATAAAGGCTCATTTCTAAACACGCGCGTCTTAAACACACTCACAATCCGGACAGACTGGACGGACCGGTTTCTCTGGGACAAAAAGAGGGCGGAAAAAACCTGCAACGGAACAACGTCCGGGAAAAGCGTCTGGTCTCGGAAACCATCGGCTCGATTCGGCACATTTTCCCCAAAGAGGTGCGATTTCAGTGTGCGGACGCCAGGGGGGGCACCACGCCCGCATTAAACCATGTGGCTCAGCAACACGTGAGTCACTCGGAAAACATGTGGGTGGAGTTATTTACCTTGAACGGGCAGGTTGAACATTGCTGCAAGTTCTCACTGGTTTGAACCTGGTGACAGTCAAGGCTAGGTGTTCAAAGTCCAGCACTTTATTCCTTTCTTCCCTTTTTTTTTAAGTTCTCTCTGTTTTCATCCACAAGACTTCTATAGACTTCAATCTCCCATTATTCGTTTACCAAACGTTAGTCCTATTAAAGTTGCAGTGGCTGGAGCCTATCTCAGCCGACACTGGCTAAGGCAGGGTACACTGAACAGTTTGCCAGACCATTACTGAGCAAAACACACACACACACACACACACACACACACAGAGAGAGAGCGAGAGAGACAGCCAGCTAGCCTAATGTGCATGTTTTAGCCTGTAGGAAGAAACCAGAGTATCCAGAGGAAACCCATGCAAACTCAACACAGAGAGCCTTCACTTAGCCTGGGACTCGAACCCAGGACCTTCTTGCTTCTACCACCTCACAGACTTTCAAATACCGTTTGTTATAAGTACCGGATTTATTGACTTGAAAAATGGAACCACAGACTAAAGGCACTAGAAGAAGCATGTGCAGGCAGGTTGGAATGGTTGGAGAAAAGTGTTCGGTGTGATGTGTGATAGGAAGGTATCAGCAAGAATGAAAGGAAAAGTGTACAAGTGTTGAGGCCAACGATGTTCTCTTTGGGAGTAACGAGGATGGATAGGATCAGGAATGAGTACATCAGAGGGACAGCACATGTAAGATGTTTTGGAGACAAAGTCAGAGAGGCTAGATTGAGATGGTTTGGACATGTACAGAGGAGGGATAGTGAGTATATTGGTAGTAGGATGCTGAGGTTGGAACTACCAGGCAAAAGGCCCAGAGGAAGACCAAAGAGAAGATTTATGGATGCGGTGAAGGCGGATATGAAGGTAGTTGGAGTAAGAGTAGAAGATGCAGAGGATAGGGAGAGATGGAGGCAGATCATTTGCTGTGGCGACCCCTGAAAAGAACAGCCGAAAGGAAAAGAAGAAGGAGACTAAAGACACTAGAAGAATTTTATGACTTACTGTACCTCCATAGGCCTGATGATGCAAAATAGTTCTGCTTAGTTCCGAATAACTTCACAGAAATACGTTTTTGAAAGAGAGTACAGCCGCCCCAACTCCAATTTTAAATCAACCGTGAGTGAATTTTTATTTTTTTATTTTTTGGTTTTCAACAGGAAATATCTTGGCAGTAAATGTATATAAGGACCTAAAATTTGGTATGGACAATATTTGGAAACACTACTAAGAGAAAATAATTTCAAAAAGCCATAATTTCACATTTCTTTTGAAAAAATAGACACACCCACTGAGAAGAGGAGACAAGAATAAAGCTCATATTGCAGATTTCACAGGTACATGTAACTGACTTTCAGTAAAAAAAAAAAAAAAAAAAATCATGTTCCTCAGTTGCAGATTCTCAGTGTTACAGCAACCTCAAAATGGAACAAAAAATAAAATGGCGAAAATAGATTCTTTTAAATCCTTTATTGCTCCTTTAAAGAGCAATTTGACAACTCTGACATGTGCTCAGCCACTTTAAAATAATTTTTGAGGATGCATTTGAGGACGTTTATATGCCAACTTTGTGTTATTTATTTTTTTCTCTCGCTCAAACTGTTTTGCATGTTTTCATCAGACATATGGAGGTACAGTACTTCTATATGGAGGAATCGTTCCAAGATGGCGCCCCCTACAGGGCGGCATCGTGGAGTTCTCGGAGTCAAATTGTTTGTTTGTTTTAATTTGTCCTTTTTGTGACTTGACTCCTCGAACAACCTTGTGGGGCAGTGGTGGTCTAGTGGTATAGGGCGCTGGATCGCTGATCCAAAGGTTGGGGGTTCGAGTCCCACTCTCCACAAGGTTGTCACTGTCCCCCCCCAGTGCGGCTAACTGGGTTATCAAAGGTGGGCCATGTCTGTCACTGTCTATGGTGAGAGGCATGTAAAAGAACCATTGCTGACTTTCGTAAAGAGTAGCTGCAAAGTCATCAGCGTGTTTCTATCCCTTGCTAAAAGGGTTGTGACAGGAAGGGCATCCGACGTAAAAACCTCTGCCAAATCAAAAACGTGTGAATCAGATGATTCGCTGTGGCAACTCCTGAGTAAAAGGGAAAAAGCTGAAAGGACGACAGACGATAGACTCCTTGAACAACCTTTGTGGTGCTGCTCGTGGGTGACGCATGTCATAATAATACGACGTAACCAAAATTTCCTCCGGGATAATAAAGTATTATCTTATTTTAAAAAATTCAGGTAAATCTGGGAGCCTCTGGTTGATTTGGCAGGAAAGAGCCATTGGGAATTTATCGTAATGAGTTACTATTTCATAATAATTCCTTAGTATCTCATAAAGCAAATAATAAAAAAAAATGCTAAGAAAATATGCAATTGATATTAAAGAATGTCATTCATTCATTCATTCATTCATTCACCAAACTGCTTGGTCCTACTAGGGTCACAGCAAGGCTGGAGTTTATCTCTGTCAACTCTGAATAAAGGTGCGATATAACCCGAACAGCTCACCAATTAACCGCAGGGCAACACATGCAGTCATTCACAGGAACATTCACACCCAGAGGCACTTTTAAACAGCCGGTGAACCTCATGTGGATGTCTTTGGACTCTGGGAGGAGACGGGAGTATCCGGAGGAAACATGTGCAAGCATGGGGACAGCATGCAAACTTCAAAATCGTGCAAAGATTCTTTAACAGAAGGGTGGAGGTTATCAAAAGACCTGCCAGTCGGACATGGCAGGGAAGTGGTGGCCTGGTGATAAGGTGCTGGATCACTGATCTTAAAGGTTGTTTTTTTTTTTTTATTTTTTTTTTTGGGGGGGGGTTCAAGGTTCATTCTCAGCGGGTTGTCACTGTCCCTCCAGTGCAGCTAACTGAGTTATCAAAGGCCGGCCATGTCTCTCACTGTCTGTAGTGAGAGGCTGTAAAAGAACCAGTGCTGACTTTCAACAAGAATAAGCTGCATAACCATCAGCGTGTTTCCACCCAGCGATGACCTGGTGAACTGGTGAACAGGGTGTACTCTGCACTCGCCTGGAATCAGCTGGGATGGGCGGGAGCCTCCCTGCGGAAATGATTAGGATTAAGCGGTCATAGAAAACGAATGAATGAAAGGAGGTTATAGATGCAAAGGAGCCAAAGCAGGGATAGGATTTCAACCTGGATGTCCAATTGAATGAGATGGTGCGACTGCTACGCACTTTTAGCCATTTATGCATTACATATAACGTCCATTACATATAACGTCCATAACCTCACTGTACTATAAAGTCACATTAATCTTCCATATGAATCATAATGACTCACACAATCTAAATGTGTATGTGATGAAGTCAAATTTGTGTGATTATATAATAAACTCTTTCCTTTTCATTCAAGTTCCTCTCCTGTTGGCGGCCCATTCGCACACTGTTAATCACTTATAATTTTCCATTCCAGTGGTTTGCAGTTTGACGGATTGCATTTAGCTTAATCACAATTACCAGGAAACACCGAAGTTTCCTCTAGATTTATTGACCATGGAAGAAATGCAAGTCATTGGTCATTAAGTGTTGCATAACGCCGGGTTCTGAGGTGCTGAGACTGAAAACTGAAATACTAATCTTTCTTAATCATGTGGCTGTATTTCAGGCCTTCAACCACATATTGCCCCACAGAGACTGGTGCAACTTGCAAACATTTGAGTACTAAAGTTATTTCAACACATATTCAGGTATATATGTAAGATCGCTTAAGATTTTCCACCACTTTTGAAAATTTCTCCCAGGCCCGCTCACTGTTTTACCTCATTGCAATAACAAGTTTTCAGTTTGTTGTTATCAGTACCAACCATCTGCTCTCAATGGCTTAGCTTTAACTTGGGGTGAAAACTGAAAACACACACACACACACACACACACACACACACACACACACGCATGTCTAACCATCTTCTTTCTTGCTGTGTATTGTGTTTGCAGTGATAATCCAGAGAGACGCCAAAGGTACTTTTTATCCCATGTGAATGTCATGGTGTGAGAACAGATGACAGCACCCGATAACACTGGATCAACAGCAAACACAGACAAACAAGCAAAAAAAAAACAACAACCTTGAGTACAGTATGTCTACTTCCCGCTTGCTATCTGTGTGTCCTGTGTCTGCAGTGGCAGCCACAGGAAGACTCATAAAGCCATGCTTGTTGATGATATCTCCAGTTCTGTGTCCCACACAATGATGAAATCATACCCATCCCACCAGAGCTGGGCCTCCGCTCTGCGACGCTTAAAATCCTGTGTCATGGTGTCAGTTAGCAAGACACCAAATGACAGAGTAGGAGGATAATCGTTTGCGTGTATTATATTTTCATATGAAGAGTTCATGATTGTTATAAATATTCATGTGCGTTCTGGTGGAAAACTGACAAATCCCACAGATGGTTTCAAAGTAGTGTTAATGTAATGATACATCATACAAGGAAAGGTTTCAAATAATTACTCAATTTATTTACTCAACAATACTTCATGTGCTGAGAAACCATTTGAGTAATTAATTCAATTCAGTTTAATTTTACTGTGTCGTGCTTTTTATAATTGAAATTATCGCAAAGCAGCTTTTTACAGTAAAAGCATGCGTTTACAAAGTATAAAAGAATTTAAAGATTTTCTATTACCTCTACATATCCCTAGTGAGCGTCGGCCATGGCCACAGTGGCACGGAAAAACTCCGTCAGTAGATGCAAGGAAGAAACCTTGAGAGGAACCAAACCCAAAAGGGAAAGTCATCCTCATTTGGGCGAAACCATAAAAATACAAAATCCATTCAAGAGAAACTTCATTACAGTCCAAAATCTAGTCCGGTTGGTTATACATTTTGTAACATGTACCTGTAGAACATTGGGTATACAGACTCACTTTACACAGCATGTTTTCATTTATGTAAAGTTGATCTGAAAATATTGTACATAGTCTTTATTCGGTGCGCTGTAGATTATCAATGAAGAGTTCACATCAGCGGAGCTTGCTTGATTTTCATCATTCACTAAACGAGCTGGGTGAATATGAACTCCTTGCTGATTATCAACAATAATAGTTTCTGGATATACAGTATAGTTATTATTATTATTATTATTATTATTATTATTATTATTATTATTATTATTATTGCATTATATACAGACATTGTTCAATATTCATTCAGTTTCTAAAAAACTTAATCCTAATTAGGGTCATGGGGAGGCTGGTGCCCATCTCAGCTGACTCAGGAAGAGGACGGAGTACACCCTGGACATCTCGCCAGGCCATTGCAGCCATTCAAAATATAAAGTAAGTTTGATACAGAGCTTTCAAGCTATAAAATAAGCTAGCTGGTCTTGCCCACTGTTACCGCAGAATGAACATATCATTTATGCAGATTACATGATATTTTACATTATTATTATTATTATTATTATATCATTTTCTTGAAAGCAGTAAAAAATTGGGTTGGCCGTGGTGGTCTAGTGGTTCGGGTGTAGGATCACTGATCACCCACAAGGTTGTCACTGTCCCCTCCCCCGCAGTGCAGCTAACTGGGTTATCAAAGGCTGGCCATGTCTCTCACTGTCTATGGTGAGAGGTTCATGTAAAAGAACCATTGCTGACTTTCGTAAAGAGTAGGCTGCAAAGCCGTCAGCGGGTTTCTATGACCTGGAGAGGGATGGGCTTCACCAGGCCAAATCAGCCCAAGTCTCGCCATGAAGGCGCCCCAACGACATCCTTGGATGTTAAGGGATAAGTGAAGTGAAGTGAAGCAAAAAATTGAAGATAGCTGATTAATTAGGCCAGGAATGCTCATCTGTCTCTGTCTCATACATTACATACTGTTGTAGAATTTTCAGAGGAAACATTTTTTAAAATTATCATCTTCATCATCATCTTCTTCCACTTAATCTGGGGTTGGGTCGCGGGGGCAGCAGCCTAAGCAATGAGTTCCAGACATCCCTCACCCCAGCCATTTCCTTCAGCTCTTTTTTTAATGTTTTAAAATATTTTAAATTATATTCAAAATTGGCACATTGTATATGAAAACAATCAAAATAATAATTATTGTTATTACAGACAGCCATGCAACTGTAAACAGGGCAACATAATGAAAGAAAAATCTGATATTATATGCAGATTCAGTGTAATATGAGTATTAGTTTAAAAGTGACTTTTATTTTATTAATTAAACAAAAATGAGTAATTTTCTCCATTATTCTGAATTTTCTTTTATTTTCGGTTACCTTCCATTTCCATTCTATAGTCATTTGTATTCAGACCATTTTTAACCTTTAGAATTCGGACAGGTGTATACCCAGTTATATTATTAATTATTTGTAATAAGTATAAGTTCAAAGACTCGGCATAGACTCAGTGATTTAAATAGCTCTTTTATTGGGAATATTTAATTAAAAGAATTTTACATTTGTTTCATCATCAAAATAAGCAACAAGAATGGTCAGAGATGTTAATGTGAAGACATAATAATACACAATCTCATTGATCTCATTGATTTTTGTGCACTGTACTTGTACAGGAACAATGCAACACACGTGCACAAGTTCCCCACTGAAGGTACGACTGATACACCGACAGACAAAACTAAAATAGCACTTTGATTGGCAACCATTATTAAAAGTGGTCTCAATATTTTCCACAGCACTATATGGGCCATTTTCAGAAAAAAATGTACACAATAACAGTAAAGACATTTTCAAAAGAAAGACAGCCTACTATACATTTAAATTGAAAACAATGACCTTACCTGCAATGCACATAGATTGATATATGTATAATATTGTTTTTTTTTTTTTAGATATAATTGACCAAAACGCTCACATAAAATCATACGGAAATGACATATCTTTATTTTGGTACATTTTTACCATTGGTAACATTAAGGACATTTTTGCCAGGATATTCCATCCCATGGAAAGGATTACTTATGTGTGTTTGGTAATGGAAATAGATTTAAAAAAGCTCAATAATAATGTTCTGCTATTTTTGTCATTGTTTTCAACTTAACGCATAAAAAGCTGTTTTTCTTTCGAAAAAGTTCTTACCGATATTGTTTACATTTTGCTGAAAATTGCCCACATGGAAAAAGGAGTCAAGTGAAAGGAAATGTAAAATATGTTGCATGTTAATAAAAGTAAAGCAGAAACGCAAACCCACAAAACTGACGAAATTCACTTATATACCATGTATCACAATAATACCACAAAAATTAGCGACGTACGCTACAGTTACCCCCTGAATAACCAGCATAGGTGAAAAGGCGTGGAGACAAAATCCTCCCAAATTCATTCAAACTTTTTTTTTTTTTTTTTTTTTTAAGAAATCAATTATTATTAGACAAAAATTTCCCCATAGTGGTCCATTAAAAATGTTTCCACTTGATTTAAATATTATATGACAAAATATCCCATTGGTATACAAATTTAATTTGTACATGGCATTATAATGTTACATTCTTCACATTTCTTTATTTAAGTAAATACGCCACTCAGCTTCACTAACCTGATATCTAAGGTAGGTGAGGTTCTAAGGTCACTCAACAGTTCTCTTCCACTCCTACATTATTGGCTTTGCTCTGTAGGTGGCGCTGTGAGAGATATCGACTGAGCGTGTCCACCTCATGGCTGAGCTGTTCGATGTGCAGTAGAAGCCTGTGGTTCTCCTCCTGAAGCTCTAAGGCCTTTTGCTGGGTGAGCTGGATACGTCGACGTGCTTTATCCCGGCTCTTCCGCACAGCGATGTTGTTGCGCTCACGCCTCAGCCGGTACTCCATGCTGTCCTTACTCAGGCCTCTCTTCTGGCCCGGGTGCCGAAATGTAGATGGAGGAGGAGGAGGAGGAAGAAGGAACTGAGAAAACTCCTTCACCATGTTGCCATGTTCATAGAAGAGGCGGCATGAAAACAAAAGCAACGATCACTTGACTTGCAGAAATACTAGCAGGCGATATTGCAGCGAGACAATGAGAAAAATCTTTCAGAAGAACACTTGTTGTACCTGTTGTATAATGTGACTGTGCTGAACCGGTCTTTCCATTGTTGCGCTTGAAGAAGTAGAATACGGCAGATACGCCATGCCCATCATCGGCTCTCCGCTCCTATCACTCACCCGAGACAATGCTTGAGACCCCATGGAATAACCATACGGTCCTCCTTCCATTTGTGGAACATGACCCAGTAACGTACTGGAAGATGACGTGGTAGAGTCAGGAGCCAAGGCCAAGGCATTGTTGACCAGTGAAGAACACGAATGATTATTGGCAGAGAAGACGTGAGTAGCAGATCGACTGTGTGAGATTGACATCTAAGAGGACAAGCGGTGATGTATCAGAGAAAGCATTTATTACTGAAAGTTCAAACACGTAAAAGTTCTAAAGCATTTGGATGTAATCATGTACATAAGCCAACGCTTCCTCATACGACATGTGTAAATACATTCATTCAAATTTAACAGTAGACATTGTTTGTTGTTGTTATTATTGTAGGCAAAGGACAAGAGAATCGGGTTTTAGGGGCTCACCTTTAATTTGCTTTCTTCAGAGAATGTTTCGCTTCACTCCGATACCCAAACTAGACTGAGCTGTCCACAAAATCCGTTATGGTACAGGTACTCAAGAGATCATGACACCATCATTTCCTCTGTCACAACTCCCTTCTCTCTCTCTCTCGCTCTCTGTGTGTGTGTGTGTGTCTGCATCATTTGCTTTTTATCTCACTGACCCTCTATCAAACAGATGTAAAGAGAATTTTCCAAAACATATAATCATAATTGTGTGTGTGTGTGTGTGTGTGTGTGTGTGTGTGTGTGTGTGTGTGTGTGTGTGTGTGTGTGTGTGTGTGTGTGTGTGTGTGTGTGTGTGTGTGTGTGTGTGTGTGTGTGTGTGTGTGTGTGTGTGTGTGTGTGGGGGCGGTGGTGGCTGGGTGGTACAGGGCGTGCTGGATCGCTGATCCTAAGGTTGGTGGTTTGAGTCCCACTCTCCACATGGGCTGTCACCCCAACCCCCCCCCAAGTGCAGCTAACTGGGTTATCAAAGGCCGGCCATGTCTCTCACTGTCTATGTTGAGAGGTTCATGTAAAAGAACCATTGCTCATCATTTTCTATAACCGCTTTATCGTAAAACCGCCTAATCGACTCCGGGCGAGGGCAGAGTACACCCTGGACAGCTCGCCAGGCCATCGCACGGTGGAAACACGCTGACGGCTTTGCAACCTACTCTTGTCGAAAGTCCACCATTGCTGACTTTCGTAAAGAGGAGCTGCAAAGCCGTCGGCGTGTTTCTGCCCCTTGCTAAAGGGTTGTGTCAGGAAGGGCATCCGGCGTAAAAACCGACGCCAAATCAAACATGCGAATCAGATGATTCGCTGCGGCGACTCCTGAAAAAGGGAACAGACGATTTTTTAAATGTATTTATTATAAATAATAATCTAATAACAATGTTTAGTAGTTTGGTATTTTGGAACAGAAAAGGAAGTAAGGAACTGTTCCTATCGTAATCATAATTATTCTTACAGTCGAGCAAAATCTGTTCTCGCTTTAATACTTATCTTTTAAAAAATTAGTTTTATTCCCTTATAGGTAAGGTAAGGTAAAGTCTGTTGGGTTTTTACACCCGAGCCTAGTGGCTCATCAGGCCGGTTTCTGTAGCGTGAAGCAACCAGGAGTTCAACTCCTCCTGGATGGGACGCGAGTCCATCGCAGGTTTACCTTCCCAGTATATTTTACTGGGACCCATTTACACTGCTGGGTGAACAGAGGCACACTTGTGGTTGAGACCTTGCCCAGGGGTCTTAGCACAGTGGAGGGTCTCAGTGGGATTCAAACTCACAACCTCCAGATCATGAGCGCAGCACCCTCACCACTAGACCACCGGCTCCACTTATTCCCTTATGTGTTGTTGGTTTTTTCAATCAGTACAACACACAAAACTAAACGAAACATGCGGAATTGTGTGCCTGAACTGCAAACACAGTGTTCAGAGTTAAAGACCAAAAAAACCCAAAAAAAAAACCCAAAAAAACCTTTATAGTTCAAATCACATTAATTAATTGATCCATGATTTATAATATTCTATATCTCTGGTGTATATGTATTTGGCTATAATTGCAAACCTGTTTCCAACACCTGTAACACAACCGCGAGAAACAAGTTGGAGAAATTGAAGATGTGACATGATTTTTTTACTCAAATTTAGCAGTCAAAAGTCACCAAAATATATCATGAATGTCCAGAATACGCAACTGTATTTGTTAAATACTCTTTCAGTTGCAAATCAAAAGGAGTTGGGAGTTTTTGCAGCCAGTCTGGCGCTAAATAAAATGCAAAATGGAATTTTTGAAATCTTTTTGGTTTGAATAGTTTTCAAAGATTTCAAAGGGATTGTATAGCGGAATTTTATGTATGACTACAATTCTTGTTCAGGATCCTCTGTAAACAAAATTCCTATATTTATGAATGGAAAAAATTGTTGTTTAATGACACCATACATGATATACTAGTAAATGCGGTTTCCTTGAAACAATCATAACACCGCCTCTCTAATTTAAACATGACCCAGGATCCTTGACAGGCAGAATATTAGTGATGGATGAAGAATGACAAAAATGACTTGAATTACTGTTCACGCCTGAATTTTTCTTAAATAAATATATTTCAGTAGTTGAGTTATTGTTTAAATGTTGGTGGTTTAATTAGTTATAAGAAGCATACAAGTCTCTGCCTTTTTTTCCAACTGGAATGAATAATTGGGTCGTTAATTAAAAACCAAAAAGGCCACAATGACTTTCATCTCATTTTAAAATGTATGATAGTGGTTTTGTTCTTCATGGGTACAAGTCAATGTCTCACTTATACCTCAACTGTGAATTGAATGAGGACGAAAGATCTGATTAAAATGAGTTATACTTATATTCCAATTTATTGCACGATAGTGATCTTATATTGTGCAGTAAAACATCAAGCAGACAAATAATAAAAAAAAAAAATCAGACACCCTTTAACATTTCAACAGATTGCTTGGTCTTTTATTCAACAGCCACAAAATATGTTCTTTTACACCATTTCCTGTAAAAGAAATGACATGTAAGTAAAGGGAAGTAGACATCACCGCTCCACACTAAAAGAAATCACTATAGTTATGTATGTTTTGGCATCAAGAAGACACCATAAACGTATAATTATAATTAGAAAAGTAATATCTATTAAAAAAAAAGTGAATCCTTGGGATCAGATCTTTATCTTTACTGTTGTCGTTGTTTAGTTTGGCCAAACCAGCAGTTTTCATTTAATATTAAATTTATTTATTCTAAATATAACGTCATTCTTTCATTTTCTAAGCTGCTTAATCCTAATTATGGTCGCAGGAAGGCTGGTGCCCATCTCAGCCGACTCTGGGTAAGGGCAGGGTACACCCTGGACAGCATGCCAGGCCATCGCAGGGTCAACATTCATGCCTAAACATAGCGTATTGCAGCATAAAGTGTAAGTATTATTCCATCAGTGCAATTTCTAACCTATTTGATTTACTGGTGTTCCATTAGCACAATAATCATGTGATTTATCAGATACATCAATTCAGAAACAAGAAAAAAAAGACAAAACTTACAGCATACAGCCAATCCATGAAGGCAGACACACGAGTGAAGACTGTTGGCTTGCTGTACAGGTTGCAGTTTAGAGCAGATCCAAAGCTGACAACACCATGAACACGCCACTCACCATCACTGAAGCAGCTCAGAGGTCCACCAGAGTCACCCTGAAATGTTTCAATGGCAGACAGGATCAGAAAGGAAATACAGTACAATTATATTGATACTGAATTAAAAGGCCGGAGAAATATCTGTACCTGGCACCCAGATGCCATACCATCTCCTCCAGCACACACCATGGTTTTCATCACTGCACTGCCCCACCATTCAGGAGAGGAGCACATAGAATGATCCACCACACCCAGGGGTGCCTCCTGCAGGATGTCTGGTGAGGATCCACCAGCTGAGGACAAGGGAATCAGAAACACAGACAAGCTAATGAGACTGAGACAAGTAATACTAACCATTCTTTCAATGGTTTCACAATGGAATTTCTGTTCATGGGGAGACACTGTGGTCTAGTCGTCTTCCTCACCACACCTTTTTCCTGCTGGTTTGGGAATCAAGCACTTGAACTTTCAGTGCCAGTGTCACTTCTCTAACCATTAGGATTCGACTGTCCATGCTGAATGAATGAATTTATGCTCATAGATTTAGAATACAATATTTGGCATAGTGGTTCAACAGGCTCCCATTTCATTTAAGTCCCGAATTTTTAACAGGGGTGTGTGGAGCCATTGAGGGGGCTCATAAGATCTGGGGCACATAGCGGGTATTATATTTCTTGTCGAGACAACAGAAAAGTGTGACGTTACATATTTTCACTTAAATTTGTAATAATCAAATAAATAAAAAAGAAAATATCAATTCACGATATTTCACAAACAAACCTTGTTACATATACAGTGATCCCTTCCTGCTTCAGTTTCCGTGGCTTCAGTGAATCACGGGTTTTTCAAAAATAGTCATCAAAAAATGTAAAAAAATAAGGAAATTAAGGAAAAACAAGGAAAAAGTTAAGGAAAATTCTGCAAAACAAGGCAAATTATGCAAAAAAAAACCCCAAACAAAAACAAAAAACAACTCAAAACCCCCCGACAAAACTACTTACATTTTTATGTGAAGTGCGTATCTGTGTGTGCTCGCGTGCATCTGTATGTGTGTGTATTTATATTTTATTTACATTTTATGCATTATTTTTGAATGTTTAATTGTTATCATAAGCATTTATAGCATCGAATATTTATTTATTGATATTATATACATATATACATGTACATTATCGTCATTCGGGTCGATCCTACTTCACGGAAATCGGCGGTCGTATGCTGGGGTCTCAGCTCCAATTAATCGCGGAAAGTGAGGGATCCCTGTATTACTAAAGTTTCAATTAGTGTTCACCTTTAAAATCTTAAGCAAATACTTTGGACTAAAGACCTCTAGCTTTCAAAAAAAAAAAAAGAAAAGATTTAAAATAAAAAAGTTTAAAGTGGCGTCAACAGGAGCAGAAGCATCAGGAGCATCAGTTAGGAAACTTATTGCACAAGTCCCTTTAATACTCACTTGCCAGAAGTCCCCATCCAGTCACAAAGCAAGAAAAGCCATTGGGCAAAACTTGATCAGGATAAGGCAGCTGTGCAATAGCTACATAACCATTGTCATAGATCGGAGAGTCCAACTTCATCAAGGCAATATCATTTCTGATGGGAATAAAGTACATGATAAACACAATATTTAATAAGGATAAAAAAGACAACATAAAAATACAGTGCATTTATTAATTTACCTATAACGGCAGTCCATGACCCATACAACCGCAATGATGATGAAGGATTTTGAATTTTGCATGTATTAAGAACACATTATGCTCTTGAGCATAATTACGTTGCAGAACATCTATGTGGTGAGTTCCTCTTTTTATACATCTTATATTAGCTTTAAACAATCATTTCTTTACAATTACTGCTTTTGTCTATCTTGAAATCTTCTTTCTTCTTTTCCTTTCAGTTTTTCCCTTTTCTAGGGGCCGCCACAGCGAATCATCTGATTCGCATGTTTGATTTGGCAGAGGTTTTTACATCGGATGCCCTTCCTGACACAACCCTTTAAGCAAGGGACAGAAACACGCTGATGTCTATGCAGCTACTCTTTACAAAAGTCAGCAATGGTTCTTTCACATGAACCTCTCACCATAGACAGTGAGAGACATGGCCAGCATTTGATAACTCAGTTAGCTGCACTGGGGGACAGTGACAACCTTTTGGAGAGTGGGATTCAAACCCCCAACCCTAGGATCAGTGATCCAGCGCTCTTTACCACCAGGCCACCACTGCCCTTCTTTTGTCTATCTTGCTCACCTGCTTGAGTCATGGTTGAGTACTTGCTCATTTGAAAGGTTGGAAGTCCGGATAAGCCGTGCTTTGTCTCAAAAGCTCCATGTGTCACTTGCGGCAAACGCTTCACATTCAAAGGGGAAGCACTTAAGCAGCGCAATTTAATTGAAGTGAGCGTGCGGTTCGTGTTTACAGAGAGTAGATGAGAGGACTTAATTCAGGTATGAACTGCATTCAGCTTAGCCACGCCCCTCAGCCAGAATGGGGAGAAAACAGACACACAAACATTCTAAACATTAACTTTGGTACTTCTTTTCCTTTCGTATTTTCCCTTCAGGGGTCACCACAGTGAATCATCTGCCTCCATCTCACCCCATCACCCTATCATCATCATCTCTTACAGGAATAATATTTGAAAAATACTTTAATACTAGTGCAGGGGCAGTAGTGGTCTAGTGGTATAAGGCGCCGGATCGCTGATCCAAAGGTTGGGGGTTAGGGTCCCACTCGCCACAGGGTTGTCACTGCCCCCCCCCCCTTCCAGTGCAGCTAACTGGGTTATGAAAGGCCAGCCATGTCTCTCACTGTCTATGGTGTGAGGCATGTAAAAGAACCATTGCTGACTTTCGACAAGAGTAGGCTGCAAAGCCGTCAGCGTGTTTCCGCCCTGCGATGGCCTGGCAAGCTGTCCAGGGTGCACTCTGCCCTCGCCCTGAGTTGGCTGGGATGGGCACCAGCCTCCCCACAACCCTAATTAGGATGAAGCGGTTACAGAAAATGAACTGATGAACTGAACTTTAATACTACAGTGCTTTACAACAGTTCAGATGATTATTTCTTTTCAGGCACTTCAGAGGAAACTATCATTTCTTCAGGAAAAACTCTTATTTCTTCAGAAGTGACATCCAACGTCATTACCTTTTCTGGCTCTTAGCAGACGTTTGGTCAGATCATAGAGCTTAACTGGTAATTAAAACACGCTAAAAAAGGCTCATTGACAACTTGTGCCTGAATGAGGAAAAAAGGGCTTATACGTCATCTCAACCAAATCAGCAGGAAGGAGAACAGCCATTGGTTGAATTTGAATCACGTGACAGTTGCTCGGTAGTCCTTGAATAGTCAAGGGAGTGAGTGCAAAACCGAAAATAGTCAAGGGCCTACTACTGTAGATTAGATTCATAATACTGTACGTGTTCTATCACCTTAATTATTCAATAACTTTTGACTGAACGTATTGAGAATAACATTGTGGTATAATTTTCTTCATGTGTCTTGCTTGAAATTAATTTAAAACTACAAAAACTGTTAGTTTTACCCGACTGCGAGATCATGAGTCCAGCCAGGATGAATTTTAATGCTTGTTACACTCCGAGCTTGCTCACGATCTTCTGGCTTACTGAGGTCATAATCTCCCACAACCACGCGATATTTCTTGACGTCCAAACTGACAAAGAGAAAAACATGCATAACATGTATTTACGCACATAAAAGATACATATTTAATACGAGAAAAACTGCACTGATCATAAAAATATCACAAGAAGATCCATTTGAAACTTTTTAATTAATCGCTATATATTTTTGTATATCAACACAATACATTCAATCTTTTTCAGTACAAGTATTTACACATCAAAAGCTTTTATACTACATTTTTCTGACAACAGACACATATAGAATTGACAAATATTAGAAAAAGGGCCTTACTCGAGGACACAGTGGGCTGCTGTCATAATATAATCTGCACTAATAAGGGAGCCGCCACAAATGTGAGAGTAGTCGCCTGTGTTCCAGTAATCATTCTGCAGAGAGACCTGCAAAATGCACAAAGCCAAGACATAGTGATAATAATATTATTATAATATGAGACCACATTAGCCTGTTTAACACCCTTGTTTTTGTAAACTGGAGAAACCTCTAAATGTGACCTGATGGGTTTTAGAAAAATGTAAAAATATGAGGGTTATTTTGCTCCATTAATATAAATATATATATATATATATATATATATATATATATATATATATATATATATATATATATATATATATATATATACATGCTATTACCTGCCATTTCCATTTATTTGGGTCAGCATTGGTCCCGCCTACAACTTTCCCACTTTGCCCATCATTTTCTACTGCCTCTTTTGGTATAGTAAAGGCAGAGATGAGCCCTGCAAACCATAAATTCATACATCGACATTAATCAGAAGCCTGAAATAATATTGCAGAACTAAATAAAAATGATGAAACAATTACACATGTACCAAAATAACTAGATGTCGACAGCATTTTTTTATATGTAAACATGAAAAAAGTAAATACTTGTTACCAATACAAGCTAAGAACCAGGCAAGGTGCATCATGATGGACAGAGAGTGGTTATTCCTCAGGGATGGTCTCATATTTATACATTCAAAGGGGTTCCAGGTGTGCCTGACACAGGCATGGGCTATTTACCTTGGAATGTGTTAAGGTTGTGATAAAAAAACAAACAAACAAACAAACAGCTTGAAAAAAAGGGTACGCTGTACCTTTCTTGAATGTTCATCATTTTTTACTGATAAACTCATAGATTCAAGGCTGTGAACAGAGCAGGTGGGCCTAGATTCACACAGTTTTTTTTTAAAGCACAGTCATGATATCTTTATTACAAGTACACAACAGCCAATGCAGAAAGGGAGCTGCAACAGAAATGAGAACTAAATTGATTGATTAGAAACGTACAGTGGTCCCAAAAACGTTTGTCTACCCTTTAGAATAATCTATAATTATCTATAATATTTTCGCATAAATCTTTTCTTTTCCTTTTAGGGGTCGCGACAACGAATCATCTGCCCCCATCTTCATAAAGTCATACAGTATTAATGTTTGGCATGTTTGATTTGGAATAGGTGTTTACGTCAGATGCCCTTCCTGACACAACCCTTTAGCAGGGGGCAGAAATGCGCTGACGGTTTTGCAGCTACTCTTGTTGAAAGTCATCAATGGTTCTTTTACATGAACCTCGCACCATAGACAGTGAGAGACATGGCCCGCCTTTGATAACCCAGTTAGCTGCTCTAGAGGCACAGTGACAACCCTGTGGAGGGTGGGACTCTAACCCCAAACTCTAGGATCAGCGATCCAGCGCCCTTTACCACCAAACCACCACTTCCCAATATTTTCGAATAAATATGTATTTTAAAAATCAGATTTTTCCACAAATTACAAAATGCAGTGATCCCTTGCTACTTCGTGCTTCAGTTTCAGCAGCTTCAGTGCATAGCGGGTTTTTCAAAAATATTCATCAAAAAATCAAAACAGTAAGATAATTAAGGAAAAGTCGGGGAAAAGTTAAGGAAAATGCCACAAAACAAGGCCAATTATGCAAATAAAAAACCCAAACAAACAACAACACAACAAAACTACTTACATTTTTATGTGAGGTGCAAATCTGAGTGTGTGCGCGTGCATCTGTGTGTGCTCGCACGTCTGTATGTGTATGTATTTATACTGTATTTTATTTACATCTTATGTATTATTTTTGAATGTTTAATTGTTATTATAAGCAATTATAGCGTTGAGTATGTATTTATTGATATTATATACACATATACATGTATGTATACGTCAGTCGGGGGGGGGGTCGATACGACTTCATGGAAACCGACGGTCACGGAGGAGTCTCGGTCCCCATTAACCACGGAATGTGAGGGATCCCTGTATTACATTCGAACCGTTAATTATTGTTGAAAACAAACCAATATTTCATATTTTTGAGAGGAAAAGGGATGTGAACCATAGCAATTACACCCCCATGTACAGTAATATTTGTAACTGAATCTTTCTACGTAACTGTTGATCACACCTGAACATTGAGTTTTTTTAGACTAGAAATTTTACTCTATTCATCAAAACAGCTCCAGCTTTGGGATGTTGGTGTATTTCCTCACATGACCTGCTTATATATCAGTTCTATTGGTCAGGACTTTGGGTTTGATTTGGCCATTCTAAAAATGCATTCTTCTTTTAGCATGCTTTTGTAGAATTACATGTTTTAGGATTATTGTAGTTCTGCACAAATCACTTTCCCTTGATATTTAGTTCCAAGCCAAATGTCCTGACATTATCCTTTGGAATCTTTTGGCTGACAAACTGTCTTTGCAAAATAGGCCAAAAACAATGACCCTAACATCATCATGTTCCACAAATAGAATAAACTTTTTATACTGAATTGCAATGCTTTCTCCAGACCTAATGTCTTTCTTTCAAACCAAAAATGCTGTTTTTGGTCTAATCTGTTCACCAAATTGTCTACTTGATTTTAACAAACGACTCAAGGGGATTTTCTATTTGGAAAGCTGTAACTTTTTCTCATAATAACTTTGCCATGCACACCACTTTTATGGTGTTTGATTGAATTACCTGATGATGGACTTATGAACATGAACATTATCTTTTAGCCCACCAGCGTTATTGTACACCATGCTTTTAGACTGATTTTTGTTGGTTGACGACTTCAGGGGAGGGTAACAATTGTCTTGAATTTCCTCCATTTGTCTCCTGTGCCTTGGTGAAATCCAAACTATTCCTAAATAATTTTATTCTAAATAAGCAATTTTCGCCTGAAAGGCTTGAACAACATTTTTTTCTTAAGTACAGTGATACCTCTGCTCACGAACATAATTGGTTCCCAGAAAGTGTGTGTAAGGCGAAAAGTTCGTCTTCCGAACATTTATTTCCCCATAAGAAACCATTAAAATGAGAATAATCCGTTCCCAGGTCCCCATAAAACATAATTTTCTACTAAATAAGCCTTAAAACTACACAAAAATATACCTTATTTTATGTATAATAAATGTGCTATTGTCTTGTAATTAAAGAAATAAACTGTACTGTGTAATAAAGTCGTTTTATTTACCTTTGTGATGGTAGTTGATGGGTTGATGGAATGGAGTGGGAGGAGGGAGGGAGGGAGGGACTTACTGTTTGGAAGGAGTGTTTGGAAACGCCTACTGTTTGGAAACACCCTTAGCCACACACGCACCCTTAATAGCTTCCTTGTTCTTAAGGATGGGAGCAATGGTAGACTTAGCGTTACAAGTACACTCAATATGGTCCAAAATGTCTATCAAACACAAACCACTTCCGCACTCAAAGAAAGGGGGTGACGAACTGTGACGCCATGAGCGTGCGTCAGCTTCTCGTGGCCGCCACCACGCGCCACTGTTCGACAGCGTGGTTTGGTTCGTCCGCCGAAAACTAGTTCGTCAGCAGAGACTATATGCTCGCAAATTTAATGTTCTTGAGGCGAAAAGTTCGTGAGCTTAAGCGTTCGTCAGCGGAGGTTTTACTGTACTCATAAATCTCCTTTGGTCATGCTATACATACACAAACATGTGTTGTGACAGTTGGCTTTTGACTGATACCTGTTCCTTAAATAAAACAGATTCATCCAATTTGATTAAAACTGTCACTAATTTCTCATTTAAACTTTACCCACTAATTTTTAGAGCTTCACATACATCTGATACCTAGAGAGATGCAATATTGGTTGATAATATTATGTGAAGTACAGCTTTCCTTCTTTTGGCTTTTTCCCTTTTCTTGGGAGTCGCCACAGCGAATCATCTGATTCGCACATTTGATTTGGCAGAGGTTTTTACATCGGATGCCCTTCCTGTCACAACCCTTTTAAACCGGGACAGAAACACTCTGACGGCTTTGCAGCTACTCTTTACGAAAGTCAGCAATGGTTCTTTTATGCCTCTCACCATAGACAGTGAGGGACATGGCCCACCTTTGATAACCCAGTTAGCCGCACTGGGGGGACAGTGACAATCTTGTGGGGACTTGAACCCCCAACCTTAGGATCAGCGATCTTGCGCCCTATCCACTGAACCACCACTGCCCATTATGTGAATTACAGCATTCCGCCACAAGTATTCGGAAAAACTGTTTAACGGAAAAATGCAGTTTAATCAAACCGCTATGATTTTGTACGCAGTAGATGCAATAGATCGACTTGAAAATTTGACAGCGTCCAACTGATCACATAATGATCACGTGGCGAAATACGTGACGTCATCGGTTGCCTGATTCTGCTAAATTTAGACCGTAAACAACATGGGTCAGAGATCAAAAGAATTAGCACAGTGCGACAAAGAAGGGATCATCAAACTATTTGAAGGTGGAGTTAAACGGTCTGAAATAGATTGTCGGATTACCTTCTAGCACCGTTTAGTTTCTGAGACAGATATTTTCAGCGGGGAAATTCGGAAAACAAGCCAAGAAGTGGACGGCCTCATTTGTTCAAGACTTTCTAAGTGTGTCTGAGAGCATCGTTGTCAATCATTATCAGAGATAACCAACATTTTCAACAACAACAGAGACAGAACTTTCTCTAAGACGATTGTTGAGAAAAAATTGAGAGAAATCTGGCATTTCATAAATGATCTGTGAGAAAAAAAAACTCGCACTGCTGACGCCATGTTGTTTTTCCGAATACTTATGGCGGAATGCTGTATTTTAAGACAAGACAATTTATGACCTGTTTGCGTACCTGGTTTGTTTTGTGTAATCTACTTTCATGAATTTCTGAACATGTATGACTTATTGCTGAAACATACATACATACACACATCCACAATATGTATATGTATGTAGTTTGTGTGTAGCATTATCTGGGGTCGGGTTGTGGGGCAGCAGACTAAGCAGTGATGTCCAGACATCCATCCCCCCAGTAACTTCCTCCAGCTCTTCTGGGAGGGGACACTGAGGCATTCCCAGAACAGCTGAGAGACATAATCCCTCCACTATGTTCTAGGCTGACCCCTGGATTTCTTCCCGACTGGACATTTCCAAAACACCACACCAGGGAGACATTCTAAGATGCATCATCTCAACTGGCTCCTTTCGATATGGACGAGCAATGGTGTGTGTGTGTGAGTGTGTGTTTTACATGCCTCTCACCATAGACAGTGAGAGACATGGCCTGCCTTTGATAACCCAGTTAGCTGCACTGGGGGATGGGGGGGGCAGTGACAAGCTTGTGGAGAGTGGGACTTGAACCCCCAACCTTTGGATCAGCAATCCAGCGCCCTATACCACTAGACCACCACTGCCCCACATATACATATATTATATATACATACATATATATATATATATATATATATATATGTATGTATGTATGTGTATGTGTATATATATATATATATATATATGTATGTATGTATGTGTATGTGTGTATATATATATATATATATATATATATATATATATATATCTACACATCTTGAAGCGTTTCTTGGGTGAACGTTTGCCCTCACACAGCTCACCATAGAGCAGACAGTTTGGAAGGTGATCGTTGTCCATACGGTATACATGATGAGCCCATCTGACTCTCCATGTCAGCTCTCTGAAGGACTTCAGTGTCAGGTACTTTGTCCTGCCATTTGATGTGCTTCCTCAGGCTTCGCATGTGGATTGAATTCAGCAGAGAAGGTAATATTACTACTCGATACACTTTCAGCTTCATCCACAAACTGATACCTCTCCTGTCCCACACTTTGTGCTGTAGCCTGCCGAAGGCTGCACTGGCTCTAGCCAACCTGTCGGAGACCTTCTCATTGATGTTGGTGGAGTGTGACAGACTGCTACCAAGGTAGACGAACTTGTCCACTGCAGCAAGCTTCTGGCCGTTGACTGTTATGGTGGGCTCTGTGTACTGCTCTGAAGGGGCTTGCTGGTGCATAACCTCTGAGCCTTGGAGAATAAATCCATGCTTTCCTGCATATCAGACTGAGTACCAGTATTCAATGCCCAGTCATCAGTAAAGAGGAAGTTACGAGCTGTGTCTTCCCGGACCTTGGTTTTCGCCTGCAATCTTCATAAGTTGAAGACCTTGCCGTCTGTATGGTATCTGAAGCAGACTCCAATGTCACTGTCTCGGAAGGCATCAATCAACATGGCAGAAAGCATGCTAAAGAGGGTTGGGGCGAGCACACAGCCCTGCTTGATGCCGTTTGTCACAGGGATTGGTTGGGAGTATTCCCCATCGTCCTGCATGCTAGCCTGAATGCCGTTGTGGAACTGTCTGACCAGCGATATGAACTAGTCAAGGCACCCATACTTGGCCATGATTTTCCAGAGTCCCGCCCTGCAGAACGTGTCGAATGCTTTCGTCAGATCCAGAACGGTGGTGTAAAGGCCGACGTTCTGTTTGCGACAATTCTCCTGCAGTTGGTGGCAGCAAAAATCCTTATCCGTTGTACCAAGGCCTTTCCTAAAGCCACACTGGCTCTCTGGTAGCAGGTCCTCAAGGTGGTTTAGCAGGATTCTGGCTAAGATCTTCCCAGCAATAGAGAGTAACAAGATGCCCTGCATTCTAGTATCTTCTCGTTGTCAGTGATCAGACTGTTCCTGTCAGCACTAAGGAACGGGTTTGATCCTGACTTTGTAGGTCTGTAAACGGTTTTGAGTGCACTGTAAAAGTTCTTGGAGTCATTCCAGTCGGTGAATGACTGGATCTCATTGGCCTTCATACTCAGCCAGGAGAAGTGAATAAGGCGTAGCTCGCGCTGAACTGATCTTTTACAGCTGGATAAGACAGCTTTCTTTGAAGCTGAAGAGGGATCACTGAGGAGCACTTTGTGAAGGCGTTGATCAGCATGTGATGATCTGTCCAACACTCTGCACCACACATGGCCTGAGTGACTCTGACTTTCTGTCTATCTCTTTGCCTGATGATGACATGCTCAGAGCAAAGATGCATCCAGGATGTCTTGTTATGGTTGAGGAGACAAAAAACGGAGTTTGTGATGAGAAGCTTGTGTGCAGTGCAGGTCTCCAGAAGCAAGAGGTCGTTGCTGTTGCAGCTGTTGATACCATTGGTTCCCAGGACTCCTTCCCAAGTAGCTTGGTCAGCACCAACTCTATCACCAAGAATGATGAGTTTATCTGCCAAAGGCACTGCAGACGCAGCTGCATTGAGATCCTCATAGAATCTCTCCTTGACCTCATCAGGGTGGGTCATAGTTGGGGCGTGGGCACTGATCAATGTGGCAAACTTCTTGAGTGGAACCAGGAGCCGAACTGTCATCAGGCGGTCATTGATACCCTTGAAGGTGCAGCCAGCTTCTTATCCATGTTGGACTTGGTGAACCCAACACTTATCTCGCGGCACTCTTCCTTGCTGCGTCCTATCCAGAAGAATGTGAATGTGTGCATGAATCTCAGACAGTTATCCCTCCTCTGCTAGCTGGGTCTCATTGAGGGCAGCAATCTGCAATTTGTATCTTGCCAGCTCTCTGGCAATAAGGGCAGTCCTCCTCTCAGGTCGGTCAGCTTCAGCTCAGTCCACAGTGCGCGCACATTCCATGTGCCAATGATATACAGGGTTTCCCTTGAAAGATTTCGTATTGTCTTCTTAACTCTGCAAGCAATGGCTTGCTGACCAGGGGTGAGGTGAAGCAGGTAAGGTTTGAGGCATCTTTTCTAGCTCCTTCACCAGGCCGGGGGGGGGGGGGGTGCTTTTCTGAAGAGAGCTGCTCCGTCACTCAGGCAGCTGCCGAATCCCAGCGCTGATTCATCTTTGGAAAGCAACCCTGTGACCTGAGTCACCTGAGTATAGATTTGTGAATACGATTGCCAGTGTCTCCACACCTGTCGCTTTGCTTCACCGCCATCGCTGCAGGACTTGAAGAAGATGAAAGATGAGAAGATGATGAAGTGATGATGGATGAAGTCATGACTTGCATGTGAAATAGATTTGAGTGAGGGAGAGTTGTGCAGGTCATGAGCCTCATTCTCTCATCCCTTCCTATCTGACCCCAGTGGCAAGACAAAGTCGAGAAGACTGGAGATAGATTGGGATGCAGTGGATGGCCAGCAGTGTCCTAAGTATCTCACTGTGCCCTGTTTGCACTCCATGACGCTTTGCTGGGTCTGCCTTCCTGCCCGTTGAACCAGTCTGGTGGTTTCCTCCGCACAGTCTACCGGATCCAGTCTTTGCATGCATAGGTAGACAAGCCCCAGCTCACTGAAGATTTGAGACCCGTCGGCTACCATCTCCAGATTTAGCCTGCCTGTGGAAGTCATTGCCCAGGGTGTGGTCGTTGTTGCATGAAAACAACTGCAGGGAGCCACTGGTGAGAGTTGAGTGCCAGGTGGAGACCAAAGTGGACGAGCTATGCCGAGGATCTCCACATGCTCCCCCAACAGAGGTACTACTCCCCCATGACACCACAGACACCCCCCTACAACCCCTACGCATCCATAATTAGCACTGCTCAAGGCAAAGGTGGCAAGGGAAACCTCTCTCAGTAGATGCAGGGAAGAAACCTTGAGAGGAACCAGGCCCAAAATGGGTAAAACCATAAAGATACAAATATATACGAGCAATTACAGTGAAAAATTTAGTCTGGTTGGTTATACGACTGTAAGTCCTAAATACTTGTGGGGAAGAGAGTTGGTATCACCAGCAGTGAAAAGTCATGTTCACAGTCTGTTAGTGCACATATGGGTCTATTTAGATGGCAGGAGAGCCTTCCAAAATGAGGACTCCAGCCAGCATCAGCACACCAAGACAGATCACAGGACTCAGAAAGCAGAAAAATCAATATCACCGACATCCCAGAAGGAGAATGTTTACTGCAAGAGAGAGAGAGAGAGAGAGAGAGAGAGAGAGAGAGAGAGAGAGAGAGAGAGAGAGAGAGAGGGAGAGAGGGAGAGAGAGAGAGAGAGAGAGAGATTGAGAGAGAGAGAGGGAGGTTGTTAGGTATATAATAGTGTAAAGGAAATAGAAGGTTTTATTATTGTTGAGTGCAAGCAGGGATTCCGGAGTTACTGGCTATGGCAGCATAGCTAAAAGGGAGAAAACCAGAAGGAGAGCATACATCAGCCACCCTACTGTCAAACGTACCTGGGTGAGCATGTAGAGTGAGGGAGCAACAGCATCCCAGCTTACCAGAACTCTCTATGCCTGAGACCCACAGATCTGCTCCTTTACCTACGAAAAGCCTATTAACAAAATGCTTTTGAGTGCTTTATAGATGTAAAGTAGTATTTTATATTCAATTCAAAATTTAACTGGGAATCAGTGCAGTGTAAATAAGATTGGGGTGATATATTCATATCTTTTGATTTTAGTGTCATTGCTGCACTCTGGAGTAACTGGAGCCTGTTTATGCACCTATTAGAATAACCAGACAGTAACACATTACAATAATCTCATATAGAAGTAACAAAAGCATGAAGAAGGTTTTTTTTTTTTTTTGCATCATGCAGTGATATCATATTTCTTATTTTAGCAGTATTAATGAGATAAAAAAAGGCTACTGGGGAAATATTATCTACATGAGCTTCAAAAGAAAGACCAGCATCAATAATCATTCCAAGGTTCTTTACTGCTACACATGATGAGACCAAAACACCATCCAAACTTACTACATAATCAGAAACCTTATTTCTAGCTGCTTGAGATCCGAGTACAAGTACTTCTGTCTTATCAGAGTTTAATAGGAGGAAGTTAGTAAGCATCCAGTGTCTAATGTCCTTCACACATTTTTCAACTTGATTAAGCTGATGTATCTCATCTCTCTTTGCTGAAATATATAACTGTGTATCATCAGCATAACAATGAAAGCTAATACTATTATCACAAATGATATTACCCAGAGAAGAGCATCGGGCCTAGAACTGAACCTTGGGAAACACCAAACATAACATTAGAACATACTAGTACATAGAAATCACAATTTACATCTACAAACTGATAACACTCAGTTAAATCAGATTTAAACCAAGACAGAGTTGTTCCCTTAACTTCAATAACATTTTCTTATCTCTCAAGGAGAATCATGTGATCAACAGGCTGCACTAAGGTGAAGCAGCACAAGTAGGGAGACACGGCTGTGGTCGGAGGCCACCAGTAGGTCATTTACAACCTTAACGGATGTTGTCTCTGTGGTATAATGAGGCCTAAAGCCTAACTAATACATTTCGTGAATGTTATTCCTACAAAGATATGAACATAACTGCTGCACTCCAGCTTTTTTTCTAAGATCTTAGAGATAAAAAGGAGATTTGATATTGGTTTATAGTTGGACAGCCGATACGAGTCAAGATTAGGTTTTTTAATCTGAGGTTTGATAACGCTAGTTTCAAGGATTTTGGTACATAACCAGTGCTAGGGAATCATTTACGCACTGGATCAAGCACACAGGTTGATGATTTTGATGACGAAATTAATGAGACTAGTTCTGTCATTTGAATGGGGCTACAGCACTAACTCTAGTTGTGGATCTGCTGGCATTATATTATTTACTGTTTAGTTATTGGACATACCTGTCTTTAAATTTAGGGAATCTTTTTTTGCCTGATATATTCAATTTTAACATTAAAAAAGTTCCTAAAATCACCACTGCCCTCAATTGATGGTTTACACATTTTACTCATGGTCTTATTCCTAGTTAATTCTGCAACAATATTCAATAAGTGTTTTGGCTTATTTTTCGTTATTTTCTATTCGATTTGAGAAATATACCGTTCGAGCAACACCAAGATATTTTCTGTAATTAAGGAGACTCTCCTTCCATTCTGATTGGAAATCCAGTAAGTTAGTTTGATGGCCTTTTTGTTCGAGTTTGCAGGTATTCTGTTTTAGTGTGAGTGTTTCATCATTATACCAGGGGGCTAATTTTTTTCTCTGATTGATTTTCTTTTTAGAGGGGCGACATTATCCAGCGTACGGCGTAAATTTGACTCAAACCACAGGGTGGCTGGATCGAGTTCTGCAGGGTCTGATTGTGATCTAATTATAGTTTATAATTCTGGAAGATGATTAATGAAACTCTGAGCGGTAGCTGATGTAAAAGTGTTGCTTTATGCACCGCGTTCTCTCAGATCATTTAGCACTGTGAGACTGATCCTTCCCTTTACCAAGGGACAAGGGACAAGGGAAAAATGCATCTAAATTCTTCTCTGTTATGGCCACACAGCTGAGTCACTGGGTATCTACAAACAACGGCTGTAAGCACTCTGCTGTACACAAACAAACACACAAAAAAACTCACACACACACCGACCATCTGAGTTTGACTGATGGAATGCTTAGTCTGTGTTCTAACAACCCAATACAAGAATATATTCACTGATAGAGATTTTAAAGCACTTCTCTAAGTCACTCTGGATAGGAGTGTTTGCTAGATGACTGTGATAACATAATGTAATGTAATGTAATATATATACATATAAGAAAAAATAGGGAAAGAGTTAAGGAAAATTATGCAAAATAAGGCCAATTATGCAAAAAAACCCCAAACAAACAAAAACAACAACAACAAAAAAAAAAACAACCCAACAAAACTTCTTACATTTTTATGTGAGGTGCACATGTGAGCGTGTGTGTGTATTTATATTTTATTTACATCTTTTGCATTATTTTTGAAGGTTTGTTATTATAAGCATTTACAGTGTTAATTATGTATTTATTGATCTTATATACACATATACATGTATGTATACTTCAGTCGGGGTTTGATCCTACTTCATAGAAATCGGCGGTCGTGGGTGGGTCTCAGTCCCCATTAACCACAGAAAGTGAGGGATCCCTGTATATATAAAGACTTAGGGGAGCACAGTTTATGGGATTCCCCAGTGGTCTGTTTTCCCCGATGGCAGTACACCTTAGTACACTGCAGTAGCCATCATGCACTTTTAAACACATTACACTAAACATAAAACGGTACCATAACTTATTGTATGTGTGCAAATTTTTAAGCTGGTATATGAAATAAATATATAACAATAAATGTATTTTGTCTACATTACTTTTTTAATTTGTTAGCAAAGTAGTTCATCAAACATGTTATACTGAAAATGAGTACAGGTTGATTTAATGTCTCTTTGGGCTCATGGTCTCAGAGAGTGTTGGGCTCGGTGTAGGCTGGATTTAAGGATAAAAAGGATGCTCCAGTAGAACCTGAAAAAACACACTTTTAATAATACTTAAAAAAAATAATTATCATCAATCGTTGAACCTAAAAACATGTTTCATTAATTATATAGTGAATTTGTAGAACTTGTATGACAGTTTGTAAATTTGAGTTATGAGATATGTATTCATCCAAGGCCTGTATGGCTCTCTCTACTATGGTAACATGTCTATTTCCTCATTTAAGAACCAACACTGGACTATAAAATTCTGATATTTTCTTTTATTTATATTAATAATACAAACCTGACGGCCTGTGTGTAATTCTTGTACTTCAAATAGTTGAAAGCAAGTCTGTATCCTGTCACCATAGTAAAATAGGCATTAGTGATATGATTGAGACAGTATCTGCAAATAAGTGTGTCTGAACTGAAACAAACGAAGCAGTTGAACATAATTCACATATATATCCCGAATAGTTCATTTTCATTATCCATAATAAGAATAGTCTTTGCAGGATATATTAAAATATTGTATTTGGATTAAATGAAAACTCGGAAGCTTTTTGTGCAGATAAAAATCCTCACCGATTTTAGGGTCTATGCTGTAGCTGTATTTCCAAGCCAGCTCGTACTGCTCAGTAGCATCTCTGAACTTCTGTTCATTCTCCATTATGAAGCCTTTGTACTCATATGCTTTGCTGCATGACTGAATAAGTATAATGCAACACACAACAGTGTATAAATAATTAATGATGTAAAACACAAAATTCTTCTCATGAACATGGGCAGAACATGGGCAGTGGTGGCCTGGTGGTAAAGGTGCTGGATCACTGATCCTAAGGTTGGGGGTTCAAGCCCCACTCTCAACGAGTTGTCACTGTCCCCCCAGTGCCGCTAACTGGGTTATCAAAGTCCGGCCATGTCTCCCACTGTTTATGGTGTGAGGTTCATGTAAAAGACAAGAGTAGCTGCATAGCCGTCAGCATGTTTCTGCCCTGTAATGGCCTGGTGAGCTGTCCAGGGTGTACTCTGCCCTCGCTCTGAGTCAGCTGGGATGGGCGCCAGCCTCCCCGCGACCCTAATTAAGAGGTTACAGAAAAGGAATGAATGAATGAATGGTTTTTCACTTCGGAAACAAACACTGTTGAGTCTTCCAAAACTCAAGACTTTAAAAAACTCTGACTAATAATTTCCAATGTTAGAGTTTAGTACCTCATTGTACCGAATACAGTCATCCAGAAGCTTCTCTGCATTCACATATTTTCCTGTTTGGATGTACAGGTCAGCAAGGAGCAGGCAGCTTTTCTCAAAGTCCTCAGCAATTCCAGGGGTCCATTGCATCTTGCTGATCCTCTTTTGAAAGTTTCTTGCTTTGGGCGCCTGTTTGAGCAGTAGCAATGCCTGAGCTACTATAAGTAATAACGTCGCCAACATCACCTACAGCCACAGAGACACATCAATAAGCTCACACATTCACATTTTATACTTATCTAGAAACATAAAAAAACACACAATGAAATATTTCAACACCCCCCCCCCCGCATGGGGAACAACAGAATAGGCAGCAAATTGTTGTTCTGCTACATGCAACCAACTGCTTTCCTCTCATCACCGAAACACTTATAATTGAAATAATATCTATTACCATCCATCTTGGGGCCGGTGCTGTAGCGGTTAGAGTGCTGGGCTCATGATCTGGAGGTTTGGAGTTCAAATTCAAGTTAGACCCCCACTGTGCTAAGACCCCTGGGCAAGGTCTCAACCACAAGTGTGCCTCTGTTCACCCAGCAGTCTAAATGGGTACCAGTAAAATATACTGGGAAGGTAACCTGCAATGGACTAGCGTCCCATCCAGGAGGAGTTGACCTCCTAGTCGCTTAACGCTATGGAAGCCATGGATAAGCACTGGCCTGATGACCCACTGGGCTCGGGTGTAAAAAGCCCAAAGGACTTTACCTTACCATCCATCTATTTATCACTCAACTGTTTACAAAAATATACAATTCTTGAAACACAAAGAAAAAAAACGGGTCCTCTCTGTTTACCTTGTTTTCCATCATGTCAGACAGGACATGCATTGCATTCTCTATTTGTTTCACCTCCTTTCTATAAATCAGACTGAGGTTGTGAAGGATTGTTGCCTTGTCTGCCAGCTCTAGAGCGGGGCTGGAAATCTCTCAGCAGATCCTGGGCAATGCTCATTCCCATTAACTTTTCATCATCAAAAACAAGTGGCATACTGGAGCTGGAAAATTTAAGAACACAGTATATTCAATCAGCATTCGATTTTCATAGACTTACTTGACTACCTTTGCAAATGCAGCCATGAGGTGGGGGGGGGGGGGGGGGGGCACTAACCAGTGTCTCTCCCTCTCATGCCGGTCCCAAGCCCGGAGAAATGCAGAGGGTTGTGTCAGGAAGGGCATCCGACGTAAAACCAATGCCAAACTTTTATGATGCAAATCAGAAGTATTACCCCCATACCGGATCAGTCGAGGCCCGGGTTAACAATGACCGCCATCAGTGCTGTCAATCAATAGGGTGCTGATGGAAATTGGACTACTGTTGGTCGAAGAAGGAGAGGCGGGAGGCGTGTCCGTAGGCAGAGAGAGAGAAGAGGAAAGACATGAGTCTAGGACTGAAAGTAGGGACTTTGAACGTTGGAACTATGGCAGGAAAAGGTAGAGAGCTGGCTGACATGATGCAGAGGAGGAAAGTGGACATACTGTGTGTTCAGGAGACCAGGTGGAAAGGTAGCAAAGCTAAAAGCTTAGGAGCAGGGTTTAAGCTATTTTATCATGGTGTGGATGGGAAGAGAAATGGAGTAGGAGTCATCTTGAAGGAGAAGTTTGTCAGGAATGTTCTAGAAGTGAAAAGAGTGTCAGACAGAGTGATGAGTCTCAAGTTAGAAATTGAAGGTGTGATGGTCAATGTTGTTAGTGCTTATGCCCCACAGGCTGGATGTGAGCGAGAAGAGAAGGAGAGATTCTGGAGTGAGTTAGATGAAGTGATGCAGAATACCCCTAGAGGTGAAAGAGTGGTCATTGGGGCAGACTTGAATGGACATGTTGGTGCAGGCAACAGAGGGGACGAGGAAGTGATGGGCAGGTTTGGTATGAAAGGAAAAGAAGAAGAAGAAGAAGAAGAAGAAGAAGACTATTTATAGTCACTCGCTGGTTGGTGGGGCGTGAAATGTTTTTTTCTTCCTAGAGGGGGCGCCACAGAAAATAATTGAGAAGCACTGCCTTAATCATTCTTGTATGCACAATAAATATTGTATTAGGAATTTGGATAAAAAAAAAGTCCACATATGGTTGTGATGAACAAGTGTCCACCTACATGTGGTTATATGGTGTACTTTAGATTTGAACCTAAGATAAATAGTCACGGACCTCCTGTATCTTCTCCACACATAGTTCATTTTTTATCTGAACAATTTTCACAAACAGTCTTGAAAATTTTACATCATTCATCATGGTGGAGACATCAGTACCTGAGAAAATAAGGAATATAAGTTTTCTTTGCAGTCAGCTATGCAGTCTGTGTGGCTCCCAGGGGGCAAAACAGAAATGTGTTTCTCTATATCATACAGAAATTGCTAGTTCGGGTCTTAATGAAGCCACAGCCAGCTGTGCTCAGGCGTTCTGTGCTCTCAGGGAGGCCCTGTTGGTTAGTATATATTACGCGGGCAGGGCATAACCTGATCTTAGTCTGCTACCTTCGGATTCAAAAACATCGATCTGAGTGGATAATTCTTAAATTAATATGACAGACACCTGTGGTTTGTCATGGTCGACTGGAGCAGGCTCATGATTTAAAACGAAAAAATAAATTCTAAAAATCTAATTTAGCTTGTTTTTTTTTTTGTATTTCTGAATAGTATATATGAAAAAACCCCACCTTTATTCAGCACGGTTTACTTTTGGATTCATAGATGTACTAACATAGGTTTGCACTAGGCCACAGTGTCCACAATTTAAGAGAATCATGATGAGTGTAGAGGGTTGTGGAATGGAATAATGATAACCTTGATGGACCTTGGTGGATTCGTGACTTGGTGGATTTGACACCAATTGTGACAGAATGTCGGAATCACAGTGGCGCATAATAGACTTTACCAGAACTTAACGGAGAGCAACAGACCTTGATGCAACATCATAGGAGTTTTTTTATGAACACAGTTCCTTCATGTTTCATTTTTTTAATTCACCCGGACTCTTTTTTTTTTTATATCCCGAATTTGTTCCAAGCATGGTCAAAAATCATAGGAGATCTTGACAGAACTTGAAGGTGAGAGATCTAAACAGAAGCTAACAAAACGTAAAAGAATATTGTGGTCGTCTTCTTTCTTCTCCTTTTCCTTTTGGCTGTTCCCTTCAGGGGACGTCACAGCGAATCATCTGCCTCCATCTCATGCTATCCTCTGCATCTTCTCTTACACCAACTACCTTCATGTCCTCCTTCACCACATCCATAAATCTTCTCTTTGGTCTTCCTCTAGGCCTTTTGCCTGGTAGTTCCAACCTTAGCATCCTGCTATCAATATACTCACTATCCCTCCTCTGTACATGTCCAAACCATCTCAATATAGCCTCTCTGACGTTGTCTCCAAAACCTCTTACATGGGCTGTCCCTGTGATGTACTCATTCCTGATCCTATCCATCTTCGTTCCTCCCAAAGAGAGAATATCGTGGTGATCGTAAGAAAACTTGAGATAACTTGTGGGAACATGGTAAAAGTCAGTTTATATATTTTTCTATGTTTTCCTACACTCTGTTAAGAAAAACATAGAAAAGATATAAACTGTGGTGCTCCACACCTTTTTGAATCATGGAGATCAAGAACATTGTGGGCCCAGTGGAAACCCTGAATTAGCCCCCTGAATATGTAGTTCAAAACAAATGTTAGCTACCCAGAGTTAGCTACACTTTTTTTAAATTTGTGCTTTTGTTTATATTTGTGTAATACGTATAAAGAGTCGAGATGGCATTACACATTTCTTATGCATGTTTGCTGAGATCATCTATACGTCAAGATTGTATTTATTTATTTTTTAAAATAAACAATTAAAACCCTGTTTTATTGAGCTTTGCTAGTTTCTGTTTACAGTGATGTATAACAAAAAGATTGACCTCAGTCTCTGGGGGTGTCTCTTAACTCTTCCCTCATAGTCAAGGAGGAAGCATGACGCATTACACGATTCAATAGGAAAAGATGTGAGCAAAACCACGTGTTCGAGTTACTATTCAATTCATATCATGTACATTTCATGTAGCGCTAAATTAATATTTACACAGTATATCATAGATCGTATAATACAGTGTGGAAGACAGGGCGTCAAAACACGTTATATGAGGGAAAGCGTTAACTGTAAAGTGACATCCACCAATACTCAGGCAATTCATTTTTCTTTATAGTGATGCTATCACGGGTATCTCTGAAAGCATGTGTGTAGAAATGGGAAGGTAGAATTGTCCTCTGGTCTTTAAAGCGTATTAAGCTATCCCTTATCCCACAATACAGGGTGACCCAAAAAAACGGGAATTTTTGAAGTGCGTATTGGCAGTCATGAACATGCGAGACTGACCTTGAGAAAGTAAACACTCCGCCATTTTAGTAAACATGAATTAGTGGAACGGGCAACAGCGTGCGTTAGCCATAAAAATGTGTTACAAAAGCGGTGATAGTTTGACAGCTGCGTAGAGGGAGTTCCGATGTTTTTACAACTTAGGACGTCATGGTGCTGTTCCATCAAAACAAACAATAAAATGTTGGATTAATAACTTTGAAGAGAAACCTGGTTTCAATAGATGTAGCAATATCACACACTGGACAGCAATCATTGGTGGCTGTGCGAGAATTGTTCGGAAAGTGTGTGATCTCAAGATTCGATAACGTTCCCTGGCCGTTTCGATTGCCAGATTTGTCCATTTGTGATTTTTTTCTTGTGCGGCTATCTCAAAAGAAAAGTGTACATGACTCGACGAAGAACTCTGGATGAGTTAAAACAGAGAATTCAGGATGAAATTCACAGTTTCCCAGCTGAGATGTTGCAGCGGTCAATGAGGAATCTCAACAGCAGATTTCAAGAATGCATTCGTACAGGAGGACGCCATCTACAGGAAGTAATTTTAAAAAAAATGAAAATCCCATCATTGTTTCTTGAATGGCAGTTCTCGTTTTTTTGTGTCGCCCTGTATATGAGCAAGCAGTCCAAAAAGATGTTCTCTGCAGCCATCACATGACTCTTAGAAACCTTGTGATAATGTCAACCTCCCTGATTGGTAGCTATCATGTAATGCTGTCTAGAGAGAGGGAATTGGCCATTAATTGAAGGAATTTGGCAAAGAAATGAGCTCAAACCAAAATTAAGTGTTCGTTTCATCTACTTCAGGATTTTACCTGGAATTCTTTCTGATCACCTTCCTTACCAAGGAAACACTGTTATAGCAATCTACACAAAACCTTATTCACTAAGATGGACAACAAAGAACCACTACTTCTTCTTAATAACATTCGTCCCATAAGATTAAAACATTAGATGCATAATGTAAAAACACACCTACCTATTTTTCTTCAAATTTTTTAATTTACTCATACAAGAATCAAAAGATAACATTCGCTTCAAAGAAGCAGAACAGATGTATACTCTGTATGAAAGAATTACCTTCTTCATGATCCAAGGCCATCTGTATGATTTTCTCAGCTTTTTCAAAGTGCTTGAGTTTAAACAGAAGCTCAGCCAGCTCGAAATACACAGAGTCTTTTATGGTGGTGTTGAGGGCCGTTTCGTAATAGCTCACAGCCTAAAGAATAGCAGGAGGCAGGAATTAAAGGTCAGAGACAAACTGCAGTCCTCAAAATTTTGGAGGAGAACAGATGAAGGTGACTTGCCTTGTAATACTGGTGTGCCCTCACCAAAGCTTGTCCTATTTTCTTGCCAATTGCTGCATCATTGGGGGCCATTTTTTACTGCATTTTGATGTACTGCAATAGCTTTTTTTCCTGGCTATGAAATAAATTGTGTTTGACTTTATCATGGTTATAAAACCTAATAAAAAGTAATGTCTGCATTAAAAAAAATAATAATAAAAAAAATAAAAATCCACAAGTACCTCTTGTATCTTCATAAAAGCATCACCAAGCAACATGTCAGAATGGGGTCCCGGTAGCTGTTCACAGATTTCTCTAAAGCATTTATAAGCCACATGTAGTTTTTTAATGAAACATCCAGTAACCAATAGCAACAATTAGAGCAATCATCACATACTGACAGCCATAACCATGATGTTTATTGGACTGTAGTCAATTTACATGGCCAATGATTCAGCTGTATTTGAGCAGTTCAGTATTAGTGAGGAAATAAACAAAGTATAAACACAGATAGAATTAAGACTTGTTCAAAGATGACTTAGAAAATGCAATGAATAGTTCCTTGTCCAAAGCCCCACCTGTGGTAGTAATTGTATGTAAACCTGCACATAATTTTATGCATAATTCTGCTAACAATCACACAAGTTCTGCTTACACATGCAACGTAACCTTCGTAGTGGAGGTAATAAATGCTCTCAGCCACAAAAGAAAAGCAAAATTAACCATTTAAAACATAATTTTATATTATATACAGACGCTCCCCAGCTTACGAATGAGTTAGGTTCCGGACAACCATTCGTTAGATTAATTTGTTCGTAAGTCGTTACAGGGTGTTCTTTAGAGGGAAACGTATGTTTAAAGCTTGTATAAGTAATCTATACGAGTTTGTACTGTATACTCTCTCTCTCTCTCTCTCTCTCTCTACATAATCATCTGTACATTATCAATGTCATTATGTCCCGTGTTTAAACTCCTGGTTCCTCTCAAGCACAACACAGTGGATCTGATCAGATTTACAGAGAGTTTCACTCTTACCCAGTTCATTATAATACTGGAGTCAATTTGTTTCTTCTTTGAAAGTTCTGGCGCAAGTTCAGAAATGTATCGTTCTGCTTCTCTCCCCGGACCTCCGTATGGTGTAAAGCACGTGTCAGCCATGCCCCTCTGCCGGAGCCTAGTATTACGTGTACCTCAAGATAATGTTTAATCATAATTCATACTTATATTTATGATATATCTTTCTATAGATTTTATTCAATTTCTATTTCTACCTGTTCTTCAATTTCATTTCACATTCACTTTTGACCTCGGACAGCCCTGTTCGTATCTACGGATGTTCGCAAAACGAATGCTCGTAAGTTGAGGAGTGTCTGTAGTTTCATTAGTGTGACAATAATCGCCCAATTTAGTAGACGTAAATGTTATTGTTCTTATTTATGTAGTCATTGTAGATGGGAGCGGGTCAGTTCACTGCACCTCAAGTTAACTTATCACACTTGATCACATCACAACATATCATCATCATGTACAGCAACATGTCAACTCACTGCACATGTCATTTGTATTATTGCTGGGCTCCATACTGTCACAAATGTCACAAATGTTTTCAACTTTTGTCACAAATGTTGTAGCATGTTACTGTTTTTTTTTTCTTAAGGAGAAATACATTTTTAAATAACATTCAAAATACATTGAGTTATATTATGGCTGTTTCTTGACTGAAAATAAATACACACATTTGGATCTCTGTTTTTGTGCAGCGCCTAAAAATTATATTATGTTTATAATTTTGGAAAATACGCACAGCCACACAGAAGAAAAGATGGGGCTGAGGACGGAGCATGGTTTTATACTGAAGTACCTCTCATGGATCAGACCAACGGTTCCAACATCAAGAGGGATGGGGTCATGGCATTATTGTGATAGATTTAGTTATTGTTTTAAATGTTATTTCATCTCCCACCATATATGTTGCCCCAGTGTCTCATTTCAAGGGGACTGACAGTTGAGTTGGTGTTTAGTTTTGTCAGTTTTATTTTCAGTAAAGTTATATTTTGCTTATTTTTTTAATGGCCCTATAATTTTGATTTTATTGCCTGAAGTTATTTGTTTTGTCCAAGTTATTTTTGGTGGCAATAAATACATTGATTTTGGAGCTTTAAACCTGTGTTTTTTGGTTCTTGGCTGTTTGGTCCATGACACACACACACACACACACACACACACAATTATATAGACACTGCACTCCATATTTATTGGCAACCCTGGTTAAGATGTGTTAAAAGCCTTGAAATAAATAATTATTGCAGAAGCTACTCTCACACTGAAAATCGTACAAAAATGTGTATATAGTACTGGATATGGTTTGTCTTTTTATGGTGTGAATAATGAGGGGATGTGTTTCCCTTTTGAGCCTGGTTCTTCAAGGTTTCTTTGTTGCATCAGTCGAGGGAGTTTTTCCCTTGCCATTATCACTGCAGGCGATGCTCATTAGGGATATGTAGTGGTAATAAGAAATGTTTCAATGCTTTTATACTTTGTAAGCCCCTACTTTTGCTGTTTTACTGTGTAAAAGCGCTTTATTACAAGGTCGATTGTAAGAATTGCTATACAAATACAGTAACACTAAACTGAATTGAATTGAATTAAGAGGTTTAAAACGACTGGAACAGTGGTAAACAAGCCTGGAAGACGATGCAAGGTTATTTTGCCACCACACACAGTGAGGAGGATAGTAAGAAAAGTAAAAAGTCCTCCAAAGCTCACTGTTAAAGAATTGCAACAAATGGTGTCATCTTGGGGTAACAAAGTCTCCAAAACAACCATCAGGCATCATCTACATGCCAACAAGCTGTTTGCAAGGCTTGCATGTAAAAAAAACAAAAAACAACAAAAAAAACTTTTTCTCACTCACAATCATAAACACAAATGTCTAGAATTCACTAAGCGGTACTGGGACCATATGCTTTGGTCAGATGAGAGAATGATAGAGCTTTTAGTAACAAACAGTAAGTGGTCCTGGAGGAACACAAAAAATGGCATGCAGCAAAAAACCTCATGCCTACTGTGAAGCATGGGTGAGGATCGGTGATGCTATAGGTCTGTTTCTCTACCAGAGGGCCTGGGAACCTTGTTAGGGTGCATGGCATGAATGCTTTGAAATACCAGGACATTTTAAATCAAAATCTGGTGGCTTCTTCTCAAAGGTTGAAGCTGGGTCTTCACTGGGCCGTTCAGCAAGATAATGACCTTAAACATGTGGCCATATCTACACAAAAATAGTTAATCAGAAACAGACTCAAGCTCCTCCCATGGCAATCTCAGTCGCCAGACCTCAACCCCATTGAAAACCTGTGGAGTGAGCTGAAGAGGAGATTGTCGAGGAGAGGACCCAGGTTGCTGGATGATTTAGAAAGATTGTGCATTTTCTGTATTCTCCCATCTTGTGAAAGATTATAGGCAAAAATAAGCTGCTGTTTTGTGGGTAAAAGGGGGTTGTACAAACTATTAACATCAGGGCTGCTAATAATTGTGGTACACATGATTTGATGTAAAGTAATTTTTTCTTAATGTGCTATTTTTTTCACACTGAATAAATGCACTTGAATTTAGTAGAAGATAAAAAAAAACACATCTTAAATAGAGGTGCCAATAATTATGGCGGTCAGTGTGCGTTTGTGAAATGCAGCCATGAGGTGGGGGGGGCACGAACCAGTGTCTCTCCCCCTTATGCCGGTCCCAAGCCCGGATAAATGCAGAGGGTTGCGACAGGAAGGGCATCCGGCGTAAAATTTCTGCCACATTTAAAAAAAAATGCAAATGATCAAAACAAAATTCATACCGGATCGGTCGAGGCCCGGGTTAACAACGACCGCCATCAGTGCTGTCAACCAACAGGGTGCTGATGGAAATTGGACTACTGTTGGTCGAAGACGTCGAAGAAGGAGAGGCGGGAGGCGTGTCCGTAGGCAGAGAGAGAAGAGGAAATGTGTGAGCCTAGGACTGAGAGTAGGGACTTTGAATGTTGGAACTATGCAAGGAAAAGATAGGGAGCTGGCTGACATGATGCAGAGGAGGAAGGTGGACATACTGTGTGTTCAGGAGACAAGGTGGAAAGGTAGAAAGGCTAGAAGCTTAGGAGCAGGGTTTAAACTGTTTTATCATGGTGTGGATGGGAAGAGAAATGGAGTAGGAGTCATCTTGAAGGAGGGGTTTGTCAGGAATGTTCTAGACGTGAAAAGAGTGTCAGACAGAGTGATGAGTCTCAAGTTAGAAATTGAAGGCGTGATGGTCAATGTTGTTAGTGCTTATGCCCCACAGGCAGGATGTAAGCTAGAAGAGAAGGAGAGATTCTGGAGTGATTTAGATGAAGTGATGCAGAATACCCCCAGAGGTGAAAGAGTGGTCATTGGAGCAGACTTCAATGGACATGTTGGTGCAGGCAACAGAGGGGACGAGGAAGTGATGGGCAGGTTTGGTATCCAGGACAGGAACACAGAAGGACAGATGTTGATCGATTTTGCAAAAAGGATGGAAATGGCTGTGGTGAATACTTTCTTCAAGAAGAAACAGAAGCATAGGGTGACTTATGAAAGCGGAGGTAAGAGCACACAGGTAGACTACATCTTGTGCAGGCGATGTAATTTGAAGGAAGTCAGTGACTGCAAAGTAGTAGTTGGTGAGAGTGTTGCCAAACAGCATAGGATGGTGGTGTGCAGGATGACACTGATGGTGAGAAAAGTGAAAAGGCAAAGGCAGAGCAGAAGACAAAGTTGTGGAAGCTGAAAAGGAAGAGTGTCGTGTTGTCTTCAAGGAGGAGTTGAAACAGGCTTTGGGTAGTCAGGAAGTGCTTCCAGAGGACTGGACAACCACAGCCAATGTGATCAGGGAGACCGGTAGGAGAGTACTTGGTGTGTCCTCTGGAAGGAAAGTAGATAAGGAAACTTGGTGGTGGAATGAGGAAGTGCAGGAGTGTGTACAAAAGAAGAGGTTAGCCAAGAAGAAGTGGGACATTGACAGGACCGAAGAGAGTAAACAGGAGTACAGGGAGACACAGCGTAAGGCGAAGGTAGCAGTGTCAAAGGCCAAACAGAGGGCGTATGATGACTTGTATGATAGGTTGAACAGTAAGGAGGGAGAAAATGATCTATACAGGTTAGCACAGCAGAGAAATAGAGATGGGAAAGACATGCAGCAAGTTAGAGTGATAAAGGACAGAGAGGGAAATGTATTGACTGATGACAGAAGTGTGCTGGGAAGATGGAAAGAGTACTTTGAAGAGCTGATGAATGAAGAAAATGAGAGAGAAAAAAGAGTAGAAGGGGTGACCATTGAGGAGCGGGAAGTAGCAAAGATTAGTAAGGAAGAAGTGAGGAGGGCATTGAAGAGGATGAAGAGTGGAAAGGCAGTTGGCCCTGATGACATACCAGTTGAGGTATGGAAGTGTCTAGGGGAGGTAGCAGTAGATTTTCTGACAAGAATATTCAACAAGGTCTTAGAAAGTGAACAGATGCCAGAGGAATGGAGGAGAAGTGTGCTTGTGCCCATTTTTAAGAACAAGGGAGATGTACAGAGTTGTGGCAACTACAGAGGGATAAAGTTGATGAGCCATACAATGAAGCTATGGGAAAGAATAGTGGAAGCAAGACTAAGGGCAGAGGTCAGCATTTGTGAACAACAGTTTGGTTTCATGCCCAGAAAGAGCACCACAGATGCAGTGTTTGCTTTGAGGATGTTAATAGAGAAGTACAGAGAAGGGCAGAGGGAGCTGCATTGTGCCTTTGTGGATCTGGAGAAAGCCTATGACAGGGTGCCGAGAGAAGAACTGTGGTATTGTATGAGGAAGTCTGGAGTGACAGAGAAGTATGTTAGAGTGGTGCAGGACATGTATGAGAGATGTAAGACAGTGGTGAGGTGTGCTGTTGGTGTGACAGAAGAGTTCAAGGTGGAGGTGGGACTGCATCAAGGGTCAGCTCTCAGCCCCTTCTTGTTTGCTATGGTGATGGACAGGCTAACAGACGAGGTTAGACAAGAATCTCCATGGACTATGATGTTTGCAGATGACATCGTGATCTGTAGTGAGAGCAGAGACCAAGTGAAGGAAAATCTAGAGAGGTGGAGGTATGCCCTGGAAAGGAGGGGATTGAAGGTTAGTCTTAGTAAGACAGAATACATGTGTGTGAACGACAAGGACCCAAGAGGAACTTTGAGGTTACAGGGGGCAGAGATAAAGAAGGTGGAGGATTTTAAGTACTTAGGCTCAACAATCCAGAGCAATGGAGAGTGGGGAAAAGAGGTGAAGAAGCGCGTGCAGGCAGGATGGAATGGATGGAGAAAAGTGTCCGGTGTGATGTGTGATAGGAGAGTATCGGCAAGAATGAAGGGAAAAGTGTACAAGACAGTGGTGAGGCCAGCAATGTTGTATGGTTTAGAGACAGTGGCCCTGGGGAAAAGACAGGAGTCAGAGTTGGAGGTAACAGAGATGAAAATGTTGAGGTTCTCTTTGGGAGTAACGAGGATGGATAGGATCAGAAATGAGTACATCAGAGGGACAGCACATGTTAGATGTTTTGGAGACAAAGTCAGAGAGGCTAGATTGAGATGGTTTGGACATGTACAGAGGAGGGATAGTGAGTATATTGGTCGTAGGATGCTGAGGTTGGAACTACCAGGCAAAAGGCCCAGAGGAAGACCAAAGAGAAGATTTATGGATGCGGTGAAGGCGGACATGAAGGTCGTTGGAGTAAGAGTAGAAGATGCAGAGGACAGGGAGAGATGGAGGCAGATCATTTGCTGTGGCGACCCCTGAAGGGAACAGCCGAAAGGAAAAGAAGAAGTGTGCGTTTGTGAATATGTATACAAACACATTATATATATATATATATATATATATATATATATAATAAAAATAAAAGGACAGGACAAAGACTTTCTATTGAAACTCCATTTATCACTACAGATCTGTTTCGAGGGGTGGTGAAACCATACTCTCTCTTCAGGTGATTATAGAAGATAGAATAAGAATAAGAAAAGATAGATAGAATAGAATTTTATATATATATAAAATTGTCGTTCCATCTTTCGCCTTACTTATAGCAAGTTAATTGTCATGCCATTGTTTCAATAAACTTAAGCAACATAGAATTTGTACTGGGTTCATTTTACACTGATGATTTAATGTAAAGTATTTTTTTCTTAATAGGGTATTTTTTTTTCACACTGAATAAATGCACTTGATTTAGTAGAAGGTAAAAAACACATCTTAACCAGAGGTGCCAATAATTATAGCAACCTCACACCATCGACAGTGAGAGACATGACCGGCCTTTGATAGCCCAGTTAGCTGCACTGGGGGACAGTGACAACCTTGTGGAGCGTGGGACTCGAACCCTGAACCTTAGGATCAGTGATCCAGCACCACCAGGCCACCACTAACCCGCTGTTACATGTCCATATCTTCATCACTGAAATCAACATGAAATCGGAAATGGGAGATTTAAAAGACTTAAAAAACTTTATATCCAGCCTAATCTTAGTAGCGAAAGCTGGCATTGAGCCAAAAGGTGTTGGTGATTTAACACTGGAATAAAATACAGGTATTATATCCCCTACATACTACTAAAGCCATAACTCAGGAAGCTTCCTGGGTTAGGTTTTACTGTGGTTGATGACATAATTGCTCCCAATAAATACAGGAAAGAATACAAATATACACGTGTGTGCACACACACACACACACACACACACACACACACACACACACACACACACACACACACACACAAACACACACACACACACACACAATCTAATCTTTAAACACTGTACCCTGCAAAAAGCAAACATTCAAAGACCACAAAAAAAAAAAAAACCCACCCCCTCCAATACATGTGGCTTTGCTCAATACTCTCACTACAAGAAAATGTATTCACACTATCATCATATCTCTCAAATCAATCAAGATCTATGGTTAGTAGTAAGATATAAGTTAAGAAAGGGGGTTTATTGTTTTTGCATTATTTCTGGTCTTGTAGTTTGCAAATTTGTCATCTTGAGGCCTAAGTGCAACATCATTTCACTTCACATGTGGTTGCATCACAAGCATCAGACACAGATATTTCACATATCAAAAAAGACTTGTGATTCTTGATAAGGGAAGAAAAGGCAGAGAAATACCTGGATGCTGGCAAGATGCATGCTGACAACCTGGAAGATAAAGCTGAGGTCGAGTCTCTGTAGGTAGTCTAGACCATGAGGTAACCCCCATAGAGTCTGGAAGTGGACCTCTGTGCCCTTCCTTTAGCAGGGACACCACACTCTCCTGAGCTGAACCTTTCTTCGTGCCGAGTATAGCTTGCAAAAGTATGATTTCCTGCAAGGTTAAGACATCTATAATTACAAAATTCTGTCTCTAAAATTCTGTTCAAATTTTATATATATTACAGTGATCCCTCACTTTTTGCGCTTAATGGGAACCGAGACCCCCTGCGACTGCCAAACTTCCGCGAAGTAGGATCGCCCCCTTGACTGACGCATACATACATGTATATGTGTATACAATATCAATAAATACATATTCAGCGATATAAATGCTTATAATAACAATTAAACATTTAAAAATAATGCATAAGATGTAAATAAAATATAAATATTCACACACAGATGCGTGCGCACACACACACACACAGATAGGCACCTCACATAAAAATGTAAGTAGTTTTGTTGGGGGGGGGGGTTGGATTGTTTTTTGTTTTTGTTTGTTTGGGCTTTTTTGTATAACTGACCTTGTTTTGTAGTATTTTCCTTAACTTTTTCCCTATTTTTCTTTAATTTCCTTATTTTTTTTACATTTTTCAATGAATATTTTTGAAAAACCCGCGAGGCACTGAAGCCACAGGAACTGAAGCGCGAAGTAGTGAGGGATCACTGTATCACTTTTAACAATTCAATCTATTCTAAGTGAGGTAACACATATTTTACAATTATATAAAAAAGTTTTGAGCGTTATTTTTAAAAAGATGGTCGGAGACGGTACTGCTGTTCTTCCTAATGATTCATGGAAGAATTCTAGCTGCTCTGCTGTTTTTTCTACCTGTCCATCCATCAGCTCACATCTGATTATACCTAAACATGATGAAATTGAAGTTGTTTATAGAGATTTTCTCTGTTCAGCTGCATATGATACGCTCACACACTTTACACAAAAGCACTGTAAAAAAAAAAAAAAAAAAAAAAAAAAAAAAAAGCAACATCTGGGAATTAATTGTCTAGTCTAATTCTAATACCTGTTACGGCAGTCGCATTGTCAGGGTTGATATTCAGAGCCTTTGTGTAGCATTTGTGGGCCTGTTTGTATTTGTTTTGAAGAACAAGAAGGTAACCGAGCTCAGAGGCTATGGAGGAATCATCTGGTGCTCTGAACACACACTTCTGCAAAAATTATGTCAGCATCTGTACAACATCTTTACTGTGTCCACACTATTGGAAAATAAATAAAATTAAGAACACCTTTGCAGAAACATCTTTATATGACAAAATAATAACATGGAAAAAAGACTTTAGTACAAAACTCCAAATTCACTTTGCATCATTTGTTCAAAACAAGCTCTAAATAAGTTGTGATCCCTCACCTTCCGCGGTTAATTGGGACAAAAACCCCCCACGGCCGCCGAATTCCGAGAAGTAGGTTCAACCCCCCACCCCCCATGTATATGTATGAATACATCAGTCTGGGGGGGCGAGGGGTTGATCCTACTTCGCGGACTGATGTATACGTGCATGTATATGTGTATATAATATCAATAAATACATAGTCAACGCAATAAATGCTTATAAAAACATTTAAACATTAAAAAAAAAAACACATAACATGTAAATAAATATAAATACACACACATACCGATGTGCGCACGCGCACACACACACACACACACACACACACACACACACACACGCAGATAGACACCTCACATAAAAATGTAAGTAGTTTTGTTGGGGGGTTTTGGGTTATTTTTTGTTTGTTTGTTTGTTTTGCATAATCAGTCTTGTTTTTGGAGCATTTTCCTTATCCTTTCCTCCTATTCTTCTTTAATTTCCTCATTTTTTAATTCAATGGATATTGTGTGTCTGTATGTGTGTATTTATATTTTATTTACATCTTATGCATTATTTTTTAATGTTTAATTGTTATTATAAGCATTTATAGCATTGAATATGTATTTATTGATATTATACGCACATATACATGTTCCTATACGTCGATATCAATCTTATCTTGAATGGTAATGCAGGTCTCTTTCTTGGTGAAAATCAGAATGTTTTTAAAGCTGCACAAATATATATTTCTAAGACTAAACACTTTCATTAATTCTGCTTGTACATATCTCCACCCTTTGTCTGCCTCTTGCGAAACATTATTGTAACATAACTCTTGTAACTATCTAGAAGGATTTTTAAAGTTGGATAACTTGTGCACAATCCTTTTCTTGACTGAATGAGATGTGTTTAAATCCAAATCCTATACATCAGTCGAGGGGGGGGGGGTTTAATCCTACTTCGCAGAAATCGGCAGTCGCCGATATATATGTATGTATACACACACACACACACACACACACACACACACACAAAGCCAAAAGAATAATAAAGAAAAATCCCACCGCTCAAGGAATTAATTGAAATATTGGTAATCATCTTTTCTTTTCAGCTGTTCCCTTCAGGGGTCGCCACAGCAAATCATCCGCCTCCATCTCACCCTGTCCTCTGCATCTTCTCTTACTCCAACGACCTTCATGTCTTCCTTCACCACATCCATAAATCTCTTCTTGGGTGTTCCTCTAGGCCTTCTGCCTGGTAGTTCCAACCTCAGCATCCTACTGCCAATATACTCACTATCCCTCCTCTGTAAATGTCCAAACATCTCAATCTAGCCTCTCTGACTTTGTCTCCAAAACATCTTACATGGGCTCTCCCTCTGATGTACTCATTTCTGATCCTAACCATCCACGTTACTCCGAGAGAGAACCTCAACATTTTCATCTCTGCTACCTCCAGCTCTGCCTCCTGCCTTTTCCTCAGCGCCACTGTTTCTAAGCCATACAACATCGCTGGCCTCACCACCGTCTTGTACACTTTTCCTTTCATTCTTGCTGATACTCTCCTATCACACATCACACCGGACACATGTCTCCAACCATTCCAGCCTGCCTGCACACGCTTCTTCACCTCTTTTCCACACTCTCCATTGCTCTGGATTGTTGAGCCTAAGTACTTAAAATCCTCCACCTTCGTTATCTCTGCCCCCTGTAACATCACCGTTCCTCCTGGGTCCTTCTCATTCACACACATGTATTCTGATTTTCTGAGGCGAACCTTCATTACTCTCCTTTCCAGGGCATACCTCCACCTCTCTAGGTTTTCCTCCACTTGTTCTCTGCTCTCACTGCAGATCACAATGTCATCTGCAAACATCATAGTCCATGGAGATTCTTGCCTAACCTCGTCTGTCAGCCTGTCCATCACCATATCAAACAAGAAGGGGCTCAGAGCTGATTCTTGATGCAGTCCCACCTCCACCGTGATTTCGTCGGTCATGCTGACAGCACACACCACCACTGTCTTACATCTCTCATACATGTCCTGCACCACTCTAACATACTTCTCTGCCACTCCAGACTTCCTCATGCAATACCACAGTTCTTCTCTTGGCACCCTGTCATATGCTTTTTCCAGATCCACAAAGGCACAATGCAGCTCCTTCTGACCTTCTCTGTACTTCTCTATTAACATCCTAAAAAGCAAACATTGCATCAGTTGTGGTCTTTCTTGGCATGAAACCAAACTGTTGTTCACAAATGCTTACCTCTGCCCTTAGTCTAGCTTTCACTATTCTTTCCCATAACTTCATTGTATGACTCATCAACTTTATCCCTCTATAGTTGCTGCAACTCTGCACGTCTCCCTTGTTCTTAAAAATGGGCACCAGCACACTTCTCCATTCCTCCGGCATCTGCTCACTCTCTAAGACCTTGTTGAATGTTCTTGTCAGAAAATCTACTGCTACCTCTCCTAGACACTTCCATACATACCTCCACAGGTATATCATCAGGACCAACTGCCTTTCCATTCTTCATCCTATTCAGTGCCCTCCTCACTTCACCCTTACTAATCTTTGCTACTTCCTGGTCCTCAACAGTCACCTCTTCTACTCTTTTTTCTCTCTCATTTTCCTCATTCATCAGCTCTTCAAAGTACTCTTTCCATCTTCCCAGCACACTTCGGTCATCAGTCAATACATTTCCCTCTCTGTCCTTTATCAATCTAACTCGCTGCACATCCTTTCCATCTCTATCTCTCTGCTGTGTCAACCTGTATAGGTCATTTTCTCCCTCTTTACTGTCCAACCTATCATACAAGTCATCTTATGCCCTCTGTTTGGCCTTAGCCACTGCTACTTTTGTCTTATGCTGTGTCTCCCTGTACTCCTGTTTACTCTCTTCGGTTCTCTCAATTTCCCACTTCTTTTTAGCTAACCTCTTCCTTTGTACACACTCGCGCACTTCCTCATTCCACCACCAAGTCTCCTTATCGACTTTCCTTCCAGAGGACACACCAAGTACTCTCTTACCTGTGTCCCTGATCACATTTGCTGTGGTGGTCCAGTCGTCTGGAAGCACTTCCTGACCACCCAAAGCCTGTTTCAACTCCTCCTTCAAGACAACACGACACGCTTCCTTTTTCAACTTCCACCACTTTGTCTTCTGCTCTGCCTTTGCCTTCTTCACCATCTGCGTCATTGTGCATACCACCATCCTATGCTGTTTTGCAACATTCTCATCCACTTCTACTTTGCAGTAGTACTTTGCGACTTCCTTCAAATTACATCGCCTATACAAGATGTAGTCTACCTGTGTGCTCCTACCTCCGCTTTTATAAGTCACCCTATGCTCCTGTTTCTTCTTGAAGAAAGTATTCACCAAAGCCATTTCTATCCTTTTTGCAAAATCGATCAACATCTGTCCTTCTGTGTTCCTGTCCTGGATAACAAACCTGCCTATCACTTCCTCGTCCCCTCTATTGCCTGCACCACCATGTCCATTGAAATCTGCACCAATGACCACTCTTTCACCTCTGGGGGTACTCTGCATCACTTCATCGAACTCACTCCAGAATCTTTCCTTCTCTTTTAGCTCACATCCTGCCTGTGGGGCATAAGCACTAACAACATTGAACATCACACCTTCAATTTCTATCTTGAGACTCATCACTCTGTCTGACACTCTTTTCACTTCAAGAACATTCCTGACAAACCCCTCCTTCAGGATGACTCCTACTCCATTTCTTTCCCATCCACACCATGATAGAACAGCTTAAACCCTGCTCCTAAGCTTTTAGCTTTGCTACCTTTCCACCTGGTCTCCTGAACACACAGTATGTCCACCTTCTTCCTCTGCATCATGTCAGCCAGCTCGCTATCTTTTTCTTGCATAGTTCCAACATTTAAAGTCCCTACTCTTAGTCCTAGACTCATGCCTTTCCTCTTCTCTCTCTGCCTACGGACACGCCTCCCGCCTCTCCTTCTTCGACCAACAGTAGTCCAATTTCCATCAGCACCCTGTTGGTTGACAGCACTGACGGCGGTCATTGTTAACCCGGGCCTCGACTGATCCGATATGGGGTAATGCTTCTGATTTGCATGATAAAAGTTTGGCATTGGTTTTATGTCGGATGGCCTTCCTGACACAACCCTCTGCATTTCTCTGGGCTTGGGACCGGCATAAGGGGGAGAGACACTGGTTAGTGCTCCCCCACCCTGCCTCATGGCTGTATTAATTGAAATATTGGTAATATTTTCTCTAAAAAAGCAATACGTGTATATGCATACTGCAGTCCAATATATACATATTGTATATTATATTGTATTATATATTATTGTATTATATATATTATATTGTATTATATATATTATATTGTATTATATATTGTATACATTATATATATATATATATATATATATATATATATATATATATATATATATACATATATATATATATATATACATACACACACAATACATACTGCAGCACAATCCAGCATTTAAGAATATGTCCCTATTAACACACACACACACACACACACACATATATATTTGTATATAGTTGTATAGTAACGACTATGATATAACATGCTATTGCAGGATAAAGTTCCACAGCAGAGTGATACAATAACACCTAAGTATATGATCCCAGCTATCTTTTTTCCAGCACTGTTTATAAATTGTATATAAAACTAACGAGGTGCTGAGATGGGCACCAGCCTCCCACTGATCCTAATTAGGATTAAGCGATTCCGAAAATGAATGAATGGACTAACAATGTGTCTCTTATAATAATAAATCAATTATATTTAATGGTGGCATAGTAGCGCAGTGTTATTCGTGTCACAGCAGCAAGGCCCAAATTTGATTCCCAGGCTGGAGCATTTGCGTGGGGTTGGCATACTCCTCCCATCATTGTGTTTGCATCCTTGTGTTTCCTCTGGATACTCTGTGTTATGGTCTGTGCTGGCTGGCGGAATTAACTCTTCTCTAATCATTGCAGGCGCTGGCGAGGGGCGTGGCGGTTACTGGTAGGCGAGTTCCAAGCAGAGCGCACCTGGTCCCAATCTACAATCAGCAAGCAACCAGCTATAAATGGGAGCGGCGCGCTTCCCCCGGATGTCAGAAGATTGTTTTCCCCGTGATTCTGCTCCTCGGCTTTCTCTTTGACCCCTGATTCTTGCTTCATGCTCGACCAGTTCCCTTGACTTCGTATTCCCATAATTTATTTTCCCTAGTGTTTAATAAATTGATTGAATCTTCTTTTGGTCTCCTCCATCTCTGGGTCCAACGCATACACCCCATACTTAACAGAATCTTCTAACCTGAAACATTGACCCAGCAGAGAACACGCAGCTTCGGCAGACACTAGCCGACCAGGGAGTCCTGCTGGGACGACACGACGCCACCTTGCATCAGATGATGGACAATCTCCAGCACATAACCACCAGCTTGGCGCAGCATAGCGGAAGGATGGACACCATCGCCACTCACCTCACTGCCGTGATCCCACCCACTCACCCTTTACTTTCCGCTTCGGCAGCAGCGCCAGCGCCAGTGATACTCCCCGCGCACTGAGAACCTCTCATCCCGACGCCAGCCAGGTATTTGGGTGCGATTGGCTCCTGCACACAATTCCTTCACCTGTGCTTGTTCGTCTTCAGCCAGCAGCCACTCACATACGCCACTGATCAAGCTAAAACCGCCTTCATTATGAGCCTACTCATGGAGCAAGCGTCGTCCTGGGTGCAAGCGGTCGCTACCCATACCCCGGAATTATGCACCCACGTAGATCAGTTCATGCGAGAAATGAAGAAGGTTTTCGATCGTCCGGTGAAAGAGGATGAGACGAGCTCCCAGCTCCTACGTATTCGGCAAGGCTCACAGTCACTGGCGGAGTACGCCATCCGAGTCCGGATTCTCGCCATCGAAAGCGGCTAGGGGGCTTTCCTGCAGGGGCTCAACGAACGGCTAAAAGACGAGCTCACGGCCCGAGATGAGACGACTATTCTGGAGGAATTAATCGCCTTGTCTACCAGACTGGACAACCGGCTGAGAGAGAGAGAGGGATAGATCCCGGAAGGGGGCCCCACCTCGAACTCACTCGCAATTTCCCCCTCTGAGGGAGGATGACAGCCAAGAACCCATGCAGGTGAACCGCACCAGACTGACGGCTGAAGAGAGGTACCGGCGGCTGGCCAACCGTCTCTGCATCTACTGCGCCAAGAAGGGCCATTACCTCGCCCAGTGCCCCGCGCGGCAGAGCCCGACAGAGACGAGAGGATCCTCCACGTCACCCGGAAAGCGACTGCAAGTTCAAGGTACGCTACACTCCGCGCTACACTCATCCTGTAGATGCATTTATTGACTCAGGCGCTGACACGAACTTTATTGATCCGGGGATGGTTGAGCTCCATGACCTACCTGTGTATGAACTCGAGACCCCCAAGGAGGTAGTGGCCATAGATGGCTGACTCATCGCTCACGTCATACACAAGACCAAGCTAGTTAAGCTCAGTTTGTCCGGTAACCACCAGGAATATTTGGAACTGTTTGTTCTCCCTGCCTCTCTCTCCCTCCCTTAGTGTTGGGGTGGCCATGGTTGCAGATCCACAATCCCCACATTGACTGGTGCACCCTCACCATACATAGCTGGAGTGACTTTTGTCTGCAACACTGCCTAATGGCGGCCGTACATGCCAAGCCTCATGAACCCGGGTCGACTTGGAGGATCTGGACTTACCCGGCATGCCCAAAGAATATCACGACCTGCAAGAGGTTTTCAGCAAGGACCAGGATCACTCACTCCTTACCTCCTCATCGACCGTACGACTGCGCTATTGACCTACTCCCAGGTTCCATGCTCCCTTCCCAGTGACTATACAACCTCTCGAAGCTGGAGAAAGACACCATGGAGGCATACATTAACGAGTCGCTGGCTGCAGATCTCATTCGGCCCTCATTTTCCCCGGTAGGTGCAGGATTCTTCTTCGTCGAAAAAAAGGACAAGACCCTGAGACCTTGCATCGATTACACGGGCCTGAACCAGATCACCATAAAAAACAAGTACCCTCTCCCCCAAATCGATTCAGCCTCCACCCCTCACCCCGATGCGACCATTTTTTCCAAACTGGACCCGAGAAACGCCTACCACTTAGTCCAAATTCGGGAGGGCGACGAGTGGAAGACGGCGTTAATCACGCCCCTGGGGTACTTCGAATACCTGGTCATGCCTGCCGTTTTTCCAAGCTCTGGTCAACGATGTGCTTAGGGACATGCTGAACCACTTTGTATTCGTATACCTGGACGACATTCTGATCTTCTCTCGAGGCCAAGACGCATATCTCCGCCACGTGAGAATGGTACTGAAGAGGCTCCTGGAGAACAGATTGTTTGTTCGTGAAGGCAGAAAAATTGGAGTTTCATGTCCCCTCAGTCTCGTTCCTGGGGTTCATCGTAGAGAAGGGGCAGATAGGACCCGATCCGGCAAAGGTGAAGGCACTGGCTGAGTGGCCAACTCCAGAGATGCGGAAACAGCTGCACAGGTTCCTGGGGTTCGTGAATTTCTATCGCCGGTTCGTGCGGGTTTAAAGCCACCTATCAGCCCCCCTCACACAGTTGACATCACCCAAGACCCCGTTCCAGTGGTCCCCAAGTGCCCAGGCGGCGTTTGACAGGCTGAAGGTGAAATTCGTCCATGCGCCCGTACTGATCCACCTGGACCCCTCACTGCAGTTTGTGGTGAAAGTCGACACCTCGGACTCAGGGGTGGGGTGGTCCTCTCCCACCGATCTCCCACAGACCAGAAGCTCCACCCTTGCGCCTTCTTCTCCCGTCGCTTGTCCCCGGCAGAACAGAATTACGATGTTGGGAATTGCAAGCTGCTGGTGGTGGTCTTGGTGCTCCAGGAGTGGAGGCACTGGCTGGAAGGGGCAGCCCACCCCTTCGTGGTCTGGACCAACCATAAAAAATTATCCTACCCCCGTACAGCCAAGAGTTTGAACTCCGGTCAGGCACGATGGTCACTCTACTTGGGGAGGTTCAACTTCACACTGACATACTGACCAGGCTCCCGGAATACAAAGCCAGATGCTCTCTCCAGGCAGTTCGCCTCGGGTGAAGACACTACCATGGAGACCATCCTGCCCTCCTCCTGCATACTCGGAGCAGCCTAATGGGAGGTAGAACGACTAGTTCGGGACGCCCATCAGGGGGAACCAGAGCCCGTTGGGTGCCCCTAAGGTCAACTATATGTTCCCCCGCCGGCCAGAACTCCAGCAGGCTCATTCCTCAAAGTTAGCCTGCCACCCCGGAGCCCATCGAACTCCCTTCCTGCTCCAACGCTTCTGGTGGCCAACGATGGCAGCTGACACCAGAGAGTTTGTGGGAGCTTGTGCCACCTGTGCCCGGAGCAAGTCCTCCTATAGTGCACCCACAGGTCTCCTCCAACCCTTACCCGTTCCCCATCGCCCCTGGTCGCACATTGCAGTGGATTTTTTTTCACAGGTTTAACCCCGTCTGAGGGCAACACTTATCCTGACAGTAGTGCCCTATCCAAACTCCCCTCGGCAATGGAAACAGCTGGTCTCCTAATCCAATACATCTTTCGCCTCCATGGCATCCCCCAGGACGTCATTTTAGACCGGGGCCCCCAGTTTACATCCAGAGTTTGGAAGGCATTCTGCGACACCTTGGGAGTCACCTGCAGCTTGACCTCTGGCTACCACTCTCAGTCGAACGGGCAGGTGGAACGTGTGAATCAAAGCCTTGGATCCTCCCTGCGCTGCGTCGCCTCCTGCCTCCAAGCCTCCTGGGCACACACCTCCCATGGGTCGAATACGTACACAATTCTCTGATCTGCACCGCCACTGGGATGTCTCCCTTCATGGTGATTAATGGGTTCCAGGCTCCCGTTTCCCAGCCAGGCGGTCGAGGTGGCCGTCCCATCGGTCCAGGCACTTTCACAGAGCACGCCGGGTATGGAAAAAAAGCACGGGCTGCCCTGGAACGAACCGTGGCCCGAAACCGGAGGATTGCCGATCATCACCGAACCCCGGCACCTCCCTACAGGGTCGGACAAGTGTGGCTCTCCTCCCGGGATCTGCCCCTGCAAGTTGACTCCAAAAAACTATCTCCCAGATACATCGGGCCCTATGTAATAGTGAAAATTATAAACCCCAGCGCTGTCCGACTGAGACTCCCACCCTCACTCAAGGTACACCCAGTATTTCATGTTTCCCTAATTAAGTCCATGTATTAAGCCCTGTAGTTCAACAATGTTAAATCAATACCTTTTTTAATTATCAAATTAGAGAATTCAAAAATGCTGAATTATAACAATAACGAATGAAAACGTTATTCTACAAAATGCAGAAAAGAGCAGCTTCATCCTCTGGTTTAACATTCATCATTTACATGAACCACACAAACCTCTGAAGATTTACTGGATAATTTCAGCATCTTGTTTATGTACTCTGTGGCTTTCTGGTTTCGTTCCAAAATCCAGTGAAGCAGTGCAACATAGTACAGTGCCCTTTCTCCAGCTGTCCTCTTGAAACAGCTCCAGTTCACACAATACCTCACCATCTCACAAACACAGAGAGAAAGAGGGAAGCACAAACATGGGATTTTAACTTGGGATTTTTCTAACTTTATGATAAACTAATTCAATCTTTCACACATTCATCACTACTTTAAAAATTTGGTGATGCACATCTAGGAGGAAGGTAGATTTGAAAAAAATTATGATATGAGAAAAAATATTTTATTTAGTTCTGTAAAAGTGAATTGGTAAGCCGATGTTACAGAGGTTATGCATTATTCGTGGTACGTTACAGCCATGTGAGATATAGATGCAACACATCAATGTTCATTCAAAAAGAAAATACTATTACAGAACTATAACGAAAGTTGAACTATATGACAGATTTTTGGGGACCAAACGGTATAAGAAGCATCCCAAGAAAATAAATAAAATTGATTGACTGAAAAAGCGGACAAAAAATTGCAGTCATATATAAATATTAAATTAATAAGTAATATAAGATTATGATAAGATTTCCATTCATGATCCATGGTCTCTTGTTCAAACAATAAAATATACATTTCAACAAACTGTTCACCTCTCCCTGAATCGCCACCTTATTGTAGTGGAGGGGTCTGTGCGATCTAATGATCCCAGAAGCTATGTTGTAGGGGGCATAATGCCCCTGGTAGGGTCACCCAAGGCAAACAGGTCCTGGGTGAGGGTCCAGACGAAGTGCGGTTCAGAAGACCTCGATGGCGGAAAAAGCAAGGCTACAGTTTCCCTTGCCCGGACGTGGGTCACCGAGGTCCCCCCCTGGAGCCAGGCCTGGGGAGGGGCTCAAAAGCGAGCACCTGGTGGAGCCCAGCCGGGCCCAGCCCGAAATGGGAACATGGGTCAGCCCTCTCATGGACTCGCCACCTGTGGCCATGGGGGCGAAGTGTGGTGTGAGTTGGGTGGCAGCCAAAGGTATGGGTTCTGTCGGATCGATCCTCGGTTACTGAGTCTGACTCTTGGGACATGGAATGTCACCTCTCTGGCGGGGAAGGAACCGGAGCTGGTGAGTGAGGTGGAGAGATATCGACTAGACATAGTTGGGCTCACCTCAACACATAGCTTGGGCTCTGGAACCACCCATCTCGAGAGGAGAGGCTGGACCTTATTCCATTCTGGAGTTGCTCATGGGGAGAGGTGGCGAGCCGATGTGAGAGTCCTTTTTGCCCCCTGTCTCGGTGCCCAAATGCTGGGGTTCTCCCTGGTCGACGAAAGGGTAGCTTCCCTCCGCCTTTGGGTGGGGGGGACGGGTCCTGACTGTTATTTGTGCTTATGCACCAAATGACAGTTCAGAGTACTCACCCTTTTTAGAATCTTTAGGGGGTGTGTTGGAGAACGCTCCCTCTGGAGACTCACTCGTTGTCTTGGGTGTTGAAATCTCCCATGTGGTCAACAATAGTGTGACCTGGAAAGGTGTGATCGGTAGGTACAGTCTCTCCAGTCTGAACTTGAATGGTGTTTCATTGTTGGACTTCTGTGCTCGTCACAGTTTGTCTATCACGAACACCATGTTCGAACATAAGGGTGCCCATAAGTGCACTTGGCACCAGGACACCCAAGGTCGCAGTTCAATGATTGACTTTGTAGTCATGTCACTGGACTTGTGGCCGTATGTTTTGGACACTCGGGTGAAGAGGGGAGTGGAGCTGTCTAACGATCACCACCTGGCTTTGATGGTGGGGGAGGTTGCCTTCCAGACCTGGCAGGCCCAAGCGTGGAATTAGTGTCTGCTGGGAACGTTTGTCAGAGTCTCTTGTCTGAGAGACCTATAACTCCCACCTCTGGCAGAGCTACAACCACGTCCCAGAGGAGGCGGGTGACATGGAATCTGAATCGGCCATGTTTCGTGCCTCCATTGCTCAGGCAGCAGCCCATGGCCGGTCGTCGGTGCTTGTCGTGGTGGTAACCCCCAAACCCGGTGGTGGACACCTGTGGTGAAGGGGGCCGTCCAGTTGAAAAGGAGGCCTATCGGGTTTTATTTGCCTGTGGGACTCCTGAGGCAGCAGGCAGGTACTGGTAGGCCAAACGTGCTGCAGTCGAGGCTGTTGCAAATGCAAAATCTCAGGCGTGGGAGGAGTTCGGTGAGGGCTTGGAGAGTGATTATTGGTTGGCCTCAAAAAGGTTCTGGACCACCATCCGACACCTCAGGAGGGGGAAGCAGTTCTCCCCAAACACTGTTTACAGTGGAGGTGGGGAGCTGCTCACCTTGACTAGGGATGTCGTCGAGAGGTGGAGGGAATACTTTGAGGACCTCCTCAATCTCACCAACATGCCCTCCGTGAAGAAGGAAGACCCTGGGGGGTTTGGGCGGGGATCTGCCCATCACTGGAGTGGAGGTCACTGAGGTAGTCAAAAAGCACCTAGGTGGTTGGGCTCCGGGGTTGGATGAGATCCGTTCTGAATATCTCAGGGCTCTGGATGATGTAGGAATGTCTTGGTTGACACATCTCTTCAACATCACATGGTCATTGGGGGCAGTACCTTTGGATTGGCAAACCAGGGTGGTGGTCCCCCTTTTTAAAAAGGGGGACCGGTGGGTGTGTTCCAATTATCAGGGAATCATACTCCTCAGCCTACCTAGGAAAGTCTATGCAGGGGTATGGGAGAGGAGGATCCGACCAATAGTTGAACCTCGGATCCAGGAGGAACAATGTGGTTATCGCCCTGGCCTTGGCACTCTTGACCAACTCTATATGCTGCACAGGATCTTGGAGGGGGCATGGAAGTTTGCCCAATCTGTCCACATATGTTTTGTGGATTTGTAGAAGGCTTTCCACCGTGTCCCTCGGACTATCTTGTGGGGGCATGCTCCGGGAGTATGGCGTTCCAGACCCGTTGCTACGGGCCATTCGGTCACAGTATCACCAGAGCCAGAGTTTGGTCTGTATTGGTAACAACAGGTTGATTTCGTTTCCGGTGAGGGTTAGAGTCCACCAAGATTGTCCTTTGTCAATGATTCTGTTCATAATTTTTTTGGAATGAATTTCTAGGCATAGCCGAGGCATTGAGGGGCTCTGGTTTGGTCTCGTCTCTGCTTTTTGCGGATGATGTCCTTTTGGCTTCATCAAGAAGGGACCTCCAGCTCTCATTGCAGCGATTCGCAGTTGAGTGCAAAGCGACCAGGATGAGAATCAGCACTTCCAAATCTGAGGCCATGGTTCTCAGTCGGACAAGGGTGGAATGCACCCTATGGGTCGGGAATGAGGTCCCGCCCCAAGTGGAGGAGTTTAAGTATCTTGGGGTCCTCTTCATGAGTGAGGGAATAATGGATCGGAAGATCGACAGACGGATCGCTGCAGCCTCTGCTGTTAAACGAAGCGTGTACCGGTCCATTGTGGTGAAGAAGGAGCTGAGCCGAAAGGCGAAGCTCTCAATTTACCAGTCGATCTACGTTCCAACCTATCACCTATGGTCAGGTGTGGTCACCTATGAGCTTTGGGTAGTGACCGAAAGAACAAAATCATGGATACAGGCGGCTGAAATGTACTTCCTTTGTCGTGTGGCGAGGCTCTCCATTAGAGATAAGATGAGAAGCTTTATCATCTGGGGAGAGCTCGGAGCAGATCCGCTGCTCCTCTGCATTGAGAGGGGCCAGTTGAGGTGGCTCTGGCATCTAGTCAGAATGCCTCCCTGGTGTGGTGTTTCGGGTATGTCCAACCGGGAAGAGACCCTGGGGTCGACCCAGAACACGCTGGAGGGACTATGTCTCTCGGCTTGTCTGGGAATGCCTCGGTGTCCCCAAGGAAGAGCTGGAGGAAGTGGCAAGGGAGAGGGATGTCTGGACCTCTTTGCTGAGGTTGCTGCCCCCGCGACCCGATTCTGGATCAAGCAGAAGATGATGACGACAAACTGTTTAACTCTTCTGTAAAAAAGGTGAAATGGAAGTTACTGTGTGTCGAATTTTGAACAATCTCCGGGTAGGGTAACCCGCCTCCTTCCATTTTTGCAAAACTGGCTACACTGAATTGCTACGAGCTGTGAATGTATTTGTGCGCAGTAGTGGTGCAAAGGAATGGATAGATACATATTCATTTATTTTCTGAGCTTCTTAATCCCAATTATGGTTAAGGGAAGGATGGCGCCAATCTCAGTTGACTCTGAGCGAGGGCATAGCACACATTGGACAGTTTGCTAGGCTATCACAGGGCAAAAACACGCTGACGGCTATGCAGCCTATTCTCAACGAAAGTCAGCAATGGTTCTTTTACAGCCTCTCCCCATAGGGACACTGAGAGACATGGCCAGCCTTCGATAACCTCGTTAGTGGCACTGGGGGACAGCAGTGACAACCAGCTGACAGTGGGGCTTGGACCCTCAACCTTAAGATCAGTAATCCAGCACCCGACCACCAGTTCACCATAATGATAACTTTGTCGCTCTGGATAAGACAGATATACAGTACATACATACATGCATACAGTGGTATGAGAACGTATCTGAAACTTTTGGAATTTCTCACATTTCTGCATAAAATCACCATCAAATGTGATCTGATCTTTGTCAAAATCATACAGATAAACAGTGTCTGCTTTAACTAAAACCACCCAAACATTTATAGGTTTTCGTATTTTAATGAGGATAGCATGCAAACAATGACAGAAGGGGGAGGAATAAGTAACTGAACCATCACATTCAATATTTATTTAATATCTCTCCCTCATGCCGGTTCCAAGCCCGGATAAATGCAGTTGCAGCAGGAAGGGCATCCAGCGTAAAACAAATGCCAAATAAAACATGCGAATCACAACAAAGAATTTCATACTGAATCGGTCAAGGCCTGGGTTAACAATGACCGCTATCAGTGCTGTTAACCAACAGGGGTGCTGGTGGAAATTGGATTACTGTTGGTCGAAGACGTCAAAGGAGAGGCGGGAGGCAAGTCCGTAGGCAGACAGAGAAGAGGAAAGGCATGAGTCTAGGACTGAAAGTAGGGACTTTGAATGTTGGAACTATGAAAGAAAAAGGTAGAGATCTGGCTGACATGATGCAGAGGAGGAGGGTGGACATACTGTGTGTTCAGGAGACCAGGTGGAAAGGGAGCAAGGCTAGAAGCTTAGGCGCAGGGGTAGAGTGAGTGAGTTAGATGAAGTGATGCGGAGTACCCCCAGAGGTGAAAGAGTGGTCGTTGGGGCAGACTTCAATGGGCATGTTGGTGCAGGCAACAGAGGGGACGAGGAAGTGATGGGCAGGTTTGGTATCCAGCACAGGAAGGCAGAAGGACAGATGTTGGTAGATTTTGCAAAAAGGATGGAAATGGCTGTGGTGAATACTTTCTTCCAGAAGAAACAGGAGCATAGGGTGACTTAAATGCGGAGATAGGAGCAGACAGGTAGACTACATCTTGTGTAGACGATGTAATTTAAAGGAAGTCAGTGACTGCAAAGTGGGAGTGGGTGAGAGTGTTGCCAAACAGCATAGGATGGTGTGCAGGATGATGCTGATGGTGAGGAAGGTGAAGAAGGCAAAGGCAGAGCAGAAGACAAAGTGGTGGAATCTGAAAAAGGAAGCAAGTATGTCGTGTTGTCTTCAAGGAGTTGAAACAGGCTTTGGGTGGTCAGGAAGTGCTTCCAGATGACGAGTTCTTGGTGTGTCCTCTGGAAAAAAAATGTAGATAAGGAGGCTTGGTGGTGGAATGAGGAAGTGCAGGAGTGTCTACAAAAGAAGAGGTTTGCTAAGACGAAATGAGACATTGAGAGGACCGAAGAGAGTAAACAGGAGTACAGGGAGACACAGCGTAAGGCAAAGGTAGCGGTGTCAAAGGCCAAACAGAGGGCGTATGATGATTTGTATAGGTAAAGTCTGAGCTTTTTACACCCAAGCCATAGTGGCTCATCAGGCCGGTGCTTATCCCAGGTTTCTGTAGTGTGAAGCAACTCGGAGTATAACTCCTCCTGGATGGGACGCTAGTTCATCACAGGTTACTTTCCCAGTATATTTTTACTGGTACCCATTTATACTGCTGGGTGAACAGAGGCACACTTGTGGTTAAGACCTTGCCCAGGGGTCTTAGCACAGTGGGGGTCTCACTAGGATTTGAACTCACAACCTCCTGATCATGAGCCCAGCACTCTAACCCCTATGCCACTGGCCGCGATGGTTTGTATGCTCGGTTGGAAAGTAAAGAGGGAGAAAATCATTTATACAGGTTGGCACAGCAGAGAAATAGAGATGGGAAGGACGTGCAGCAAGTTAGAGTGATTAAGGACAGAGAGGGACATGTATTGACTGATGACAGAAGTTTGCTGGGAAGATGGCAAGAGTACTTTGAAGAGCTAATGAATGAGGAAAATGAGAGGTGACCATTGAGGACCAGGAAGTAGCAAAGATTAGTAAGGGTGAAGTGAGGAGGGCATTGAAGAGGATGAAGAATGGAAAGCCAGTTGGCCCTGCGCAAGATGGAGGTGGGACTGCATCAAGGGTCAGCTCTCAGCCCCTTCTTGTTTGCTATGGTGATGGACAGGCTGACAGACGAGGTTAAACAAGATTCCCCATGGACAATGATGTTTGCAGATGACATTGTGATCTGTAGTGAGAGCAGAAAACAAGGGCAGGAAAATCTAGAGAGGTGGAGGTATGCCCTGGAAAGAAGAGAAATGAAGGTTAGCCTCAGTAAGACAGAATACATGTGTATGAATGGCAAGGAGCTAAGAGGAACGGTGAGGTTACAGGGAGCAGAGATAAAGAAGGTGGAGGATTTTAAGTACTTCGGTTCAACAATCCACAGCAATGGATGGTGTAGAAAAGAGGTGAAGAAGCATGTGCAAGCAGGTTGGAATGGTTGGAGAAAAGTGTCCGGTGTGATGTGTGATAGGAGGGTATCGGCAAGAATGAAAGGAAAGGTGCACAAGACGGTGATGAGGCCAGAGATGTTGTATGGTTTAGAAACAGTGGCACTGAGGAAAAGACAGGCGACAGAGCTGGAAGTAGCAGAGATAAAAATGTTGAGGTTCTCTTTGGGAGTCACGAGGATGGATAGGATCAGGAATGAGTACATCAGAGGGACAGCACATGTTAGAGGTATTGGAGACAGAGAGGCTAGATTGAGATGGTTTGGACATGCACAGAGGAGGGATAGTGAATATATTGGTAGTAGGATGCTGAGGTTGGAACCGCCAGGCAAAAGGCCTAGAGGAAGACTAAAGAAGAGATTTATGGATGTGGTGAAGGAGGACATGAAGGTCGTTGGCGTAACAGAAGATGCAGAGGACAGGGTGAGATGGAGGCAGATGATTTGCTGTGGTGACCCCTGAAGGGAACAGCCAAAAGGAAAAGTAGTACTAGAATTAAGTGCAATTGTGCATCCTCTACACTAGGTGGCTGTTACGATCTCACTGTGTTTATGGTGTAAGGGAAAAAGCACTGAGGAAACAATATGAGTGCAGTAAACACTATTTATAGTCGCCGGCGAGGTGCTGGGGTGTGTGAAATGGTTTTTCGCCCCCCCCTTTCTATCGGCGGCATCACAGAAAATAATTTAAAAGCACTGCACAAGGTATTCTTGGAGCACGGCGGAATACGACGCTAATCGGCCCGGAAAAGCTATTTCCCCAGCAGAGCTCATAAATCAAATTTTTTCTTGTTGGATAGGACAGATTTTTGGTGGAATTGAGGCTCATATCATGGAAAATTCGTGCTAAAAGACATTCATAAGTCAAGGTACCACTGTATATACATATAAACACACAAATATATATAAAATATAATATAATATTATACAAGTAAATTTAGCATAGCCTAGCCTCGAGACAAGCTAATTTGACTTGTCATTTTTCGACTTAAGTCATCTCTCCTGGACACACACACGAATAATAACCTTTTAAACTCTGAGAATAATCAACACGGTAAAATACACTTATTTCTTGTTTTCTTTATTTATTTTCAGACTAAAATCATAGAATGCATTTCTATAACATTGTGCAAGATCAGCTATGATTGACAGTTAGCAAAGCCCAATCTCTGTTGCATAAATAAAAATAAATCACCCATGTTTTATTATTAATAAGTCATTCTGCTTTTTTCAATGATTCTCCAAATGTTACAGTATTTTTCTGTCCTCTTGTGGTTGGACAGAGTGTTAGCAGCGACTGGATGATAAGACAAACCTATGAGCCCACCCATCTGACACTTATGATACTTCTCATAGAACACAAAAAAGCACCTTTTTGAAGATAACAGGTTTACATAAAAAATGAAATATAAGCAACTCAGAAGGTAGAACTGTCTACAAAATAATTACAACCTTTATACAGAGTGATGGCAAAAATTACAGCACAACATTAGTGAGAGGGTTGCATCACTTTTGGAGGTGTGTTTGGGGAGGTGCTTGGTTAACAATTCTGGACCAAAAGTTGAAAGTTGCACACTTTCAAATTCAATAAAAATTAATAGTTTGTAATCAGGTCCAGTTAATTCTCAGTCTTTTCTCTCAAACATAAAAACTGAAATGGTGCTAGCAAGCAAAAAAAAAAAAAAAAAAAAAAGAGGGGGTTAAATATATCAACATTTCTGGAATGTATAAAAGAGGGACAGTACAAATATGTGGCGTCTGCCATTTGCACTCGTGTCACAGATAAGTGGTGTCCAACAGGCGGTGTGCCAAAATAAAAGCTCCATTCAAACAAGGGGCAATAAAAATCTTAATGACACGTGAAATGAGTGGTAATTAAATAATGATCTCAAGCTTCAGATAAATATTCACACCAGCCTTTCTTCCTTATCAGCTGACTGTTGACAGTCAATTCAATTTCCCTGCGTTCTCCTCCTTTTTACTTCAAATCTGTCACGTGCAGATCCACCTATGGACCGTGGAGAACTCACAGCTGAATGTGGGTGTCAGATTCCATGGAAAATTACACGCCCGACCACAAGGAGCATGAATTTGATAGTCCGTGACAGGGTTTCGAACAGGAAATGTGGACAGATGTGTAGAGCTGCAGTCATATACATGGACCTTACGTGGACTTCTGCCTGTAGTGAAGTGTGAGGTCTCCTCCACTCTTCCAAATGAAATGCTTTACTGTCCGAAGATCCATATTAGGATCCAGAACCTTTCAGAAAAAAATTAAGAGTAAAGCAGAGTTTCAGAAATCCAGGATCCACGTAACAAAGCAAAATCATGATGTGTCCTTGAATTTTGAAACCATTTGGACAAAACAAAAAAAAAAAGAACCTTCCTTACAAACACATCCAAACCAGTGTTACACTTACTATGTGCAATACACAACCATTCACTCGTTAATATTCCCAGTATTATATATTAAAGCTGTTTTCCACAAACATTTCCACAATGTGTATGCATATGCTCCATGGGAACGATACAATCTGACTGGTGCACAATCACTAAAAATTCTTACTTCCAGTTGAGAATTGTTAAGTCATAATGGATCATGCTCACATTTTGTTGTGGTTATTTCAAACTGAAAAATAAACTTAAAACAAACAAAAAAAATACAAAAACAAGAAAATACACCATTTCCCTTTGTTTTTGAATACGTAAATAAACAGATGTTTGCTACACAGAGCTTACCTGTCTTGCAGTTGTAATCATGGTTAAAATATGTAATAAATATAGATAATGCAAATCTTGTTTTTCATTGTTTTCACATTGTGCAAGAGTACAGCTTTGCTAATGTACAAAAACACCCTCTAAATCGATCACATTTGGGGTTTTGCATGTGCTACAGAACACTTCTAACAGACTGAACATATTTCAATCTGTTCCACATTCATGTGTCCAATAATTTTGTGCTTCTCAAAAACATTTGTGCAGTTGGACACCATGAAACTCGCAAAACGTTTTGAACAGACTAAAGCCTGCCAATTTTAAACGTACAAGTTAGGCCAGAACACCTGTGAATCATTTTGAGGGATGTTACAACCCTCTGATGGCGTGATTTTTATCTTGTTTTATTTCACTTGAAATTTTTGATTAGGTGCCCCAATTTGTTGTTCCATATACATACCGTATTCGACATAATAATCTTGAAGATCAAACTTACCAATTTTATTCGATTGGTCTCTGTAACGGTAAAATGAGGCGTTCACTGCCTGTAAAAGTGAGTTTACATGGTATTTCAAGACCCCCTGCCACTGGGTAATGTCTATAATGTTCATCAATAACAACACATTTGATTGTTCCGCCGTGCTTTAAAAAACAGGAAAATATTTTGCCGTGTTCTCTTGGTAAATGTCCAACAACCGATGAACCATTAGAAACTGCTACAGCAAAACTATGGGATGCTCTGAACGAAATGGAGCGATGAGCCAGATATGGACCTATCAAAAAGTGATGAGTATTTTTCACCAGATTCTCCTGCTCACTAACTTGACAAATTTAAAGACCTTCCTCAGCATGTGCTTATGTTCATGTTGATGTTCAAGTGGTTCACAACTTAACAATGTGTTAAAGTTGACATTCTTGTTGATTGGCTCATTTTACTTTTGGGAAAATGTTTATTTAAACAAGACCCTTTACTTTTCCCTCCCGGTGCTGTTCCTTTAAAGTTATGCTGTTTTCTGTTTAATTTCAGCTTTCATGTAAGTAGTTTGGTTGATACCACAAAATGAACAACAGAAATACCAGTAAAACTCTTTTATTGTTCTGTTATTATTCATGTTTTCCACCCCGATGGTAATAAGCACATTTTAATAAGCGCCCACCCACTCCAATTTTTAAAGATTCTTTTTATCACGTTGAATACGGTACATTAAAACTTTCAGAGTTAAAGACACACTGTGAAGAGAGTTAAAGACCTCTTCTTGAGTCTGTGGTCAATTTTAACTTTTGGGGGAGGGATGTGTACAAAAAAAAAAAAAAAAATTCAACTGTTCTCATGTAGATACAAAAACAACTACATTCCAAATCTTAAACAGATTAAATATTTACTACAGTGGTATGAAAAAGTATCTGAACCTTTTGGAATTTCTCACATTTCTGCATAAAATCACCATCAAATGTGATCTGATCTTTGTCAAAATCACACAAATGAAAAAACAGTGTCTGCTTTAACTAAAACCACCCAAACATTTATAGGTTTTCATATTTTAATGAGGATAGCATGCATACAATGACAGAAGGGGGGGGGGGGTAAGTAACTGAACCCTCTGCCTAAGGAGAGTTAAAGAGCAACTGAAACCACTTTTTACCAAACAATTTAAGTCAGGTGTGTGCCCAATCACTGATGAGTGGCTTAAAGCTGCCCTGCCCACTATAAAACACACACCTGGTAAGAATTGTCTTGAGGAGAAGCATTGTCTGATGTGCACCATGGCTCGCTCAAAAGAGCTGTCTGAAGACCTGCGATCAAGAATTGTTGATTAGTATAAAGTTGGGAATGGATACAAAACCATCTCTAAAAGTCTGGATGTTCATCAATCGACAGTCAGAGAAGTTGTCTACAAATGGAGAGTTTGACACTGTTGCTTCTCTCTCAAGGAGTGGCCGTCCACCAAAGATGACGCCAAGAGTTCAGCACAGAATACTCAGAGGTAAAAAAAAAAAAAAACCAAACAAAAAAAAAACAACCCTAGACTGTCTGCTAAAGACTTATAGAAATCACTGGCCCAGTCCAATATCTCTGTGCACACATTAACTATATGTAAAACAATGGCCAAGAATGGTGTTCATGGGAGGACTCCAAGGAGTAAGCCACTGCTGTCTAAAAAAAAAAACCACATTATTGCTCATTTAATGTTCGCAAAAAGGATCTTGGACACTCCACAGAAGTTTTGGCAAAATATTTTGTGGACTGATGAAACCAAAGTTGAATTGTTTGGGAGGAATACACAACGTCATGTGTGGAGGAAAAAATGGAACAGCTCACCAACATCAACACCTCATCCCCACCGTGAAGCATGATGGAGGGTGCATCATGGTTTGGGGCTGTTTTGCTGCCTCGGGGCCTGGACAACTTGCAATCATGAATGGAAAAATGAATTCAAAAGTTTATCAGGATGTTTTGCAGGAAAACCTGAGGCCGTCTGTCAGACAGTTGAAGCTAAAAAGAGGATGGATGCTGCAACAAGACAATGATCCAAAACACACAAGTAAATCAACTTCAGAATGGTTTCAGAAGAACAAAATACATGTTCTGGAGTGGCCAAGTCAAAGCCCAGACTTGAGGTCATGCCACAGCATCTCAATGGGGTTCAAGACAGCGATTCATGCCAGGCATCCCAGGAATCTGACTGAACTACAGCAGTTTTGTAAAGAAGAATGGGACAAGATTAGTCCTGATCGATGTGCCAGACTGATCTGCAGCTACAGGAAGCGTCTGGTTGAAGCTATTGCTGCCAAAGGGTGGGGGCCACAAAATATTAAATGTGATGGTTCAGTTACTTATTCCTCCCCCTTCTGTCATTGTTTGCATGCTATCCTCATTAAAATATGAAAACCTATACATGTTTGGGTGGTTTTAGTGAAAGCAGACACTGTTTTTTCATCTGTGTGATTTTGACAAAGATCAGATCACATTTGATGGTGATTTTATGCAGAAATGTGAGAAATTCCAAAAGGTTCAGATACTTTTTCATACCACTGTATTAATTTACTGATTGCCAACGAAAACACAACACAATTTTATTTGTAATATTTTTGGAGCCATCCTATCTGAGCATGAGTACTTGTATTTCAATGACCCTAAATAACTCAATGACTCATTTCCAGTAGCAACACTAACCGTCACACTTCACTAAAGGGGAATGAAATCAAGCTTAGACCATGCATGCATAGGACATGTCCATACCCATATTTATATTTACTCAGAAGTTCACTAATTTTTGATCACCAAGTTTAATATAAGAAAGGCAGTAGTGGCTAAGTGGATAAGGCGATAGGTTGTTATCTGAAGGTCAGTGATCCAATCTCACTATCACCGCTGTAGGGCCCATGAGCAAGGCTCTCAACTGCACGTATAAAATATTATTGTCATCATCATCATTAATAATAATAATAAAAGTTAACTCTGGATCAGAGCGTCTGCTAAAATGCTGTAAATGTAATTTCTGTATACTGTAATTATTGCCATTTTATTGTGTTCTTGTAACTGACATGTCTATGTACACTCTTCGGAGAATGATTTGGACTACAATTGAATTGGCAGCCTTTTTAAGCAGGTAATGTAAACTACTGAATGCATTTTTATCAGATTGCAGTGTCTTAAATATAAGTAATATCCACCTGGTGATGAAAATGTACATATTTTTCATGTAACAGAAAAGTTTAAAGGCTTTCCTTTCATTTTACTTCAACCAAAAAAAAAATAAAAAGAGTGAGAATACACATACCCATAGCCATTAGATCTGTACTTAATAGACACGATTAGATATAGACTTGGTTCAGTTTTTCCCAGTTGGGATGAAACTGAGAACATCTTTGTGAATCTGTGAAGGTGATGATAAATTTTACCTGGTCCTGACAGAGCAGCTCAATCTTCTCTTCAGCCAGCACTGCTACATCCTCCTCCTCTTTCTGTTCACTTGGCTTATCTCCAGCTGAACCGCTCGTCTGGGACTCGCTGTCCAGATTAATGATTTTCTCATAGACATGCTCCATCACTTTTCTTACTTGGAGCATGTCACTGGCTGACAGACGATCCCTAAACATAGACAGACAACAAAAGATTATGCAGATATTCAAATTTGCACATTGTCTATGGATATTTAATACAAATTTAAGCTTATGTGTCTGTTTTGATACATTTAGAACATTTAGTAATTCCCTGCTACACCAGGACACTAGCATGCCACACAAAGAGAAGTGGATAGTTTTATTATTACAAACAAGACCCATCTAAATTCTTGTTTCAGTTGAACAATGCTTAAACCTGATGTAGTGACAGCAAGAAAATTGGTAAAGTGTAAGAATCTGGGTGTCTTTGACATGTGTCACAATGTGATGGTTAAATAAGTGGGTCTATTCATCTTCAGAAAGGTTAACATTGTGTGGTGTTCATGGTATACAGGCTATTGTGACCAAGACAAGCAACAAAATAATACAATTGTACACTGTGAAGTCAACTTGAACAACAACAACAAAAAATATAATAACACCTATATTTTTTTCATTGAATGAGACATATTACACATGTAAACACTTGCTCATTTTTCCTGAACTGGTCAATCATGGCCCATCTCAGGCAATTCTGGGAAAGGTCGTCAAATATTTGCAGGGCAACACACACACACAACCACTCACATTCACGTACATATTAGGCTCATTGATCATATTGCCACAAGGTGTAAGAGTATTTACACTTTGGGAGCAAACCGGAGCGCCCAGAGGAAACCCATACAAGTCGAGCCCAGGACCTTCATGTGAAGCGGATACACTAATCACAATGCCACCATGTGCCTGAGGTGTGAACTCTTTGCCTTAGTATCATAATACTCTACAGTGATTCCTCATTTTTTGCGGTTAATTGGGACCGAGACCCGCCCACGACCACCGAATTTCTGCGAAGTAGGATCGACCCCCCCCCCCCACCACGGCCGTATACATACATGTTGATGTGTATATAATATGAATAAATACATATTCAATGCTATAAATGCTTATAACAACAATCAAAAATCATGCATAAGATGTAAATAAAATATAAATACACACGCACACACACACACACACACCTCACATAAAAATGTAAGTAGTTTTCTTGGCGGGTTTTGGGTTGTTTTTTGGTTTTGTCTGCCCCCCCCCCCAATTCTTCCTTATTTATTTATTTTTTTTCAATGAATATTTTTTAAAAACCCACAATGCACTGAAGCTGCAGGAACTGAAGCGTGAAGTAGCGAGGGATTACTGTATTTAAGCAAAGAGGAACGTCCAAATTAATAAAATTAACAAACGCAAATGCCCACACATGCACATGCTACAAATCTCTGATACTGATAACATTTATGGTCTGAAGTATAGGAATACACAAATGTGATGCATCATGGACAACAAAGAACATCAGGTACAGCAGAATCAGTCTGTATGTACCATCCTTGATATTTAGCCATAGTGATATTTAAAATATTTAATATTTATCCTTGATATGGGGCTTCTGACATCTGTAAAAGTTAGCCACATTTAATTAGAAAATGTAAAATTGTAATTTGCCAATATGTGTAAATAAAAACATTTTGATATATTTTACTGGAGCTCATAATTCTAAAAAACAGGTTTAACAACCGGTCATTTTCTAAGCCCATAAATTCTCATTGGGATCACCGGAAGGCTGGTGCCCATCTCAGCTAACTCTGGGCGAGGGCCGGGTACACGCTGGACAGCTTGCCAGGCCATCGCAGGACAAAGGTTTAACCGTCAATACTATTAACTACTGTAATAAGTCTTACATTTGTATGGGCAGTGGTGACCTGGTGGTAAAAGGTACTAGATCACTGATCCTAGGGTCGAGGGTTCGAGTCCCACTACCCACAAGGTTGTCAATGTCCCCCCAGTGCAGCTAACTGAGTTATCAAAGGCCGGCCATGTCTCTCACTGTCTATGGTGAGAGGTTCATGTAAAAGAATCATTGCTAACTTTCGTAAAGAGTAGCTGCAAAGCCATCAGTGTTTTTCTGTCCCTTACTAAAGGGTTGTGTCAGGAAGGACATCCGACGTAAAAACCTAAGCCAAATCAAACATGCGAATTATTAATATATGACTTCCATGAAGATGGAGGCAGATGATTCGCTGTTGTAACCCCTGAAGGGAACAGCCAAAAGGAAAAGTCATCGTCGTCTTTCATTTATACCTTAGTCTGCAACATCAAGGGCCAGAATATACATCGAACCACACAACTGGTGTACTGACTTTACTTGCACATGTCTGGTCTGGTACCTTCCGAGTTGTAGGACGACTCTTGGCGACCTGCCATGAAGGATAACACCTTGATTATCAACTTCATGGAGGTTTTCTTGGCAAGGAAAGTGCAGTGGTTTGCCATTGCCTTCTGCACGATGAAAACCTATGGGCAATTTAGAACAGCCAATTAATCTACTGTGCATGTTTTTGAACTGTGGGAGGAAACCGGAGTACCCGGAGGAACCCCACGCAAGCACGGGGAGAACAACTCCACACAAACACCCAGGCCGGGAATCGAACCCAGGCCTTCTTACTATGAGGCGGACGTGCTAACCACTACGCCACGGTGCCACCTCATGTACCTGAGGTAAATCTACAGCATTCCACCAGATGGCAGTACACGAAATCCTTTATAAATCTGTTATAAAACATCTGGTTTTCCTGTACTGTGAGTTGAGGAAAGAAAAATGTATTGCCAATTTCATATCTGCTCAAATCAATTATTTTTCAAAGTGTTCTGCCCTGTTTTGAATACTGCTGGAAACTGTGAATTTACTCAAGAGTGTGTCATATCTGTCGACAACTTCAGCCTGGTAAACAACCATGTTGACGTCATGAACCAAAATATGAATACAATGCCACCTTACTTTTTGCTGGTACTGCAACTCTCGTGAATGCATCCTTTGTTGTTTTTTTTTGTTGTTGTTGTTTTTTTGAGTACTCGTTCAGAAGATGTGTTGAACAAGCTTTGGGAATGCACAACAGCCGTGATGCATGCAAGCAGGCATTCTGAGTGTCAAGTATATTCCGGTCCCAAGACTAATTTACAGTGACTGCTTCACCAAAAAAGGGCACAACAACGCATTTAGAGTTTATTATAATCTAAATCTACTTTTACATGTAAAAAAAAAAAAAAAAGTTACGAGTAGGTGGTTACACAGTCACTCTCACATCGGTGTCAAGCCGGAGTCAAGAAAGACAGCATGAAAGGAAACCACTGTAGAAAAATATTAATCTTCCACAAAAGGCTGACCTACTAACCCCGATGAACATTACTCTGTATGTATAAATCCTACCCGACACCACTTTTGTTCAGACAGCAGAGTGCAGTGGAGCAAGATGTTCTGAAACAACTTGCACCACCTCAAACAGCAGAGCAAACTGAACTCACAGGTGGCACGTTTTCCTAGAACAAATTGTTTTTACATAAGCAGCTTTGTCAGCGGGGCAGAAGGATGGCATAGTACCTACCACACCTGCCTCACAGCTTCACGCTCAGGTGTTTCTGTGTGGAGTTTACATGTTCTCCTTCTGTTTACATGGGTTTTCTCTGGATACTCCAGTATTCTCACGCAGTCCAAAGACATGCACATCAGGTTAACTGGCTGTTCCCAATCACCCATAAGTGTGGATTCGAGTCTGGGCGAACACCTTGGAGACTCGCCCAGCAGATCAGTGTCGGCTGATATAGGGTTCAGCCTTAACACAGGAATATTCAACTTCTCGAATGAGTGAGCCAGCTTTGCCAGGGAAACTTGTTCCAGAGCAAAAGCAGCATTAGAGTGAAGAACGAATTAGTCTTTATGCAAGAATGAATCTGTAAACTGTACTTAAATGTGAAAGAAACCCAGTACAGCTGCGATCACAGATTCAGTTTTGATTATCAGCAGTAACAGTGACCTACTTCTTCAGCGTCTTGGCACCAGATGAGGAATGGGGCTGGAGGTAGAATGGGATCTTATTGAATTTTGGCATGTTTTTCTGTACAAAGGAAACAGATCAGAATAAAAGGTTTCAGGAAAATTGTTTGTGTACATATTTCAAAAGCACCACTTGGGCCATTAATATACTTTTTTTTTTTTTTAAACATAACATGGTGGAAATCTCTACATTAACCCGAGACTGAGAGGTAGAAAAGTAATTGATTTAATGGCTTTAAGTATGCAGACAGGATTGGCACTGGAGGGTCTTAAGCACTTACATCCACTGTGATGTCAATCACCCACTGTGGAACCGTTTCATTAAGAAGCATGGACTCAGTTTCACCACCAGAGTCCCGACAGAGCAACCTGCAAAACGGAATCGAATAATACTGAAGCTCACATAATGTGCTCCTTTTTGGTTCCTTTTTGTCCAGCATGACTACAAACAAATGTGCACACGTATTAAACACACCTGAAAAGTGTTCTTCCTCCTACTTCACCAAAAATGACAGGAGTGTGTGGTGGCACTTGGAAATAACCATTTCCTTTCTGGGTCCTGTTCTCATGCTCACCATTCACTAAAATAGCAAAACAAATGAACACATGTCATAATTAAAAAAAATAAAATAAAATTATATTTTATATATATATATATATATATATATACACACACACACACACACACACACACACACACACACACACACACACACACACACACACACAGTCGGTCCCCTTCTTACAAAATTAATCTGTTCCAGCGCTTTTTTCGGAACCTGGAGTTTTCATAAGTAGAGGTGCATTTTACATGCAAAACGCGTGATTCGTTCCAAGGCTCCCAAGACTACCCTATAAACCATTTAAAATGATAAAAGTACATCAATTTTGTATGAAATATGTATGAAATACACTCGGTGGAGTGCGCCACATTTGTATGATGCACCAAAACGTGAGTCCAGAAGATGATACCCAAAAATAAAAAGAGCTGACGTAACACTGATGAGCATAAGCTACAGGAGCGAGTGCTGCAGTGAGAAGCAAAGAGAAGCCGGAAGCCCGGAGATCTAATACAGCAGGATCCGCCTCTCAATAGACTTCCGGCAGATGGGGCACTCGCTCATGCGGTCACCACACAGCTGGCAAGTGCCATGGCCGCACATGAAGATCATGTTCTTCAGACGATTTGTGGCATGCTCTCCCGAATGTGGGCGGCGTCGTAGCCAACGCCGGAGCTTTTGATACAGGGCGTGGCTCATCCAGACCTCTGATCTGTCAAGCAGGTAAGTGTACTTTGAATACTTGTTTAGTACTCAACATTCACCTGTTTGTTTGAGGGATCGGAGGTCCGGATGATCTGCGGTCAGCCCACATTTGGCAGAGCACGCCACGTTTATTAAACATTTACTGAATTAAACAACTTAAAAAACAAAAAATAAGCTGCAATGAGCACTCTCAAAAAACTCACGAACCAACAGTACAATTCTCCTTTACGCGTTTGACAAACAAGCATCATAGGTATAGTACTATGGAGATTCAGCTCCCTCCTGGCCAATGGGGGAGGCCAATGGGAGGCCAGTGGGGCGGGATGTTGGGAGACAGCCAATTAGAGAGCAACTCGCGCCTTGTTTGAATGGCGCATTTTAATGTTTGAATGGCGTGTTTGGTGCTTTTCGTAAGAAGTTGTTTTGTATACAGAGGACAAAAATTTAGGAAAATGTTTTAGGTATACTGGATTTTTCGTATTCAGGGGTTTTCTTAAGAACGGTGCAGAATGTATCTGAAGTCATAATACACAAAAAAATATCGGGATTCACAGACTTTCATACCATGGTTCATCTCTGCTTCCTCATCCATAGGGCTGCTGTGTGTCCTGGGCCAATATTCCAAAAGGGCTTGGAGCAGCAAGCCACCCAGATTCACTGCAACACACACACAATCTAATTGCAAGCTTATACAATAAACCACACTTTAACCTTTAAAATCCTTAAATCTGCTCAAGTTCAGCAGACCTCTCGTGCCTTGCATTCACTGAGACGTGGTTTCAGATTGATTAAAAAACATGTATCAATGAAAACCATCTTCTGGGCTTTTTTTTTTTTATCTTCCAATGTCCAGTTTCCGTGAGCCTATGCCAAGGGTAGGGTATGAATCCTGCGTTTTTGGCTGATAGGAAAGGAACATGGCATTCAGTTTTGCTATTGTAGGACCTCTACCTCGAGGCAAAGTATCATGGGAATTCAGAGATACTTTACTAAACAATACGGTTGTAAAGACTGGTTACTTGAGTTACTGTTACTTTCCTATCAGCTTGAGTCTTCTGATCTCAGATCCAACCATTGTACTCAAAAACTAACAGTATTTTAATACGGCGGCTGGCAAATGTATATCAAATACAGTCATATGTATTTGAATTCAAAGTAAAGTTTAAAAAAAAAAAAAAAAAAAAAAAAAAAAAAAAAAAAAGAAAATCTAGTCAGGCTAAGAGCACAGTTATGATTTGAATTGGATTCACTGCTTGGATGTGAAAAATATTTAAAATAGATACATCTGTTGTGTATGTCGAGATTTTGCGCATTTTAACAGGCATATTATTACACGAATACATTTCAGAATTTTTCTTCATTTATTTTACAGGCACTTCTTTTTGTCCCAAGCATAATATAATGTATATTCAGGAACATATTTTTCCAGACAGAATGAGGGGTTAAAGGTCATAGACAGATGTATCACCTCACTAGGGTTTTCAGGTCCTTGCCCAAGACCAGCCAAAGATAAACATGTGACTTCTACACACTTCATACCTCTATTTTTTTAAGATCACAATTCACACAAATTGCTGTACTCACATTTTGGGTCTGAGCCATCCGGACTAGTGAATCCGGCATCCTTAGCCGAGACCCAAGCTGCAAAGCAGTCACTCTCATCGAGTGTAATAGTCAGCATCTATTAGGCAACAAGCAGAATTAAACTTGCAAAAACATTCACACTGACATTAAAAACACGACTGTATATGTAGCATTTAAAAAAATGTTCAAAGATGTGTGATATACAATGACTTATTTTACAGGGGACTTACCCCTGTTTTCAGATCCACAGAAAACCAATTTGGCACATAAACCATCTTGAACCGTTTCTTGATCTCCTCATCAAACTCTATTTTCCCCAAATCTTCAACTTTACATGCCTATATCAGAGGTATAAATGAATGTCCAAGATGCTTACATATGGACGCAAAGGAAATAAAAATGCTGGTTCATACCTTTAATACATCCCAGTATGCTATGTTGTTGTTGGTGTCTTTGGTGAGTATGTGTCTCTTGTCATTCAGAATGTTGCATTGAATTATACTGGCTCCACCTACAGAACAAATTAGGGTACTGAAAATGCTGCCATGTGAAATTAAAACAAAGTGATAAAATCTGGTCACACACACAACATAAATAAATAGACACACAAAATTTCAGAATGAATAATTGCTGGTCGAAGAAGAGGCTTGCATTTTGCAGCTTGGCCATAATAGCCCATTTGATGAAGATAGTACTCAAGTTTTTGAGCTGGTTTGGATGTCTACTGCAATGTCTGCAGCCTTGGAACGGGGATGTTTCTCACTGCTCTCTTCACGAATTGAAGGCATCTTAAAAGGTCCAGGTCAACCTGGTCCATGGATCGGTGATGATCTTACCTTTACTGTTGACCTTTTTACCATTGAATATTCAAGTTGTCAGCTGTTTCTTGTTGGCTGATGCCACCCTCTGACTGACCAAAATTCTTGAACTTCTGGAGTGGAGGTATGCTTGTATAACTTTAGCACAACTTTATGCACCTATAAAGCAGTCTGACTAGTCTTCATTAAATTTAAGACAAAGTTTTCAGGGTGTCTATTTACTTCTGTCCTGTGTCCATACATAAAAACAAAACAAAACAAAAAATCATGAAACTAACTGAAGAAAAACTGTAAAAGAGAAACCGCATATTAGACTAAATACCCAACCATCATATTTGCATGTAAAATGCATGAATGCATACAGCCGAATGCAAGGTGCTGCTTACCTTTAATAACCTGATCTGGCTGTGTGCACAGTGGTGTTAGGGGAGTACTGCAGTCGTTGTCATAATCGCCAGATGCTCGGAAATTGTGGATGCCCTTTAGAGACTGCAGGGTAATAGAGATTAAATGAAAATTGAAGCTCTAAGGCTCAGATCTTACAGAAAATTTTAATATGGTGAGATTTATTTTATTTATTTCACATTTACAGAATGTTAAGTGGATGACAAGTTGTGAACTAATGGGACAATGTGTACAACCATTTATTCATTTTCTGAAATACGTAATCCTAATTGAAGTCATGGGGAGGCTGGTGCCCATCTCAGCGGACTCTAGGCGAGGGCAGGGTACACCCTGGACAGTTCGCCAGGCCATCGCAGGGCAGGAACACACTGATGGCTATGCAGTCTACTCTTAAAAGTCAGCATTGGTTCTTTAACATGCCTCTCATCGCAGACAGTGGCCGGCCCAGTTAGCTGCACTGGGGAAGGAGGGTTAAGCAGTAACAACATGTTGAATGTGGGGCTTGAACCCCAACCTTGGAATCAGTAATCTATCACCCTACCACCGGTTCACCACTGCCCTGAGTACAATCATGTGCTTTTAATTCATTCAACACACTTGGTCTCATTCAAGAACCCTTCTTATGAAGAAATTATTTCTTAAATCTCAGACACTTTTTTGGCATTCAGTAATATTGTGAGCTATGAAAAGAATCAACACACAAAAAAAGTAAATTTAATTTATGAAGACAATGGAATTTATGAATAAAGAAAGACGGATAGCTGAGAACAAATCCGAGGTTTAAGAACACCTCATGGACTTTTTTCATTTTTTTTGAAAAATTGTTTTAAGAACAAATTTGCAAAAAAAAACAAACAAAAAAAAAAACCCTTATGAGAACAGTGACGTATGATGACCATTATTAGTAGCACTTGGATGATGAATAATATTCAAACAAGTAAAACTTTAAAAGTAAAAGAAAACGTAAAAGGATGACTAAAGATTAGGAAGGCAAGTCTATATGATGTGTCAGGAGCAGCTGGGGCAGGTGGTGTCTTCAAACACGTCACCATACAAGGCAGCTGTGCTTACCCATTTGTTAACAGTAGACTTTGTGGTAGAGACCCAGATGGCCGACGGTGGGTCCGCTGACCTGTCCAGCTCCATCTGTTTCGGGACAAATATACGTTCAGCAATTTTACTTTCTCTTCACATAGGTACAGCTCATCAAGCTCCACTCTGAACTTTTATATTTTTTCTCCACACCTGTTTTTATTGCTTTCGTGACTGTCGGTTATTTCACTGCAGCCTGAAACTTAGGGTCAAGGTAGTCTCAGGACAGTGGAAAACATGCTGTGACAACTTATATAAATTTTTAGTAATTAGCACAATGAACTCTATGATTACTGACACCTTTATGAAATTAACTTAATTTCATATTTAACCAATGAGAAAAGTCTGCCCTTTCATTAAACTTGCTTAATCCTAATTAGGGTCATGGGGAGGCTCGCACCCATCTCAGCCAACTCTGGGCAAGGCTTGCCAGGCCATCGCAGGGCAGAAAAATACTGACAACTATGCAGCCTACTCTTGATGAAAGTTCACAATGGTTCCTTTACAGGCCTCTCACCATAGACAGTGAGCAATATGACCGGATTTTGATAACCCAGTTAGCTGCACTGGGGGGACAGCAGTGACAACCTGTTGATGGTGGGGGTGCTGATTCACTTTCTCTCTCTCTCTCTCTCTCTCTCTCTATATATATATATATATATATATATATATATATAAAAAACTTACCAAATTCACCAACTTCAACTTCATGAATGATAATGAGCACCTCAGCACAGAGTTCACCGAAATTGACGCTTTCAGGTTATCTCTGAAAAGTAAGTCTATCTAGATTCTTCGCAACATGACTGTCAGTCTCACAGACCCAACTATTTAAATAAACGATTACCAAGAATTGATTTAGCCAAGTTAACAAAAACAGATAGCCCTGAATTTATCTCGAGAATACAGCTTGGTTGCTGAAGCTAACACACAGCAGCTAGCTATTACGCAATATCAACTGTTTGTGCTCTATATAGAAAGGCCTTATATACTGGTATACACCACATTGGAAGGGAGTGATCCACCTGGGCCACTATCTGTGAAGGGAAAAACTTGAACCAAAATCAACAAGTCAGTCATTAAAAAAGGGAATAAATCCTTGAACAGGGCGCCTACACGGTCGTGAAAAATGTGAGAAATGACAGGTATAGAAGAAGCTGTAAACATGTATAATTTGTGAATTTAAATGCACTTATTATATAGTTCCAAGTATATGGGCAGATGCCAGTTTGATGTATGGAATGCAGTATTATGTACAAATGTGTCTCGCTCAACGTTATTTAATAATCCAGTTTGTATCTTATCTGTCAGTTTAATATATGCATACTGTTATTTTTGCCATTATTTTGCCTTATTGGAACTGATGTGTCTTTGTTCTATTTGACCAATATTACACTCCTGAATGTGAAAAGGACAACAAATCTTGGCTTTTTCAAAGAGACGAATGCAAAATATCGAGCAGATTTCAGCAGCCTGTGACTTCGAAAATTTCAGTTAAATACCCCCCAATAATGGAAATTTATGTTTGAGTAACAAGACTGAGTATAAAGCTTTCCTTTCATTTCCTTTTAAATCTTCTTTTCCTTTCGGCTTTTCCCTTCAGGGGTCGCCACAGCGAATCATCTGCCTCCATCTCACCCTATCCTTTGCATCTTCTTCTCTTACACCAACGACCTTCATGTCCTCCTTCACCACATCCATGAATCGTCTCTTTGGTCTTCCTTTAGGCCTTTTGCCTGGTAGTTCCAGCCTCAGCATCCTATTACCAATATACTCACTATCCCTCCTCTGTACATGTCCAAACCATCTCAATCTAGCCTCTCTGACTTTGTCTCCAAAACGTCTTACATGTGCTGTCCCTCTGATGTGCTCATTCCTAATCCTATCCATCCTCGTTACTCCCAAAGAGAACCTCAACATTTTCATCTCTGCTACCTCCAGCTCTGCCTCCTGTCTTTTCCCTAGGGCCACTGTTTCTAACCCATACAACATCGTTGGCCTCAACACCGTCTTGTACACTTTTCCTTTCATTCTTGCCGATACCCTCCTATCACACATCACACCGGACACTTTTCTCCAACCATTCCAACCTGCCTGCACACGCTTCTTGACCTCTTTTCCACACTCTCCATTGCTCTGGATTGTTGAGCCTAAGTACTTAAAATCTTCCACCTTTCTTATCTCTGCTCCCTGTAATCTCACCGTTCCTCTTGGGTCCTTGTCATTCATGCACATGTATTCTGTCTTACTGAGGCTAATCTTCATTCCCCTCCTTTCCAGGGCATACCTCCACCTCTCTAGATTTTCCTGCACTTGTTCTCTGCTCTCACTACAGATCACAATGTCATCTGCAAACATCATAGTCCATGGGGAATCTTGTCTAACCTCGCCTGTCAGCCTGTCCATCACCATAGCAAACAAGAAGGGGCTGAGAGCTGACCCTTGATGCACTCCCACCTCCACCTTGAACTCTTCTGTCACACCCACAGCACACCTCACCACTGTCTTACATCTCTCATACATGTCCTGCACCACGAACATACTTCTCTGCCACTCCAGACTTCCTCATGCAATACCACAGTTCTTCTCTTGGCACCCTGTCATATGCTTTCTCCAGATCCACAAGGGCACAATGCAGCTCCCTCTGACCTTCTCTGTACTTCTCCATTAACATCCTCAAGGCAAACACTGCATCTGTGGTGCTCTTTCTTGGCATGAAACCAAACTGTTGTTCACAAATGCTGACCTCTGCCCTTAGTCTAGCTTCCACTATTCTTTCCCATAACTTCATCGTATGGCTCATCAACTTTAAAATGCAGGCGTGGGGGGGGGGGGGGATTTCATTCCCTTTTAAATAATTCAACTATTTTTAAATCAACATGCATATGCTTATTAAATGAACCACCCAATGTCATGCTTTAAAAATTCAAGTTCTACAAGTAGACAGTGGTAGCCTGAATTTTTTTTTAAACTTACAGTACTTAATTCTAGTGTATATCCTAAAATATCGCTGATCACCTTACAGTTCTATATAAAACCATCCATGTTGCGATGCCAAATATACTTTCTGTTTTGTTGCCCTTAAAATCCAGTTCCAGGTGCTCACATATGGTTAAAAAAGCTTCTCAGAATAATAATCATAATAAATATATAAAATAAAATTGCTTTGGAACTGGCACCTAACAGTAGTTCGGAGACTTGATTGTCCCCTAACGCTGCAGTCATTTGCAAATCTCCAGCTGTGATCACTGGAGAAAATTTTGCCTGTCTAATCATCCTCCTCACTGTGAGTGGGAATAAAATACATTTGTGTCATCTTTCAAACAAGTTTATTACAGATCTGTTTTCTAAACTTCTTAATGACTTCCCGAAAAGTGAATACGGGCAATTTTGGATGCAGCTAATTTAGTCACTGATGAAGGGAATTTGTGAAACAGGAAGTTATACAATTCATTATAGACACACAGCTGAAAATAATATATAAATGAAATATATATATATATATATATATATATATATATATATATATTTTTTTTTTTTTAAACTAATAATTTGAAACATTTTTAATTTAAATTATTATAATATATATATATATATAAAAAAACGGGAACAGGTGTCTCTACATTAATGAAGATACACACACATATGCGTACATACTCATTAATATAAAGATGCGTGTTCCCATTCTCCCTCTCTCTCTCTCTCGCTCTCTCACACACACACTCAAAATAGCAGTGTGTTTAAAAGTGAATAAAGCTCGAAATCCTTATAATCATTCTTATTTCCATACACACAAATGCATTGGGAAAGATTTTACATTATATTCCAAATCAAAACATGAAGAAAAGTAGATCACATTCGTGTTATTCCTTTAAAGAAATTGAAAAAAGTGAATATCTGACTATTAAAAAAATAGCAGTGTCTGCTTTATTGTTTATAAATGCAGACATTTACTGTATAAACTGAAAAATGTTAGATTTTGGTTCCTTTGAATCATTGAACTAATATTTAGTTGTATGATTACTGTTTCTGAGAGCTGTTGCACATCTGTGTTGCATGGAGGCAACTAACTTCTGGCATCTGTAAACAGGTATTCCAGCCCTGGATAATTGGACTACATTCCTCAGTTTTTCTGTATTTCTTGGTTTTGCCCCAAAAACTGCATTTTTGATGTCACCACACAAGTTTTCTATTGGATTAAGGTTCAGGTATCAAGCTGCCACTAGATAATGTCAATTCTGTTTGTCTGGAACCAAAATGTTTCCCGTATAGTGGTGTGTTTTAGGGTTTTTGTCTTGTTGGTACACCCATTTCAAGGGCATTTCCTCTTCAGCAGACAGCAGCACAGCCTCTTCAAGTGTTCTGATGTATTCAAACTGATCCATGATCCCAGGTATACGATAAAAAGGCTCGACACCATAGTATGAGAAACATCCCCATATCAAGATGCTTGAGCCACCAGGCTTCACTGTCTTCACAGTGCACTGTGGTGTGAATTCAGTGTTTGGAGTTGTCTGACAAACTGTCTCCAGCCACTAGTTCCAAAAAGAACAATCTTACTTTCAGTCCACAAAATGTTGAGCCGTTTCTCTTTAGACGAGTCAGAGTGATCTTTGGCAAATTGTAACCTCTTCAGCACGTCTTTTTTTCAGCAGTGGGACTTTGCAGAGCTTCTTGCCAATAGCTTGGCTTCACATAGGAATCTTCTAATTGTATCTGTACTCACAGGTAACTTTAGACCTTCTTTGATCTTCCTGGAGCTGATTATTGGTTGAGTGCTTGCCATTTTTGCTCTTCTCCCATTCGATTGGATTTCTTTCTTCCATGTGTTTCAGGTTTTGGTTGCCATTTGAAAGCATTTGCGATCATTTTGGGTGAGCAGCCTACCATTTTCTGTAGTTTTTATATGCTTTCCTCTCTCCAATGAACTTTTCAAATCAAGATACAGTGTTCCTCTGAACAAAGTCTGGAGCAGCCCATTTTCCTCAGAATTTCAGAGAGAAATGTCCTCATTTACTGCTTTCCTTCCTTAAAATCAAGGCAATAATTGGCACCTGGTTTTCAAGGAATGAATGATGTCACAGTTAAACTCCACACTGCTAATATTATGAAGACATCCCTTTCAATTAGTGATTCAATTTCACAGAAACGGCAGCATGCAGGTCATGACTGTTGGGTCTGTTGGATTCTATTACTCTACTACATCTGATAGTAAATTATTTGCCATGTTGAAATATAATTTCTCCCAAAAAGAGAGATCATAAGAATATAATGGATTTGTAGAAGAGGAATGAACTGAAAAAGTGTGTTTATTGTTTTATATTGTTATAACTGAACAATGCTGAGAGTTGCTGTGAAATGTATTGTTTTATGTGTTACCACTGAACAGTGTTGAGAGTTGAATCAAGTTTGACTTTTCTGACTTTTGTTTCGCTAAATGTGCCTTATGATCCAATGTCCATTATGTATGGACAGAGGCCGTTCAAGTGTCATTCTTTGATATTACACCTTCTAATCTGGTACACTTATGGCCCAGGAAATGCATGTGTGTGAGATATATATATATATATATATATATATATACACATATACACTGCTTCCACAGGTCCCCCAAAGTTTGGAATCGGCCCTTCTTTCACTTTTTCCTTCCCACAGACGTCCCACTGAGGTGACTTGATACAGCACTCTTGGAACAGCCTATTCGCTCAGAGATTTCTTTCTGTGTCTTACCCTCTTGCTTGAGGGTGTCAATGATGGCCTTCTGGACAGCAGTCAGGTCGGCAGTCTTACCCATGATTGCGGTTTTGAGTAATGAACCAGGCTGGGAGTTTTTAAAAGCCTCAGGAATCTTTTGCAGGAGTTTAGAGTTAATTGGTTGATTCAGATGATTAGGTTAATAGCTCGTTTAGACTACCTGAACATGATATGCTAATTTTTTGAGATAGGAATTTTGGGTTTTCATGAGCTGTATGTCAAAATCATCAGTATTAAAACAATAAAAGACCCGAAATATTTCAGGTGTTGTGCAATGAATCCAAAATATATGAAAGTTTAATTTTTATCAGTACATTACAGAAAATAATGAACTTTATCAGAATATGTTAATTTTTTGAGAAGGACAAAAAATATATTTACACACAGATACAACCTCCCCAGTCCAGCATCTTCAGGACCTGAGGCTTGCCGGACCACAGAAAATTCCGAACCACAGGTGGGTGGATATATATATTTTATATATAGGATCCCTCACTTTCCGCGGTGAATTGGGACCGAGATCCCCACGCGACCATTGAAATCCGCAACGTAGGATCACCCCCCCCCAACCGACGTATATGTACATGTATATATAATATCAATAAATACATATTAAATGCTATAAATGCTTATAATAACAAACATTCAAAAATAATGCATAAGATGTAAATAAAATAGAAATACACACACATACAGATGGCATTGCATGAGAAGAGGACGACACACATACATACGCACACACCCGCGCCTATGAACGTGCGCACACAGCTGCAATGATGTAAGTGGTTTTGATGGGAGATTTTGGGTTGTTTTTTTGTTGGTTTAGGTTTTTTGCATAATTGGCCTTGTTTTGCAGCATTTTCATTAACTCTTCCCCCTATTCTTCCTTAATTTCCTTATTTTTTAATTCGATGAATATTTATTTATTTAAAAAAAAAAAAACCCGATTCACTGAAACTGCATGAATTGAAGCGCGAAGTAACACACACATTATATACACATACACACACATATAAGCTTCGGCTGCGACGGAGCACACCACAAATGTGGCGAGCTCAACCGAGTGTGGGCGGCGTCGTGACCGACATCGGAGCCCCCAAGACGGAGCGCGGCTCATCGGGACCTCCGATCTCTCAAGCCAACGAGTGAATGTTTGGTAATAAACAAGTGTTCAAAGTGCACCTACCTGCTTGACAGATCGGAAGTCCAGACAAGCCGCGTTCCGCCCCAAAAGCTCCGGTGTTGGCAGCGACGCCTCCCGCACTTGGCGGAGCGCATCACAAATGTTTAATGATGTTTAATATTGTTTGGTTAATAAAAAAATTGGTTCATAAAAATGTTGAATAATGGTTTATTTAATAAATATGTTAATAAAATGTTGAAATGATTTAATAAATTATTTTCTTTTACAAATTTCATACAAAATTGGTGTACTTTTATCATTTTTAAAGGGTTTATGGGGAAGTCTTGGGGGCCTTGGAACGAATCACGCATTTTACATGTAAAATGCACCTCTACTTACGAAAACTCCGGGTTCCAAAAAAGACTGGAACAGATTAATTTCTTAAGTAGAGGGCCGACTGTATGTGTGTATGTGTAATATATATATATATATATATATATATATATATATATATATATATATATATATACACACACACACACACAAAAATAAAAGTACAAAGACTTTCTATTGAAACTCCATTTATCACTACAGATCTGTTTCGAGGGGTGGTGAAACCATCCTCTCTCTTCAGGTGATTATAGTAGAATAATTTAATAATTTTTGTAAAATAATTTTTGTTATTTGCTCTACCAAAAAGTATTGAGCACTCTCCTACGGAAGGATCTACTCAGAAAATCCTGTGTGTGTGTGTGTGTGTGTGTGTATATATATATAGCCTTTCATTCAACTCATCTTTACCAAGCACACCAAAAATTCCGCAGTCAACTCTTTACTGTGGATTTGTGTCCAAGCCTCTGAAAAGCAAACACAGTCTCCAAGTAATTCCTGAACTTTTACTTCTCACTTACCTTAAGGACAGGGGCTTTCTCTTCACAGATGAGTGCATGTATGTCTGGACTGCGCAGGTCTGTGCAGTAAACCTTCCGGTCGCGACCTCCAGAGTAAACATGGGTGAACGCTTCATTCACCTGTAGTGCCCACACGCCCTCATCATGGACACGATATGTAGCTATACACCTTTGCTGTCCTAGTGACCACAGACGGATTGTACCATCTGAACTGCCTGACAGGCACTAAACACAGATTAAGGCACATTATTAAATCACACTTTGTTATACTGCTTCTCACAATACAGACAAAAGTAAACATTATATCCAGTGTAACAGACGAAACAAAAACATGTATAAAGAAGAGAACAAATGTATAAAGAAATGCAGTCTACAGCATCATATTGTTTATTGTACAGTGCATCATAAAGCTTTTCCAGCTGACCAGTAATATAAACATGCACCCTATTTTAGCATTTTATGACTATATACTTGAATAAAAATTGTTTTGCACCTGAGTGCCATCTCTGTTGAGCAGCAGTGATTTCACATTGTCTGTATGTCCTTTCAGTTTCATGAGCTTGGCACAGGTGCGTGGGTCCCACACTCTTAAAACCTACGATCCCACCCATTGACCCACACACACACACACACACACACACACATATACACTATTAAACCGGCCAGCAAAAGACAGAGTTTACTTCATTTAAAAAATATATTCTACAAAGGGGGAAGATAAAAGGTGGACATGCCTTCTCAGTTGATCCAGATACTATTACTGTGCCCATCTGATTCATTGCCAGACTGTAGATTGAATCCTTGTTCCCACTCAGAGACGATGCTGCAGGATAAAGAATAATAAGAGTTCTTGAATTGACTGAATGAATAATACTGCTTGATGTCTTGGTTTATGTATGTAAAATGATCCGAATCAAACTTAATACAGTGATACCTCAGCTCACGAACATAATTGGTTCCCAGAAAGTGTGTAAGGCGAAAAGTTCGTCTTCCGAACATTTATTTCCCATAAGAAACCATTAAAATGAGAATAATCCGTTCCCAGGTCCCCATAAAACATAATTTTCTAGTAAATAAGCCTTAAAACTACACAAAAATATACCTTATTTTATGTATAATAAATGTGCTATTGTATTGTAATTAAAGAAATAAACTGTACTGTATAATAAAGTCGTTTTATTTACCTTTGTGATGGTAATTGATGGCTTGATGGAATGGAGTGGGAGGAGGGAGGGAGGGAGGGACTTACTGTTTGGAAGGAGTGTTTGGAAACGCCTACTGTTTGGAAACACCCTTAGACACACACGCACCCTTAATAGCTTCCTTGTTCTTAAGGATGGGAGCAATGGTAGACTTAGCGTACTGGTACTGGGACGCTGAGTCACACAAACGCACACCTCGTTCGTGTTTTTCAATGAGCTCCGCCTGTGGTGGGGTCTTTTTCGGTCCCATAATAGCAAAAGTACAGTCAATATGGTCCAAAATGTCTATCAAACACAAACCACTTCCGCACTCAAAGAAAGAGGGTGACGAACTGTGACGCCATGAGCGTGCGTCAGCTTCTCGGGGCCGCCACCGTGGCGCTGTTCGACCGCGTGGTTTGATTCGTCCGCCGAAAACTAGTTCGTCAGCAGAGACTATATGCTCGCAAATTTAATGTTCTTGAGGCGAAAAGTTCGTGAGCTTAAGCGTTCATCAGCAGAGGTTTTACTGTACATTTAATCCAGTTGTGCACAATCATGTTACTCGTGCCCATTCAACAGTGAATAGCCAATGTGTTTCATCTTCCACCATCAGTTCATTTTGGCTGAATACAAAGGTTTCCTGTCAAAACCACCCTGCACATTTGCTTAACAACTCTTATTTGTCCGTCTTGTGGTTTCTTTGTTTAAATTAATAATAACAAAATTGTATGAGCAGAAAAACCATCTCGAGCATGTGTGATACACATGCTTATGCATTTCTAAAAGATAATGCTGTACAGTATTTCATCTTTATTTAATATTCCTGGTTAGTCAATGTGCCCTGGTAAAACTAAGAAGATAAACATACACACACACATACACACACACACACACCAACTTACAAACATTCGTTTTACAAAATATCCGGAGATACGAACAGGGTTTGTGAAAGTGAGAGTGAAATTAAATTGAAGAACCAGTAGAAATGGAATAAAACCTATAGAATATCGGACTACCTTTGAGAAAATGGCCAAAAAAGTAAAAGTGCGACTTTTTTTTTTTCATTTATGTTTATTCCAATAAGATCAGTATGTATCTTTTTGACCGTTATATAAAGGTTCAAATGCCTTCAAATGATACTGATTAAAAAAAAACACTGTCAGGTTCAAACAATCAGACCGAAATTAAGAAAACTATACATATACATATATAAGATAACCATATAACAAAACTCTCTGATATCTTTATACAAGTAAGCTTCATCAACTCTGCACTCAGCATTATCATCTTAATCTATATCCTGCTCAGCACAAACACCAGTCATCACATTTTTATTAACAGATGCCTCTTCTTCATCAACATCAAAATCTTCATATTATTACATCAAAATCTATATTATTACACTCATGCCTCGGTTTTACAGACATCGCTTTAACGGATTTCAGATGCAACGGACAAAATCTGTAGCTTCCAACTAGTTCGGATCGTCCGGACGCGGGCCGTTGTTTCTGAAAGTGACCGCCAGAAGACCGGACTGGCTTGAAGAAATCTTGCGCATTTAAATCTATTCATCTATTTTCAATTCCACGTCACTGTGGCGCGAAGCGGAGAGCCAATCCTTTCTGTGAGCGAGCGGGTCCGATACCTTGAAGCTCTAATTTTATTGGACTCGCATGCTGCAGTGTTTATGTGACAGGAAGCGTGTCCCAAGTTTTGGCAATCAACTGCTCTGCAGGTTGAAGTTTTTCCATGTGTGTCCATTTGTGTTTGCTTGCCAGCTATGCATAGCTTCGTGGAAATGAGCCAATCAAAACGAAGGAAATTTATCTCTTTACTCAAAAACAACACACACAGTCTGTGGCTGTTATAATCGTAATAAAATTAGAGTTTGAAGGTATCGGTCTCGCCCGCATACTGGCGTACAGAAAGGTTTGGCTCTTCGCTTCGCCACAATGACGTGGCATTGAAAATAGATGTATAGATTTAAATGCGCGAGATATATTCATGTTTTTGTTTTACTTGATGGCTTTTTTTGTATCTTTATTTAAACGACAGTGAAATTATGTATTCGGTATTCTGTTAAGAAAGGCCACCTGATTTATTTGTGAGCCAGATACAGTCATCAAAACAGCCACATCTGGCTCGCGAGCCATAGGTTCCCGACCCCTGACATATACTGTATATAATATATATATGGCTCTCAGAGGATTAGATTTTAAAATGTCTTTTTTTGCCTCTCTTAGACAAAAAGGTTCCCGACCCCTGATCTTATGGTGTACATTTACAGAGTATACAGTATTTACATTTGCAGATTACATAGTGTGCTTAAGTAAAAGTTGTTCGTGACGTAATTGGTCTGAAGTACCCGATTGTCCGAAGTTTCTGATTCCATATATTTTAACAGTGCCCCCCCCCCCGTTACTCCGTTAAACTGAGACATGAGTGTATATCATCAAAGCAGTAGCTTGAAATTTTATGATTGTCAAATTTTGAAAACAAAATAACTTAGTGATGAAGATACTGTGATACCTGCAAAACGTAACATGCATTGTGACAATCACAGTAGCAATGTAATGCATTTATAGTAATGTCAAAAAGACAATAAGTGAAAACTAAAGTGTACTTACTAGTGACGGTATTATTGGAGGCAGTAAGTGCTGTTAGTGTGTTTACATCCCATAAGAAGATCTGTCTGTCCAGGCCTGCCGAAGCCACCAGCTCTTTATCTTTAGCATAGGCTAAAGCTTTCACGTAATCCTGTGAAGGAGGGAAAAAAACAAAAAACAAAACAAAAAAAACAATAAAAGTAATATACCAGTGCATATTTAGAATAATTAACCCTAGAAGTGCCCAATGTTAAAGCTTAAAATGCCATGTATTTTTAATGAAATTACCTCCCTATTTGATATTGAATGCAGAAACTACCAAAATAAATAGCATTATATAACCTTATATGTTATATGAAAATTATATAGAGGCCTTTCCAAAAAAATTTTTTTTTGAGGTCACCAAGGTCAAATTGACAAAATGACCTCAATTTCAAGATGGCTTCCCTGGGTAATTTGCTTGCTCTTCCTGTACATGAATGGGTTTCCTCTGGGTAAGCTAGTTTCCTCCCCAGTCCAACCACATGCACATTATGCAAATCTGGCTTTGAAGTTGTCTTTAGGTTCGAGTACGAGTGTAAATGTTTGTGTGTGTTCAACTACTACACACTACTACAGTCCCTATTGTGGACTGGCAAGCTGTTCAAGGTGTACCCCACCTTCGCCCAGTATATGCTGAGACAGTTTTCAGCCTCCCGTCAAATTTAATAGAAGTAGATGGTTCAGCAAAAAAGTGAGTTAGAATTATGGTGTGTCTATAGTTCTGAGCCTGTGTCAACTTCAGAAAACCTAAACTATTAGTAGAGCATCTGTACCCAACTCTGAATTTCCTAATAAAGTACATGTTCAAACACTCTGCCTCAGAAAATTCAACAGGCCAAAAAAATAAATAAAAAAAAAACATTCAAAGCATAATACTGCATCCATGATAAGTGATAAACTTCAGACTCTAAGTGTAGTTCCATTTATAATTGGTGACTTAACCTTATTTTAAATTTTGCATGTGATAGTAAAGGTAGTTGTGGTTTAAGCCCAGGTTTTAGATGGTATCTGTGATGAATTAGTGTTATTAGCTATTTAAAATGATCATGTAGGAAATCTCCCTTCTGACAACATCAGTCCATAAAACGTGTACGAGTAATTTGACACGGAATGCTCAAAGACATGTTGACTTCCTCATTGGCTGTTCCTGACTAACTCATCAGCTGGGCTCCCTCACTGACCTTTGCATTTCATAATACATTACTGGTCAGTGCCGAGCTGTACAACTAGCAAACGCACACAATAATTGCGAAAAATATTTATGTTCTGAAATTGGCTGATGACAGGAAATCCTTCTTCTTTCTTCTTCTTTTCCTTTCGGCTGTTCCCTTCAGGGGTCGCCACAGCAAATGATCTGCCTCCATCTCTCCCTATCCTCTGCATCTTCTACTCTTACTCCAACGACCTTCATGTCCGCCTTCACTGCATCCATAAATCTTCTCTTTGGTGATGACAGGAAATCCGAACTGACAAAATGTTATCCGAACATCCGTAGGAGGCGCATTTTACATGTTAAACGCCTGATTCGTTCCAAGGCTCCCAAGGCTACCCCGTAAACCCTTTAAAAATGATAACAGTACATCAATTTTGTATGAAATATGTGTTAAAAGTAGAAGTAAATTATTTATTAAACCATTTAAACATTTTATTAACATATTAAACCATTTTATTAACATTTATTTATTAAACCATTATTAAACATTTTTTATTAACTAACACACACACACCTCTCTCACTATCTCACACACACACACGCGCGCGGGCGCGCGCGCGCACACACACACACACAATACAGCACACATTAAATGTTTATTGTGGTGCTGCGGGCCACGCCCACAAGCAGGACACCAAAGCATTTTAAGACGGTGAATTCAAACTTGACAGATCGGATGTCCAAACTCAACTTTAACTTGATTCCTTGGGGATCGGAGGTCCACATTTATTAAACATTTACTGAATTAACAACTTAAAAAACTAAACTAAAAACTACAGTTAAGCCTCCTTCTGTCTCTCTCTCACACACACACACACACACACACACGCGCACATGCACACACACACACACTCTCTCTCTCTCACACACACACAAAACTTGGGCCACGCCAACACTCAACGCACAGCTGACGGAACAATTCTATTTAAATGTTTAAATGGACGGGTTGTTTTATTTAAAGTGGAATTACAGTACCTGTTTGAAAGATCAGAGGTCCTCATTCAATAATAACTTGCTTCCTTGCGAGATCAGAGGTCTTCTCCCACGAAGCACTCTGTTTCAATGTTGTGCCGAAATAATCGCCTCAGTCACTTTATTTTCGCTTTAAGGTCTCCTTCTGGTTCAATATCATCCCGATTGTAGAGGGGTTTCGGCGATAACGAAATATAACGCTGCATGATCAATCTCATAACAAGCCAACAGTCAACTCTCCTTCACGCGTGTGACAAACAGGAAATATGGTACAGGAAGTTCGCTGCGTCATCCCTCCTAGCCAATAGGAGGCCAGCGGGGCGGGATGTTGGAAGACAGCCAATGAGAGAGCAACTCGCGCATCATGTGAAATTTTGATTAGCGCATTTGGCGCTTTTTGTAAGAGGAGGTTGTTTTCATATCCTGGGGACGAAAACTTAGGAAAATGTTTTTCGTAACCTGGAATTTTCATACCCAGGGGATTCCGTAAGTAGGAGGCACAACCCAGCCCTACGAGTTTCCACAGGCGAACTATAGGTTCAGACTTTGCTAGTAATCCACGGGATACAACTACCCAGTTTAGTACTTTTTATTGTCATTTATGTTAAAATAAGCATCTTAAACATATTTCAGTACCAGTACACTCACCTTTTTAAATGACATTTTAACAACCCTATCAAAACAGTTTAGTGATGCAAACCCCTTTAGCCATGAATGAACTTGAAATGATTTCTGTATGGTACTTACTTTATGTGTCCGCAGTGTAGACATACAAAATCCTTTATGTGCATTCCAGACTTTCACAGTGGTGTCTGATGACGCAGATATCACTGTAACATATTGAAGATACAATCCACTGTGGATTACACAATATACTTCTAGTAATGAGTTCCAGAAGCATTGTGATACACAGCATTTCTGCAGAAGGCTGTCTCTTCATTTTGAGACAGGGAATTACTTCAGAAATAACACAGCTCTTCAGACAGAGTACTTCTAAAATTCCTGCAGCTGTATGCAACATGCAGGTTCAAAAGAATACAAGCGTAAACATTTCAGGCCTTAAACAACATATGAAGTAAATAGAGTAGCATCCAGGCCAATAGATACACGTGGAGATATATCAAAGATAGCGCCATATAACTAAATTCACACTAACATGTTTTTCCGTTACAGCAAAGAACGATGTCATTGACCCAATCTGTGTGATGTTCCATTGATGCTATGTATGGGTCCTGCTGAAAACCACACAAAACAACAACGTCAGTGAATGACACAAAATAATGCAATTAATATACCAGCCAGATCAAAATATTCCATTACAAGTTAGCCTTGTGTTTACCGCCCACATTATTACAGTATCAGATTAACACACATACTGAAAGAGTGACTGACAGACTGGTACCTTGTGTTGGTTGACACTCCATATCCGGATGATAGAGTCTCGACCAGCAGTGAATAGCCGGTTGAGAGTTGGGTCCAGCTGGAGAGCATTAACTCCATTACGGTTGTATTTCTCCACTTCGTCCCTGATCACGTATGACACCTGCGACACATTGAAAATACAGTTGTTGTTTTTTTAATGAAGAAAATGGGTTTATTGCCTTCTTTACCACCGAAATAACAACAACAACAAAAAATGATTGAAAGTATAACCTGCGGGTTGTGGATTTAAGAGTGGACTATCATATTGGAAATGATAAATATATCACAAATTTTAGGCCACTCTACTCAAATTACACTATAAAAAGTTTGTCGGTGACCTCCAGTATGTAACCACATAAAATCTAGAACCAACAAACATCTCCAAATGCAGAGATCGGTCATTGAGATGTTTTCAGAAGCCTTTACTGTAGCCAGCTCCATTTAATGCTTGTTTGTGGGACTTCCTGCCTTCACCGAGTGAAAAGCATGCTCACATGAAGGACTCTAAGAATATTCTAATTCTTTACCCAGAGACATGTTTTTTTTCCTGAATGATTTGCATTACTGCCTTGCGCTCAGTTTTGAAGTATTTGGCTGAATCTGAGCAGAAAGTACAGTTCTCTACATTTCAGAATTAATCTTGCTGTTTCAGCAATCACATCATCATCATTAAATGACCATGTGATCCAAAGTCATCGTTCTGATCCAAGTTATTTTTTTAATCTGTCCACATTGTAATGTTCCACAACTGGACAGGATTTCTGGATTGCATCTTAATGCAAACCCTCTTCTGTAAGACAAAGTCTCTCTTGTTTGTAGATTTTCACAATCATAAGTCTACCTCAAAAGTGTTCTCAACTTGAATGGAGAGGGCGATTTTTTTTTTTAACCAAGCTTTCTTCCATCTTAAGGATGGCCTCCTTTACTTGCATTGACACTTGCATTCTTTGGAAGATTGTTAAGAGTTCCTATAAACAGCTGCCAAATGCAAACTCAGAACTTGAAATCATTCGTTCACAGATTCATTCATTCATTCTACGAGCCGCTTAATCCTAATAAAGGATGTGGGAAGGGTAGCAACCATCTCAATCGACTCTGAAAGAGTGCAGAGCATACCATGGACTGCAGAAAGTAGAAGGTCGGTAATGGTTCTTTTACATTCCCCTCATCACAGACAGTGATAGACATTGCTGGTCTTTGACAACCTTTTTATCAAAGGGGGACAGCAGTGACAAACCATTGAGGTTGGGACTTGAACCCCTGACCTTGGGATCAGTAATCCAGCACAACACTGGGCTGGAACTGTCCCATTTGAAATCAATTTGAATAATTTTATCTCCTAAACTTGAAAAAACTGAAGAATTATACTGCCTATCAGGCAACTATACAAATAGTTTTGAGCATCTCAAAATGGGAGACTCTATAGAAAGAGGACAGAAGCTATTTTTGCTGTACAAGTTATATTAAAGTTGAAAGTCTATTCTTTCATCACATACATTTATTTCAAGCCCATTGCAATGGTGTTCAGAGATGAATTTTCAAGAATTGTCACGCTGTTCATCTCTCACTCTTTCACTTGACAGATGCATGCACACTGCACCAAAAAATGAGATTATAAACCACACAAAGCCCGATTTCAAGGCACAATTGCTGCTTAGAAGTTGCTCATATCAACACTGACACACAAGCAGAAATAAAAAGGTATGATCTTGCACAAAAGCAGGATGCTTGAGCAAAGGGACAAGTACCATGTGATGAGTAATGCATTACTTATTTTTCCTCCATTATCCAGAAATATTACAGCTTTTTTTTTTTTTTTTTTTTTTGGGGGGGGGGGGGGGGGGCAGAATGCTTTCAGTTGACAGTGTATTTCTAGATTTTAAATGTGTGACATGGGCAAATGTTTAAATTCGACTATCATTTTAAATTTAGGGCCTCTGCATGATTCCATCATGTCATTAAATAAAATCCCATTTCATAAAGCCCAGAAACCAGGAGTACAAACACAGCACATATATAATATAACAGGATAATAATAATTAAAAAAATACACACACACAGATAAACAATACAAATGCCGTCACGAACCTCTATATAAACTTTTGCAATCTCTGTATTATGCCATGGACATGATGTCTTCACCTTTATTACCACCAAAAACTTAACATTTTGAATTTTAAATGTATTACCCTCTCATTGTATTGAAGATGGGGAATAGGTACACTTCTTAAATAAACTATATAAAACTTAAATAAACTAAATAAACTTAAATAAAATTAAATAAACTTCTCAAATAAACATACAACACAAAGAATTTAAAAATAAAAAGGAAATATATTTTTGCATATAAAATGTATTGTCTTCTCTTTTCAAAGCATGATAAAAACTTCAAGGTAATGTTGAGGTAAATGCTATGGTTAGATGGGTATTGTTTATACTGTAGTTAGTTTTACATCTCGCACACAAGAAAAAAAACGAGACCAGTTTAAAGGTAGTATCCTTGCAAAGCTAACAATTCTGATCACAGAGTACTTATAGCAATAGTATACAGAGTTTTCAAAATGCATCCATTTTTTATTTATTTATTTATTTTTTTAATGTAGTTAAAAAAAAAATAAATAAAAAAAAAGATCAGCTTGGTAATGATTTTGGAAGGAAAAGGAAAAACATATGATAACAAAACCACCACACTCACTCATCTGCTTTATGGAGGGTACGGCACTGGACACATGACCAAGAAGTTGTGGGTTCCAATCCCTGTCAGACCCCCAGTGTGCTAACATCCATGGGCAAGGACTCAACCATAAATATGCCTTTGTCCACCCAGCAGTAAAAATGGGCACCAGCAAAAAAACATGCTTGGAAGTGGAAGGTAACTTACCGTGCCATCCAAAGAGGAGTTAAACTCCGAGTCGCTTCTTGTTAGAGAAACCAGTCTGACTGTTGTCAGCTTGTAGGCTCAGCTGTAAAAGCCCAAAAGCCTTTGTCTTTTTATATAGTGCACTACAAAGTGCGGCCTCACACACACACACACACACACACACATTCTAATTTTTTGACACTGTATTCCAGCTCTCCCTCACTCATTTGCTGAACCGTTTAATCATATCAAGGCCACAGGAAGGCTGGAGCCTATTGCAGCCAAGACTGAGCAAAGAGAAGACACTCCCCTTAACAGCTCACCAGACAATCACAGGGCCAACACACACACACACACACAACTATTCACACTCAAACCTAGGGGCAATTTGAAACAGCTTGTTA
>CM045728.1:22597349-22647349 GCA_024760905.1 Plotosus lineatus
TGCTTGATGTTCTTCAGCTGCTCTGGTATTGACCACCGGCCCCAAATGAGCAGCCAGAAATGATCTCTGGATAAGGCCCTTCTTTAGTCCTTCACGGAGAGATGTGACCCTGCCTGAGAAAAGCATGCATGACATTTGGGTGTGCGTCTACTAAATATGACAAATGATGAGTAACCTCCATGCCTAACGTTATAACCTAGAGATGATCTTCATTGTATGGGATCTTGGATTCCACTGTAAGTTTGGTACTTTTTGTACTCTTTGGATGAGTATACATACAAACCATGGGTTAACATGAGTGAATTGCCATTTTGTAATCTCGACTTTAAAGGACGTCCCAGGGGAATGTGGATACTTGTGTCAGGTCCTCCTTTATCTTGTTTTATTGATTCAGTAGTTTGCTGGTGAAAGGCTTAATTCTAATGTCTATGATGCACAGAATGGATGAATCACCTCCAGATGGGAGCTGATTTTTTTTTTTTTTTTTCAGTGCTTAACATACAGTATGCCCTTGACTATTCGCGGTTTTGCACCCACGGTTTGAGTATTCGCTGACCGCCGAGCAACCGGCACGTGATTCAAATTCAGTCAATGGTTGTCCTCCTTTCTCCTGATTGGTTGAGCTGATGTCCTGCCCCTTTTTCCTCATTCGCCCACAAGTTGTCAATGAGCCTCTTTTTTTGTGTGTGTTTTAATTACCGGTTAAGCTCTATACCACTCAAACGCTGTGTGTCTTCTCTGGCTCAGTGATAGAAAATGCTGGATGTCTCTTCTGAAGAAATAAGACTTTGAATAGACTTTTTCTGAGAAACGACGGTTTTCTCTGAACTGTTGTATTAAAATCTTTTACAATTATTATTCCAGTATAGTACCTAAGTTCATGTTTATGCATGAGATTTTATGTTCTGTAGCATGTTTAACAAACGATACCAAAAGGATAAACTTTATTACAGTACTCTTTATGTCCTTTTACATTGAAGTTGGAGTGACAACAAAGAAACAATTTGACTCTGAGAACTTCTATCTTGAGCTGCTATGCTACGGGAGCTCCATGCTAACTGCCCAGGCGGAGTTCTCCGGTGCTTGGTTAGCACTTCCGGCCACACTGCTTGAAAATGTTCAGTCCCTGTGAAACAAGATGGACGAGCTTCATGCTCAGATTGCAGCGCAGAGGGATCTACAGGACTGTGGTTCTGTGAAGCATGGCTCGAGGAGAGTACACCGGATGAGGCGATTGCTTCAGCCGGCTACACGGCCTTCAACCCCTGCAATCCCAAGCGCCTCAGTCGTCGTTCGGCCCATTCCCGCCTGGGCTTATTGCTAGCTGGGATGCGGCTCGCATTGAGCTGCCTACCATAGCATGTTAGCTCTGCTTAGTTAAATATGCCCGAAGATACTCCGATCTTATAGCTGTAGTAGAGTCGACCGGTCGTAGACGAGCATAGTGCAAAACATGAACAAACAAAACAACAAATAAAACAGATTAAAACGAACAAAGAAACAATTTGACTCTGAGAACTTCTATCTTGAGCTGCTATACTATGTGAGCTCCATGCTAACTGCCCAGGCGGAGTTCTCAGTGGCTTGGTTAGCACTTCCAGCCATACTGCTTGAAAATGTTCAGTCCCTGCGAAACAAGATGGATGAGCTTCATTCTCAGATTGCAGGGCAGGGGGATCTACAGGACTGTGTTTCTGTGAAACATGGCTCGAGGAGAGTACATCCGATAAGGCGATTATACCAGCCGGCTATATGGCCTTCATCCCCTGCAATCCCAAGCGCCGGAGTCGTCGTTCGGCCCCTTCCCGCCTGGGCTTATTGCTGGCTTGGATGCGGCTCAAATTGAGCTGCCTACCATAGCATATTAGCTCTGCTAATAGCATGTTAGCTCTGCTTAGTTATACACGCCCGAAGATACTCCGATCTTATAGCTGTAGTAGAGTCAACTGGTCGTAGACGAGCATAGTGCAGAACATGAAAAAACGAAACAACAAATAAAACAAATTAAAACGAACAAAGAAACAATTTGACTCTGAGGACTCTGCGACGTCGCCCTCTAGGCAGCGCCATCTTGAAGACTTCACTCCAAGATGTTACTCCAAGTTCAAAGTAAAAGGACATGACACGTAATAAAGTTTATCCTTTTGGTATCGTTTGTTAAACATGCTACAGAACATAAAATCTCACGCACAAAAATTCTCAGAATTAACTTTGGTACTGTACTGGAATAATAATTGTAAAAGACTTTAAAACGAGTGCTTTACAACAGTATATGCTGTATAATGTTTATATTTTATCATCACTAAAAATAAGAGTAAAAATTAAAACGTTTTTCTTAATCATGACTATATTTTACTACATTATATTAATACTGTATTAATGAGTAACACTGTCTACAGAATGTGCTGAAGAAGCATATTTTAGCGCATGTAATAGATACATAGTATTTTAATTCCAGCTGCTCATTCGCGCATGTGACGTGTTACATAGGGTTTTACTTCCGGGTACAGAACTCGCAGATTATCTCGATTCGCGGGAGGGCTTAGATCTGAACCCCCGCGAATGTTGAGGGCCTACTGTATTCTTTTTTTGCTGGTTCTTGGCATGAATTCCTTTAAGATCTCCTAGGTTTACTGTAACTATTGAATCTTCTGCTTTTCCTTTCAGCTTTTCCCCCTTTTCAGGGGTTGCCACAATCAATCATCTGATTTGCACATTTGATTTGGCATAGTTTTTTTTTTTTACGCAGATGCCCTTCCTGACACAACCCTTTAGCAAGGGACAGAAACACGCTGACAGCTATGCAACCTACTCTTCATGAAAGTCAGCAATGGTTCTTTTACATGAACCTCTCACCATAGACAGTGAGAGACATGGCCGGCCTTTGATATTCCAGTTAGCTGCACTGGGAGGACAGTGACAACCTTGTGGAGGTGGAACTCAAACCCCCAACCCCAGGATCAGCAATCTTGTGTCCTATACTAGGTCACCACTGCCCGCACTGTAACTATTGAATCTTCTTCTTCTTCTTTTCCTTTTGGCTGTTTCCTTCAGGGGTCGCCACAGCAAATCATCTGCCTCCATCTCACCCTGTCCTCTGCATCTTCTTCTCTTACGCCAACGACTTTAATGTCCTCCTTCACCACATCCATAAATTACTTTTTTGGTCTTCCTCTAGGCTTTCTGCCTGGTAGTTCCAGCCTCAGCATCCTACTACCAATATATTCACTATCCCTCCTCTGTACATGTCCAAACCATCTCAATCTAGCCTCTCTGACTTTCTCTCTAAAACTTCTAACATGTGCTGTCCCTCTGATTTACTCATTCCTGATCCTATCCATCCTCGTTACTCCCAAAGAGAACCTCAACATTTTCATCTCTGCTCCCTCCAGCTCTGCCTCCTGTCTTTTCCTCAGTGCCACTGTTTCTAATCCATACAACATTGCTGGCCCCAACACCATCTTGTACACTTTTACTTTCATACTGTAACTATTGAATGTCTGTCTTCCTTTCGGCTTTTTCCCTTTTACTCGGGAGTCGCCACAGCCAATCATCTGATTCGCACATTTGATTTGGCAGAGGTTTTTACGTCGGATGCCCTTCCTGTCACAACCCTTTTTAGCAAGGGACAGAAACATGCTGACGGCTTTGCAGCTACTCTTTATGAAAGTCAGCAATGGTTCTTTTACATGCCTCTCACCATAGACAGCGAGAGACATGGCCCGCCTTTGATAACCCAGTCAGCTGCACTGGGGGGACGGATGGACAGTGACAACCTTGTGGAGAGTGGGACTCAAACCCCCAACCTTTGGATCAGCGATCCAGCGCCCTATACCACTAGACCACCACTGCCCCACTGTAGCTATTGTATAAATTATAATAATTGCTCAATATTCTTTAAGATGGGTGGCGTGGGGACGTAGTGGGTAGAATGTCTGCCTCACAGCCAGAAAGTACAGGGTCTAGGTCCTGGGCTTGTGCAAGGGTGTTGCTCTGTGGAGTTTAGTGGGTTTGCATGGGTTTCCTCCAGGTTATCTGCTTTTGTGCCAAGAAATTAGGCGAACTGCCTGTTCCAAGTTGCCCCCAGGTGTGAGTGTGAATGGTGGGAGTGTTTTCTGTGGGATAGACTGCCGAGCCTTTACCTGGTTTCATCTGAGACAGGCTCCAGCCTTCATGTAACCGTAAAGGGTAAAGTGATTAGGCAAATAAATTAACACTTTAAGATTAATTAATTATTAATAGCCACTAGTGTGCAGTGTTAACTAAAACAAAAGCAATACAAAACTGTCATGAACATTTTCAGCTCTTTTTCTTCTGCTGTTGTTGCTGCGACCCAACTGGCCTGTGTATCATGGTGCTTCCTGATTGAGGCTTTAAAAGCAATTCCAAGACCTGCAATCATTCTTATCATATGGATGCACTTTGATTATTTTTAACCTGAGCCGAACATGCTTTAAATGTACAGTCATTCTAAGAAAGTCAGTAAGAAGGCTTGACTTGATTGTTATCTAACTAGGCCAACAGAATCATCAGTTGGAGAGGAAAAGTGGATAGCTTCAGGTGACACCAGCATGCTGGGAATATTTATCCCTGCCGGTGGTATTTACAGTGGTGCTCATAAACTGTCCTTGAACCTTTAAATGTGTGGTTATTCTTCAGTGCTTGGCATACAGACGTGTGCACAGTGCTTTCTGATTAAAAAAAAAAAAAAAAAAAAAAAAGGTCCGGCATGAAATAGAGAAGATCAGTTGTGAGCCTGTCAGACACATGTGTAAGGTTAGGAGGGAATTACTTCCAGTGAGTCGTGCTGTTGCACAGCTCCATTCTGTTCATGCACCAACTGTCTCCTGGGAAATAAACACCAATTATATATTCATTGAGGATAGACAAAGTTGGTTCATCAGCTTCAAAACAAACATTCTTTGGTCTCCAGAAGTGATTGTAGCTACATTGAAGCTGGACAAGTCTTCTGATGAAATGGGAACCTTTCCCTCAGTTGTTTATTTCTCTTTACCTGCAAAAGAACTAAGATTAGAGAAGTAATAGCAGGCGGGAAAGAGGTGACTTATGATCAGTGTTTCCTGGAAACAAGCTGCACCATATATACAATACAATCCCATAGATTGGATCATCACTTTAACTGTATTGGATCTCATGTTATTATTAGAGAGATGTTCAGACACGTTATGAATTACACACACACACACACACACACACACACACAGAGAGAGAGAGAGAGAGAGAGAGAGAGAGAGAGAGAGAGAGAGAGAGAGAGATTGATTTTGGCTTCTCTTACAGTTTGTGCTGGCCAACACTCAAAGGGAAACACAGCCATTACACTTGTAGCATCATTGCAATACAACACTATTTTATCCTGCTCCTTTCCAAGTTTAAAAATTAGTGGTTGTGCTTGGCAGACATTGCCAGCGTCATGTCTGAGCTGAATATAGTACAATATTGATGTTTCTTAAATGTGGATTGTTTGTTTATATTTGTCTGAAAATCAGAGCATCAGAGAAAGAGGTGACCAGTCTGGAGTTTTTGTTGAGTTTCTATAGGATTATGTATAAGTTGAATTTCTATAGTGATATATTTCAGTGTTTGTTTCTTTATTACCCTTTTTCCTCTTAATTTATTATATGGAGTAATTAGTCGGTAATCATGTTTTGCATGTTTCTATTACAAAATGCAAACAACAGCAGAGGCAGACTGAGAGATGAGCGAAAGTGCACAGAGGGTGCTGTGTGATTGTGAGAAACAAGGTTTTACAAAAGCAATGAGTGTAATTAAAGAGGCGTGCAGCCCTAGCGACACAGCGTCGAGGGCAGAGCTCAAACAAGATGAATCTAAGTGGGTCGCAAGAGCACAATGCATTCTTCTTGCTAACGCACGGCCAACAGTGGAGCAAATCGATGTAAGCATTATTAGAGTAATCAGGATCATGGTATCTCCGACCAAAGTCTAGAAGGGAAAAATGCATTACAGTCTCGGTGGCAGTATGTGTTTCTGCAATTTTAAAATCCGAACCCACCTTGATCCTGAATGAATTACTATGAATGTAAAAGTAATACACTGGTTTGGATGCTACTGGGTTTTTTTTCTTAATATGTTCGTCTTATTTTCCTTTCAGCCATTCCCTTCAGGGGTCGCCACAGCGAATCATCTGCCTCCATCTCACTCTATCCTCTGCATCTTCTTCTCTTACACCAACTACCTTCATGTCCTCCTTCACCACATCCATAAATCTTCTCTTTGGTCTTCCTCTAGGCCTTGTGCCTGGTAGTTTCAACCTCAGCATCCTACTAACAATATATTATTCACTATCCCTCCTCTGTACATGTCCAAACCATCTCAATCTACTGTTTTTTTTTTTCGACTTTTTTTAATATGAAAAACTAAAATAAGTACTTTCATTTGCTGTTAAGAGAACTGAGTGAATAACACAATGTTTAAGATTATTATTATTATTATTATTATTATTATTATTATTATTATTGCAAAACGTATCCAATATTTGGGACAACACAGGGATTTCATTAAATGATGATATCATATCCTCTCATAGCTCAGAGTCTGTGGTATAATGCTAGCACGACACATCTCTGGTGCCTAACACATGACAGCTTCTCATTTTCTTTCTCTCAACATGGCCATTCAACACTCCAAGGTCTCTTTAGAAAAACAGACGAAACACAATACATACACTACAAATTATAATATTTTTTAATCTACAGTTTTCGGTTATATGAAGTGCATGCCCCTGTTCTTCAATATAAAATGTAAGAGAATATTATCTATTATTTTAGAGAGAAAGAAAGAGAAAGAGAGAGAGAGAGAGAGAGAGAGAGAGATGTACAGCTCTGTCCTGTTTCCAGCATGTGCACTTGAACTGGAGGTCCTTGCTCACTTCAAGTTTTAGATTTATGCTGTAGAATGTAAGCGGCATGTCTGTCTGCTATTCTGAGTAATGTGTTTGTTTTGTTTTGAGTGGTTTGAGAGGTGGTCACGCAAGTATTTCTTTTATGTTTTAGTTTTGCTCAAAATAAACCCCAGTTTAGTTTTATTCTTGCTTGTTTGTGATCTTCATGCATTTTATCTAACTAGGCATGTTTGTGCACTCGCTGGGTAAATAAACAGAATCAATTATTTATCTTTAGTCTGTTGATATTTCATATTTGGAGCAGGAAGGTCCTGGGTTCGAGTCTCAGGTATTTCTGTGTAGTGTTTGCATGTTCTCCTCCCCATACTTTGGTTTCCGTCCACAGTCCAAACACATGCACATTAGTCTGCTTGGCTGTTCTAACTTATCCCTAGATGTGGATGTGAGCATGAATGGCTGTGGGTATTGCCCAGCGATGGCCTGCAAGCTATTCAGAGTGTGCTATGCCTTCATCGAGTGTTGGCTGAGGAAGGCACCAGCCTTCTCTTCACCCTAATCATAGGTTTAGGCAGCCGAGGCAAATAAATGAGTGTGTAATATTTCATATTGTAATATTCCTACATTTAGTTAAGAACAAGGAGGAGCGGGCGGTGATGGCCTTGTGCTAAAGGGCGCTGGATCGCTGATCCTAAGATTGGGGGTTCGAGTCCCACTCTCCACAAGGTTGTCACTGTCCCCCCAGTGCAGCTAACTGGGTTATCAAAGGCCAGCCAGGTCTCTCACTGTCTATGGTGTGAGGTTCGTGTAAAAGAACCATTGCTGACTTTCGTCAAGAGTAGCTGCATGGCCGTCAGCGTGTTTCTGTCTCCTGCTAAAGGGTTGTGTCAGGAAGGGCATCCGACATAAAAACCTATGCCAAGTCAAACATGCAAACCAGATTATTCGCTGTGGAGACCCCTGGAAAAAAGGGAAAAAGCCAAAAGGAAAAGAAGAAGTTAAAAACAAGTAGGACAGGATACAATACAATAACACTGAACTCGCTGTATAAAACAATACAAAGGAATTTTGATGGGCAAATCCAAAAGGACACTGCGCTTCCCAGAAGTGTTTTCTGCATATATATTTATACATAGCTGGTTGCTATACATGCTCCGGGAGAATGGCGTTTTGGTCCCATTGCTATGGGCCATTCGGTCTCTGTATTAGTGGAGCCACAGTTTGGCCGCATTGGTAACAACAGGTTGAATTCGTTTCTGGTGAGAGTTGGAGTCTGCCAAGACTGTCTTTTGTCACCAATTCTGTTCATAATTTTTATCGACCGACTTTCCAGGTGCCGCCGAGGCATTGAGGAGTTCTGGTTTGGTGGCCATTGGATCTTGTCTCTGCAGATGACGTCATCTGTTTAGCTTGATCAATCAAGGACCTCTAGATCTCATTGGAGCTATTCGCAGTCAAGTGTGAAGCGGCACCTCCAAGGCCGAGGCCATAGTTGTCAACCAGAAATGGGTTGAATGTACCCTCCAGTTTTGGAAGGAAGTCCTGCCCAAAGTGGAGAAGTTCAAGTATCTTGAGGTCTTGTTCACGAGTGAGGGAAGGATGGAGCGGGAGATCGACAGGTGGATCACTGCAGCCTCTGCTGTAAAGCGGAGTTTTTGCTGGTCCGTTGTGGTGAAGAGGGAGCTGAGCTGCAAGGCAAAGCTCTCAATTTACCAGTCGATCTATGTTCGAACCCTCACCTATGGTCTTTGCTTTGAGTAGTGACTGAAAGAACAAGATACAAGTGGATGAAATAAGCTTCCTTTACTAGGTGGCGAGGTTCTCCCTTAGAGATAAGGTGAGAAGCTCAGCCATCTGGTGGGGAGCTCGGAGTAGAACCACTGCTTCTCCATGTTGAGAGGAGTCAGTTGAGGTGGCTCGCGCATCTGGTTAGAATTTCTCCCGAATGCCTCCCTGGTGCTGTGTTTCAGGCATGTCCAACCGAGAAGAGACCCCGCGGTCGACCTAGAACATGCTGGAGAAATTATGTCTCTTGGCTGGTCTGGGAACACCCCCCCCCTGGAAGAGCTGGAGGAAGTGGCTGGGGAGAGGGACGTCTGGACCTCACTGCTTAGGCTGCTGCCCCCATGACCCAACCCCAGATTAAGCCGAGGAAGATGAAGATGGGGATGGCTGGGGACACTATACATTGGCTACTCGATTGGTAACTAAGCCCACATTAACCAACATTGAAACCACATTCCAGACTGCATTAGCTTTTGGATGTAATCTGGTTCAAATTCTGAATCAGGAATTGTTTCCGTGATTCTTCAACATTGTGAGACAGAGCAAGTTTTTGGAAGTGTGGTATATTAGAGGACTTGGCAGGGGGTGCTGTGTTCTTTCCAGGGGGTGGTCTATTTGGGAGGGTCTACCAATATGGAGAAGTTTGCATTCTTTTTGTAACATAACCAGCTGCATTTTGCTGTCTACAAAAGAAATAAAAACAGAACTTGATGAGGAAGAGTCTGTTTATATCAACTTTAACACAAATTACAACAAGAGCAAACAGCTCTCGTGTTCCATTGCATTAAACACAAATTTAAATATTTTAAATGCTTGACATGACTATTTGAATGAAATAAATAAAAAATTCCAGTGATGGCAAATTGCTGTAGTTATAAATTAAACACTTTGGGATATACCGCAAAGATAAAGTGCAGCAACAGCCATCCACTTGACATCAAACCTCCTGGTCATTGATTATTTTACTATTCCAACAGTCACTGCCATATTTAATAGCTTTCATGAATTGGACGATTACTTACTGTGTGATATTTAAACTTTAGCACAAATTAGTAAAATGGTACAGTGGGTTGCACCCATCTCACAGCAAGAAGGTACTGAGTTCAAACCCCATAGATGCCAAAGGTGTTTCTGTCTAAGGTTCGCATGCTCTGCTGTGCTAATGTGGCTTGCTCTGAGTGCTCTGATCTTCTCCCATAACTCAAAGGCATGCACAGAAGGCGAATTGCTTGATTCCAAATTGCCCCAGGTGTGAATGGTATTGCCCAGCCATGCAATTGTGGTAACACAGCTGCCTGCCATGCCCAGGCCTGGGTAATTGGGGAATGGGGAGGGTTAGAAAAAGACTTGGCGCCCACTCTGTAAATGCCTCGCCAAGAAAACTCTGACCAAGAGTCAGATTGAGCTGAAGGGACAGAATGAATAAATTAGAAATAGACTTACGGTTTCAATCAAGTGTTGAACAAGGTCGTGTGCTGTCTCTGTAATATTCACTATTCGAGAATCACTTGATCACGCAATTTTTTCTAGCATTTTAGTGTCATGACTTCAATATTGCATCCTCTCTCTCTCTCTCTCTCTCTCTCTCTCGCTCTCTCTCTCTCTCTCTCTCTCTTGCTCTCTCTCTCTCTCTCTCTCTCTCTTGCTCTCTCTCTCACTCTCTCTCTCTCTCTATCTATCTATCTCTTGCACTCTCTATCTATCTATCTCTTGCTCTCTCTCTCTCTCTCTCTCTTGCTCTCTCTCTCATTCTTTCGTTTACTCTCTCTCTCACTCTCCCTATTTCTTTTTTGCTCTCTTTCTATCTCTCTATCTCTTGCTCTCTCTCTCTCTCTCTCTCTCTCTCTCTCTCTCTCTCTCTCTCTCTCTGTCGCTCTTTGGCTCTCTCTGTCTCTCTCTCTGTAAATAAATTAGATAAATAATTACAGTTATGCCACAAATGGTGTTTATGCCCAATAAAGTGGTTTGGTCAGAGGATTATTAGTATTTTGGGGAAAGAAGCATTTTTTTTGTCTAATCAGTTTTAATAACATTATTGTTCATTATCAACACTGATGCATAATTGCCCCCTACTCTAATTGTTTGTTTGTGAGTTTTGACTTTGTTATATCGAATCAGCAATGTACAAATTTTGCTCTGTAGCCAGCACAATGCTAGTGATTGATCCAAAACTTACCAACTGCAGCGGCTAATTTGCTGTTATTCTGCCTTATTGATGTTTAGTGTTGTAAATGGCAAGAGGAAAGTCCTCATGTGTGCAGCCTGCTGTTGCTTTGTCAGTGAAAAATGGACCAGAATGAAAAGCGATGCAACAAAACTACCAGAGACAAACTGAGAACAGAGCATCCCAAACTAATATGACCTCTTTGAAGTGAAATTAAAATGTGTGTCAGAGCAGTGGGAAGGCTTAATGAGAGAGAGAGAGAGAGAGAATGCACAAGCCGAGCTTAAAGGAGAGCACTCTCATAAATTACTGAACCCCAGGCCTCAATAAAGTGGTGGAAATGAAGTGAAAATGGGACTGCTTCCCCGCTCCTCCTCCCGTCTCAGGCACTCAGAAGGTGTGCACCCCCTTTTAATTTGGGTGTTCCTAATATAAGTGGAGTGCAACTTAATAATGGCATAATAGCCATTATAGCCATAGTAACTGCTGACAGCCATTAGTCCTGTACATTCAGATCTATATTCCAGCCCGGCACTTTTTTATTCATCTTATTCTCCCCGCATGACGCACATGTATGGTTTCACCATATTTTATTGGAAAGTCTGCTGCAGAATCTGTTCTGTACAAAAAATGTCATGTATGATAATGGTTTCTTGTGTGCAGTGGTGGCTCAGTGGCTAAGGCAAATGGGTTACTGATCCAAATGTTCGGAATTCAATTTAGCACACTAGTACCAACACTGTTGGGCCCTTGAGCAAGGCCCTCAATTGCTCAGTTGTATATAAATAATAATTGGAAGTCCCTCTAGATAAAAGTGTATCTGCCAAATGCTCATTTCATTTTCTGTAACCGCTTAATCCTAATTAGGGTCGCGGGGAGGCTGGCACCCATCCCAGCCGACTCAAGGCGAGGGCAGATACACCTTGGACAGCTCGCCAGGCCATCGCACGGTGGAAATACGCTGACGGATTTGCAGCCTACTCCTGTCGGAAGTCAGCAATGGTTCTTTTACATGAGCCTCTCACCATAGACAGTGAGAGACATAGCCGCGCTTTGATAACCCAGTTAGCTGCACTGGGGGGGACAGTGACAACCTTGTGGAGAGTGGGACTCGAACTCCCAACCTTAGGATCAGTGATCCAGTGCCCTATACCACAAGGCCACCACTGCCCTTTGCCAAATGCTATAAATGTAAAATGTGTATCCCTAGCACTCACCTTTAAACTTTAAATGATTAAACTTGCTTATATTGTGATGTCGCTCATGTCATCTCAGACAGTCCCCCCCCCCCCCCCATTTCCTCTTACAACGATCTAAATCTACATTCAGGTTCCTCTGGGCACTCCGGTTTCCACTCCAAAACCATGTACTAATGGCCTGGCTAGCTGATTGTACCCTGCACTCGCCCAGAGTTGGCTGAGATGGGCTCTGGCCTCCCTGGGACCTTAATTAGGATTAAGTAGTTTAGAAAATGAATAAATGACTTATATCCCTGTGCTGGATTAATTGTTCAGGATGTATCCCACATTACACCTGACGTCAGCTGGGATTAGTTTAAGCTTTTCCCATGACCCCAACAGATAAGTGGTATAGATAATTGACAGCTGAATAGTTGTGCAGTTAGTTGAACAGTTGGGTAGTTAACAAAAGGACCCATAAAGTCACAAGCCTCTGCCAAGTGAACGAATAGGAGGAAGTAGAAAACATTCCTTGCAGAGTCTGCTATAATAATACCACACTTTAAAAAAATACTGCCCTATCTATAATGTTATCCTTTGAAAATCCTGAGAAAAATTCTGGGATGGCAGTGGTGGCTCGGTGGTAAGGTGCTGGATTACCAATCCCAGGGTTGAGGGTTCAAGTTTCACTCTCAATAGGCTGTCATTGCTCTCCTCCCAGTGCAGCTGACTGGGTTATCAAAGGCCGGCCATGTCTCTCACTGCCTGTGGTGAAAGGCATGAAAAAGAACCACTGCTGACTTTCATCTAGAGTAAATAGGCTGCAAAGCCGTCAGCGTGTTTCAGCCTTGTAATGGCCTGGTGAGCTGTCCAGAGTGTACCCTGCCCTCGCCCCGAGTCAGCTAAGTTGGGTGCCAGCCTACCCATGAACCTAAATAGGATTAAGTGGTTCAGAAAAAGAATGAATGGAATTCTGGGATACAGAATATAATCTGAATCATTTGCAAAATCTATTGGAGGCTTCCATGTCTCTTGTGGAAATTTGAAGAAAATCCACATAATATTTCGCATAATGCTGCTAACAAACACACAAACAAACTAGGAATGCATGACGAATGTGGACCTCTACAAAGTTAAAAAAAAAAAAAATTGTCTTTCGTCACAATGTTAATGACTCATTAAGTGCCTCACTGTAAGAATACATTCGCAAATGTTTGTACAAAGTTACTAACAGGTCAACAAACCAAAACTGACAAATATACTAGTCCTTCTCAAAAAATTAGCATATTGTCATAAAGTTCATTATTTTCTGTAATGTACTCATAAAAATTAAACTTTCATATATTTTAGATTCATTGCACCCCAACTGAAATATTTCAGGTCTTTTATTGTTTGAATACTGATGATTTTGGCATACAGCTCATGAAAACCAAAAATCCCTATCTCAAAAAATTTGCATATTTCATCCGACCAATAAAAAAAGTGTTTTTAAATACAAAAGAAGTAAACGTTCAAATAATTATGTTCAGTTATGCACTCAATACTATGCGGCGTGGTATGGAGGCAATCAGCCTGTGGCACTGCTGAGGTGTTATGGAGGCCCAGGATGCTTCGATAGCGGCCTTAAGCTCATCCACAGTGTTGGGTCTGGTGTCTCTCAACTTTCTCTTCACAATATCCCACAGATTCTCTATGGGGTTCAGGTCAGGAGAGTTGGCAGGCCAATTGAGCACAGTAATACCATGGTCAGTAAACCATTTAGCAGTGGTTTGGCATTGTGAGCAGGTGCCAGGTCATGCTGAAATATGAAATCTTCATCTCCATAAAGCTTTTCAGCAGATGGAAGCATGAAGTGCTCCAAAATCTATTGATAGCTCGCAGCATTGACCCTGCCCTTGATCAAACACAGTGGACCAACACCAGCACTGACTGCGAGTACTTGACACTGGACTTCAGGCATTTTGGCATTTCCTTCTCCCCAGGCTTCCTCCAGACTCTGGCACCTTGATTTCCGAATGACATGAAAAATTTGCTTTCATCCGAAAAAAGTACTTTGGACCACTGAGCAACAGTCCAGTGCTGCTTCCCTGTAGCCCAGATCAGGTGCTTCTGCCGCTGTTTCTGGTTCAAAAGTGGCTTGACCTGGGGAATGCGGCATCTGTAGCCCCGTCCACTGCTTCCACAGGTCCCCCAAGGTCTGGAATCGGCCCTTCTCCACAATCTTCCTCACAGTCCAGTCACCTCTTCTGGTTGTGCAGGGTTTTCTGCCACACCTTATCCTTCCCACAGATGTCCCACTGAGGTGCCTTGATAGAGCACTCTGGGAACAGCCTATTCGCTCAGAGATTTCTTTCTGTGTCTTACCCTCTTGCTTGAGGGTGTCAATGATGGCCTTCTGGACAGCAGTCAGGTCGGCAGTCTTACCCATGATTGCGGTTCTGAGTAATGAACCAGGCTGGGAGTTTTTAAAAGCCTCAGGAATCTTTTGCAGGAGTTTAGAGTTAATTGGTTGATTCAGATGATTAGGTTAATAGCTCGTTTAGAGTACCTTTTCATGATATGCTAATTTTTTTAGATAGGAAATTTGGGTTTTCAAGAGCTGTATGCCAAAATCATCAGCATTAAAACAATAAAAGACCTGAAATATTTCAGTTGGTGTGCAACGAATCTAAAATATATGAAAGTTTAATTTTTATCATTACATTACAGAAAATAATGAACTTTATCACACTATGCTAATTTTTTGAGAAGGACAGGGATCCCTCACGTTCCACAGTTCATGGAGACCAAAATCTCCCCGCGACCACCGAATTCACTGAAAAACAATGCATAAGATGTAAATACAATATAAATACACACACATACAGACGTGCCCAGATTCATGTGCATGCCCTCAAATGTGACCCTCATAAAAATGTAACTAATTTTGATGGGAGGTTTTGGGTTGTTTTTTGTTTTGTGTTTGTTTAGGGTTTTTTTTTTTTCTTTTTGCATAATTGGCCTTGTTTTGTGTTCAGTGACTGCAAAATGGTAGCGGGTGAGAGTGTTGCCAAACAGCAAAGGATGGTGGTGTACAGGATGACGCTGATAGTGAGGAAGGTGAAGAAGGCAAAGGCAGAGCAGAAGACAAAGTGATGGAAGCTGAAAAAGGAAGAGTGTCGTGTTGTCTTCAAGGAGGAGTTGAAACAGGCTTTGGGTGGTCAGGAGGTGCTTCCAGATGACTGGAAAACTACAGCTAATTTGATTAGGGAGACAGGTAGGAGAGTACTTGGTGTGTCATCTGAAAAGAAAGTAGATAAGGAGACTTGGTGGTGGAATGAGGAAGTGCAGGAGTGTGTACAAAGGAAGAGGTTAGCTAAGAAGAAGTGGGACATTAAGAGGACCGAAGAGAGTAAACAGGAGTACAGGGAGACACAGCATAAGGCAAAGATAGCGGTGTGAAATGCCAAACAGAGGGTGTATGATGACTTGTATGCTAGGTTGGACAGTAAGGAGGGAGAAAATGATTTATACAGGTTGGCACAGCAGAGATATAGAGATGGGAAGGACGTGCAGCAATTTGGAATGATTAAGGACAAACTGGGAAATGTATTGACTGATGAATGTGCTGGGAAGATTGAAAGAGTAATTTGAAGAGCTGATGAATGAAGAAAATGAGACAGAAAAAAGAGTAGAATAGGTAACCATTGAGGACCAGGAAGTAGCAAAGATTACTAAGGACGTAATGAGGAGGGAATTGAAGAGGATGAAGAGTGGAAAGGCAGTTGGTCCTGATGACATACCTGTGGAGGTATGGAAGTGTCTAGGAGAGGTAGCAGTATATTTTCTGACAAGAACATTCAGCATGGTCTTGGAAAGTGAGAGGATGCCAGAGGAATGGAGGAGAAGTGTGCTGATGCCCATTTTTAAGAACAAGGGAGACTTGCAGAGTTGTGGCCACTACAGCGGGATAAAGTTGATGATCCATATGATGAAGTTGTGGGAAAGAATAGTGGAAGCTAGACTAAGGGCAGAGGTCAGCATTTGTGAACAACAGTTTGGTTTCATGCCAAGAAAGAGCACCACAGATGCAGTGTTTGCCTTGAGGATGTTAATAGAGAAGTACAGAGAAGGTCAGAGGAAGCTGCATTGTGCCTTTGTGGATCTGGAGAAAACATATCACAGGGTGCCGAGAGAGGAACTGTGGTATTGCGTGAGGAAGTCTGGAGTGGCAGAGAAGTATGTTCGAGTGGTGCAGGACATGTATGAGAGATGTAAGACAGTGGTAAGCTGTGCTGTGGGTGTGACAGAAGAGTTCAAGGTGGAGGTGGGACTGCATCAAGGGTCAGCTCTGAGCCCCTTCTTGTTTGCTATGGTGATGGACAGGCTGACAGACGAGGTTAGACAAGAATCTCCATGGACTATGTTTTCAGATGACATTGTGATCTGTAGTGAGAGCATAGAACAAATTGAGGTAAATCTAGAGAGGTGGAGGTATGCCCTGGAAAGGAGGGGAATGAAGGTTAGCCTCACTAAGACAGAATACATGTGTGTGAACGACAAGGACCAAAGAAGAAGAAGACCCTCCAGTACCTCTTTTAAAAAAAGCCAGCCTACCACCGAAGTAACGAGGGATCACTGTATATTGTCCTTGAAAGAGGTAACAAATGAAAGGTAAAACATAAGCTGATTGGCAGAGGTATTTAAAATATACTGTACTTCGTGCAGTGATGCTATTTGTTCACCAAGCTCAACCTGTGAAGTTACTGTTGTTGATATGATGCTGTCTCCAGTAAAATACTCCAGTATCTAAGCTGATGAAGTGCTACATGATTCCTGCAAACTCCACACACAGCCCAAATGAACCAGTTAAAAAGCTGTCATTTAAATCCCGTAGAATTAAGAAGCCTCCGATAATCATTGAAACTTTATTAATATTATCATGATTACTGAAAACATACTGACTTCCTGTGGAAAGTGCATTTATTTCTTCCTGAAATTGAAAAACTGCCCATGCTAGCGCAGTTCAATAAAGCCATCATGGCTAGTCATGACCACATCCTACATCTTTGGCTAGATTGTTTATTCAACTGTGCTCTCCAAAGGCAGCATACAGGGTTGTACCAATTGTGCTGCTTTCCTCCCTACACAAACCTGGGGTGGAGTCCAGTATAATGGGATAGATGTTAGGGCTGTTATTTGAAAGGAAAGCTTTATACACTGTTTTCTTGTTCAAAGTACGCTTTTGCAAGTGTTAAAATATGTGTTACATACTGTTACATAATTATTTGTTGCAGAGGATGTACATGTTTACATTGGACATGAGATGATAATATGGTAGCACAGTAGCGCTCTGGTTAGCATGTCTGCTTCACAGCTGGAAGCCCTCGGGGTTTTTTTATGCTAGAGTGTTTCTGTGTGGAGTTTGGCTGTTCTCCACATGCTTGCATGGGTTTCCTCCCTGTACTCAGGTTTCCGCACACAATCCAAACACCACTGTAGGCTAATTAGCTGTTCCAATATACAGTAATTCCAATGTAAATGTGAATGGTTTTGTGTGTGTGTGTTGGCTCTGCAACGGCCTGGCAAGCTGTTTAGGGTGTACCCTGACCTCGCCCAGATTTCACTAAGATTGGTACAGGCCTCCCTGCAACCCTAATTAGGATTAAGTGGCTTACAAAAGTAATTAATTAAATAAATATCTGTCACTCACATACACACACACACTTATTCCCACTCACATCCACATCTCAGGGCAATTTGTAACAGACAGTTAGCCTGATATGCACGTCTCTGTATTGTGGGAGGAAATTCACACAGGCATGAGAACATGCAAACTCCACACAGAAATTTTTCAAGTCGCGGACTTGAACCCAGGACTTTCTTGTTGTGAGGCAGATGCGCTAACCACTACACTACCGGAATGTTGACAAACAGACAACTTTATACACAGAGCAATACACAATGATTTACAAAAGCATAAACAATTAATTAATTAATTCATTCATTCATTCATTCATTTTCAGAACTGCCTCATCCTAATTAGAGTCATGGGGAGGCTGGTGCCCATCTCAGCCAACTCCGGATGAGGGCGGGCAGCTTTCTAGGCCATTGCAGGGCACATAAACAATTCTTAAAATTAATTATTTTAATAAGAAGAAAATCTATATATGTAATAATAATAATAATAATAATAATAATAATAATAATAATACATCAGTGTTTAAACCAATCAGTGTGATTTGAGATTCATGCAGAAAGCAGAGTTACATAAATAAGAAAATTCTCCTAAGTGGCTCCAGGTCACTAATAATGTCACGAGTTTGCATTGCTCATCGCTCTTCAGCAGAGTGCGGCTTGTTTGGGATGAGGCTTAGGATGCTTGAGACAGCTTATAAAAACATTTTCTTCGGTTACCTACACAACTCTTAATGTCTGGCTCTTTAGACGACATTATCTTCCTTTAAAAGCGATAACTGTGCGTCTATGAGTAGACACTCGAGTGTAGGAGGAACCTGAATCATGCAGCAGAGGTGAGAAGACCTAACCCACATTCTACTTTAGACCCAGTAAAAATACCGGACTTGACTTTCTGAAGGTTTGGTTAAATCTGGGGTATTTTCAGAGAAATAATGCAATACTTTACCTTTTAAAGGCTGAGGGTTAAATTATAAGAAAGAGAATCTTCATATTCGAGTTATTTTGACCCAGACTTCCAGTAGACTAAAATTCTGTGTGTAGGATCAGCTTTAACTTTGCTACCGGCTCATGCTACACAATTACCTTCGTGCTAGACAAGTCTAGTAATCGATACAAGGCGAGTTGTCTTTCAAGGATAGTTAATTAAGTATACTGGATCCGAAATGATCCATTTGAACACAGAAGTCTTTTTTTAAATAATAAGGTAGAAATTCTTATTTAAAAATTAAAAACAAGGGTATTCTGGCCCTGCAATGGGCTCCAGCCTTTCCACGACCCTAATAAAAAATAAAGTGGTTCCAAAACAATAAAATGAAAGTAATCTAACACCCTACCCCTGGGTCACCACTTCCCTAATTATTATTATTATTATTATTATTATTATTATTATTATTATTATTGTTATTATTGTTATTATTATTGTGAGGCAGATGCGCTAACCACTATACTACCGGAATGTTGACAAACAACAGCCAACTTTATTATTACTATCAGTTCAGTTCATTTTCTGTAACCACTTAAACCTAATTAGGGTCACGGGGAGGCTGGCGCCCATCTCAGCCAACTTCGGGCGAGGACAGAGTACACCCTGGACAGCTCACCAGGCCATCACAGATTTATTATTATTATTATTATTATTATTATTATGGGCAGTGGTGGGCTGGTGGTAAGGGGTGCTGGCTCACTGATCCTGGGGTTGGGGATTCGAATCCCGCTCTCCACAAGGTTGTCACTGTCCCCCCAGTCCAGCTAACTGGACTATCAAAGGCCGGCCATGTCTCTCACTGTCTATGGTGAGAGGTTCATGAAAAAGAACCATTGCTGCAAAGTCATCAGTGTGTTTCCGCCCTGCGATGGCCTGACACACTGTCCAGGGTGTACTCTGCCCTCGCCTGGAGTCGACTGGGATGGGCGCCAGCATCCCCGTGACCCTAATTAGGATTAAGTGATGAGAGGAAATTATGAATTATTATTATTATTATTATTATTATTATTCATTACCCGTACCACTGGAGCCAATTCCAGTTAACTTGGGTGAGAGTTGGGAGTACCTTAAAGAGGTCACTAGTATGTTGCAGAGTTAACATAAACACAAACAAATACTCACACTCATATTCACACTTATGGACAACTTAGAGAAGCCAGCTGACCTCACATGCATGTTTGAATTGTAGGAGGAAAACAGAGCACCTGGAGGAAGCCCATGTGAGCATGGGGAGAACATCCAAACTTCACATAGAAAAACCAGAGGCATTATTATTATTATTATTATTATTATTATTATTATTATTGTTGTTGCTGGTGTTGTTGGGGCAATGTAGTGGTTAGCATGTCCACTTCGCAGCAAGAATGTCCTAGGTTTTATTCCCAGCTTGGGGGTCTCTGTGTACAGTTTGCATGTTCTCCCCGTGTTTGCGTAGGTTTCCTCCGGGTACTCCGATTTCCTCCCACAGTCCCAAAACATGCACGGTAGGTTAATCAGCTGTTCCAAATCACCTGTGAGTATGAATGGTTGTGTGAGTGTTGGTCCTGTGATGGCCTGGCAAGCTGCCCAGAGTGTACCCTGCCCTAGCCCAGAGTCAGCTGAGATGGGCGCTATGCCTCCCTGTGACCATAATTAGGATTAAGTGGTTCAGAAAATGAATGAGTTATTGTTGTTGATGATGATGTTGTTTTGAATGTATTAGTGAGTAAAGATACGTAATAAGAATGAGTTATAAAACATAACATAAGAAAAATTCAGCTATAGGGCAGTGGTGGCTTGGTGCTATGGTGCTGGATTAATGAGCCCATGGTCAGGTGTTCAAGCCCCACTTTGCCAGGTTGTCATTTTTGTTTCCCCAGTGCAGCGAACTGGGTTATCAAAGGCTGGCCATGTCTCTCAGTCTATGGCAGGGGCATCGAATCTTATCCACAAAGGGCAGGTGTGGGTGCAGATTTTCACTTCAACCAAACAGTAGCCACACCTTCCACCTGTTCCAATCACTTATCATTCAAAGAAAAGAAAAGAAAAAAACTAGATTGGACATTACTGTTTCAATTCTGAAGTGGAGTCATCATGGTGAGATAACCTCGCTTTAAAACTTAACGCAAGGTGATCGCACCACGATGGCCCCACCCTAGAGTTGAAACTTGACTGTGGAATCTATTTTTTTTTTCTTTTTTCTTTTGATGACCGGTGATTGAAACAGGTGTAAGGTGTGGCTACTGTTTGGTTGAAGTGAAAACCTGCACCCACACCGGCCCTTTGTGGATAAGATTGGAAACCCCTGATCTATGGTGTGAGGTTCATGTAAAAGAACCGTTTCTGAAGAGTCAAGAGTAGGCTGCATAGCCATCAGCGTGTTTCTGACCTGTGATGGCCTGGCGAGCTGTCCAGGGTGTATTCTGCCCTCACCCAGCGTTGGTTGAGATGGCCACCAGCCTTCTTGCAACCCTAATTAGGATTACAGGTTCACAAAATGAATGGATAAATCAATGAAGTGTAAAGTTTGTGTCAGTGTTACTGCGAGTTAAATAATTCGTTATTAAGGTGTGGTATGGATGGTCTTTGTGTCTCAGACCTCCTGAGAACCGCTGAGTGCCACAGTAAATCTTCACAATCAAGATAATCGCTGCTTAAAGTGACACTGAATACCACCTTGAAGATTTTGAGCAGAGTGCCTCACTGTAAGGCCCACCTGAAGTGGCTGCAGTAACACAGATGTCAAAGCTATCAGGGAGCTGATGACATGGTCCGCCCACCTTCCTCTCCATGGCAACCATGCTGCCATTCTAGCAGCAGCTAGCATTTAAATCCTAATCAGCATATTAATCACTAATTGCTTCCCCTTACACGCGGCCTGTCGTTCCCCTGGAAGGTGAGCGAGCGTGGAGTTCCTGATTGACACAGAGTTCAGTGGGCTGTTTTAATCACAGTACAGCCTGAATCGGAATATTCTCCAGGTTGGCATGCTGGTGACGCACTAATGACGATGAACACAGGACCGTTCTTTTGGCTGAATCTAAAATGAGTACACCCACTGAAATCAAGCTTAAGTGACTGCTTAGCTCCAACGGCCTCTCCTTCAATGCATGTCACAGCTTGAAAGTTCTGAAGCAGAAAACGGAAAATTGAAGGGCTATTGTTTGCCTGATTAATCACTTTGAAATGAAAGGTAAGCGTCCCCTCCAGGCATACATTTTGAATGTCTCAGATGATTCCAGTCACCTCATATTTTCCAGTGTGACCATTTTTTTTTAGTAATTCCGTGAATCAGACTTTTATGAGACTCATTAGTGACCATTGTGGTTTAAAGTCTACTTGACAGTTCACATATATTCAGGATAAGGCCTGAAAAAAAATTAAGACTTGCTCAACATTTTCAGCTGTTTCCTTTCAGGGGTCGCCACAGCGAATCATCTGCCTCCATCTTTATGGAAGTCATATTGGTGATTCGCATATTTGATCTGGCATAGGTGTTTACGTCGGATTCCCTTCCTGACACAACCCTTTAGCAAGGGGCAGAAATATACTGACGGCTCTGCAGCTCCTCTTTACGAAAGTCAACAATGGTTCTTTTACATGAACCTCTCACCATAGACAGTGAGAGACATGGCTGGTCTTTGACAACCCAGTTAGTTGCATTGGAGGGGGGACTGGCAGTGACAATCTTGTGGAGAGTTGGACTCGAACCAACAACCCTAGGGTCAGCGATCCAGCACCTTTTGCCACTAGGCCACTACTGCCCTTTAAGACTTGCTCAACATGCAGGTTTTTAAGAAGAACAACTTGTTTTGAAATACTATTGTGGGAGCCACTGAGGAATACGGGTTCTCCAGCGAACAGCAAGAAGGTCCTGGGTTTGAGTCCCAGGTACAGAGAAGTCTTTTTTTTCTGTGTGTGTGTGTGTGTGTGTGTGTGTGTGTGTGTGTGTGTGTGTAATTTGAATGTTCTTCCCATGGTGGGTAAGTTTTATGGACTGGTGAGCATATACATGGATCCGTCGCTATTTCGCGCTTTAATTCATGCGGCTTCAGTGCATCGTGTTTTTTTTTTTTTTTTCTAAAAATATTAATCGAATTATAAAATAAGAAAATTAAGGAAGAATAAGAGAAAACATTGAGGAAAATGCCACAAAAACAAGGCCAATTATGCAAAAAAAAAAAAAAAAAAAAAAAAAAACCACCCCCAAAAAACAAACCCTAAACCAACACAAAACAAAAAAAAAAAACCAAAATCTCCCATCAAAACTACTTACATTGTTGAGGTGTACATTTGCGTGTGTGTACGCGCGTCTATATGTGTGTGTAGTTATATTTTATTTTCATCTTATGCATTATTTTTGAATGTTTAATTGTTATTATAAGCATTTATAGCATTGAATATGTATCTATTGATATGATATACACATATACATGTACGTATATGTCAGTCAGGGGTGGGTTGGGGGTGATTCTACTATTTTGATGGTCGTGTGGGGATCTTGGTCCCAATTAATTCCGGAAAGTGAGGGATCCCTGTATTCACTGAATTAAAAAATAAGGAAATTAAGGGGGAATAGTGGAAAAAGTTAAGGAAAATGCCACAAAAACAAGGCCAATTATGCAAAAAAAAAAAAAAAAAAAAAAAAATCCCCAAAAACCCAAACAAACAAAAACAAACAAAAAAAACAACCCAAAATCTCCCATCAAAACTACTTACATTTTTATGTGAGGTGCGTGTCTGTGTGTGTGTGTGCACGCCTTACATAGAAATGTATGTGTATGTGTGTGTATTTACGTTTTATTTACATCTTATGCATGATTTTTAAATGCTTAATTGTTATCATAAGCATTTATAGCATTGAATATGTATTTATTGATATTATGTAGACATATACATGTATGTATATGTCAGTCAGGTTGGGTCGATCCTACTTGGTGGAATTCGACGGTCGCCAGGGATCTCGGTTCCAATTAAACCGTGAAAAGTGAGGGATCCCTGTAGTACCATCTCTTCGTCGAAGGTCAGTTGAGACAGGCGCCGGTTTCCCAGCAAGGATTAAGTGTTTCAGCAAATAAATAAATAAATAAATGAATAAAATACCATAATATCATCCAGAACATAACACACATTCCACACCCTCGCCAATCCTGGGACTCGAATCCAGGAGTTTTCGCTCTGAGGCAGACCTGCCACCGTCTCGCGACAGGGTATTTATAAGTAGTGAAAGCCCCCCCCCATCTGAGATAAGCTTTGTGTAATTTAAACTCAGATCTAATTAAAACAGATGCTGGGTACTAGAATGATACGAGCTGTATAGAACTTCATAAGCAGTACAAAATTCTGAGATCATTAGTTGAAGGAAGTCAGTAGTGTCAAAACCTTTATTGCGTTGACGTTCAGTCAGTGGTTTTCTCCTGAGGATATGCAAACTGACACACATCATTTCAGTCATAATGATAACTGATGCATATAATACAAGTGAGATGTGTTTCACATGATAACCAAGACAGACTGACAATGAGAGAGCGTAGATAAGAAAATCTCCATGATCTTCTGAGTCACACAAAGGAGAGCCTGTTGGGTGTTTTAATTTAATGAAGGCCACAATCACCTTTCGAGTGACATCCTAAAGGAAAGTGCTATACTTGTTTGCCATCTCACCTTTACAGTGATCGTATTTCACATAGTCGCTATTTCCATGCGCTCGTATCACCTGCACAGAAAACATCAGTCAGCTCGAATTCAGTCTAGGAGGAGATTTCATTTTGGCAGGTCACATGACCACACAGGTGTGCTTAAAATCTGACGCATGAATATTACAGTGTTGGGCTGTCACTTAAAAGGTCTTTTTGGCATCAGAGGTCACAGCAACGAATCAGATTGTACCGCACTCTTTTTCAAAGTCATGTCGTAATGGATACGTTCATTCGTGATAGCTGGAATTCAGACCAGGTTTCAATTCAGCTCAGTTTGCATTGCATAAACCTCTTGTATTTTCGACGTAATGAAGGTGAACCTACTGAGGGTGTAGTCTTTGAACGAGCTTCTGCACTTCATACAGGAAAATTGCTTTGCTGTCTCCCTGAAGTTCTTCTGGTGAGTATACTTTAAAAGAGATGATAGCAGGGGGAAAGGTCAGAAAGGAGAACCGGTCCTAATGTTTGTTCCATAGGCTTCATTGACATTTAAATAATAAAGTTGAACAAAGGAGTTGTGGCACAACAGGTATACTTATGCTCAGTGAAATTTTAGGTTTAAATTGCATTCATCCTCAAGCGACTGAGCTATTTCGGAGAATAATATGACCGAATGGGGTCATTTGTGACCCCATTGACCTTATAAAGGAATATTTCTATATAAATTATTGTTTTAGGGTTTTTCATACTTATTACACTCTTTAATATATTTTTCCAGCATCTTATGTAATAAGGTATGGAATTTGATATACGTTTTTTAAAAAAAAAAAGCAAAAACACACACACACACAATGATAGAACAATATTACATTTATTTAGACAACCCGTGTCTGTTACATCTTGTAATAAGCATGTTACCTTTTATTTCTTTGCATTTTTTTTCCTTTGAATCAAAAATGAAAACAAATCATTAAAAAGTAAAGTTACTTTGCATAAAATATGTACGTATTACAATGTGGTAGGATAATTTAGATTTGGTAATAGAAATAATAATTATACGGCTGAACTCTCTGAAACATGTAACTATCAAAATGAAGCACCAGCAATACCATCTGAAGCTAGAAGGTCAAAAATCTCATAGATCTTCATAAGTGACCTCGCACAAGTTTGGATTATACTCGCCACATGGATTGGCCGATCCTTACAAAATTCTATCGACAAATGCAGGACATATACTTTGACAAATCCTGACAAAATTAGAAACATGGCGCCCGAATATATACGCCCGGGATCATATATGACCCCACTCAGTCGCTCGAAGGTTAAGATGAAGAAGTATTGCAAATTAAGCATACTTTATCAAACGTGAAATAGATACTAGTGTTTTTAAATTTTTCGAATCAATAAAGTCTAAATCATAGCAAATGTGGTTCAACGTTGTGTACACGTCTGATGTAGTTGAACCTGAATCTCTGCTTATGCAGGTTGGTTTTATTATAGCAATGTTAAGTGCAAAAATACACTCTGAACTTATATATCCATGCTGACCAGGCTAAAAGCACTAAATCATTTTTTGACTTTTGAAGCCCTGCTTTTTTTTTTTTTTTTTTTTTTTTTTTTTTTCCAATGGCACCTGCCTGTAACTAGCAGTCCTGTCAGGTGCTTGATCATCAGATTTTGCTTTGCTTTGCTTGTTTGTTTTGTTAGGTCTCTGGAGCATATTGAGGGACGTGATTACTTTCGGCTTCATTTAAAACGAAATTATGGACATGCACAATTCATTACAGAGAACCATGCAGTCAGATGACATTAAGCACACTGGTCACTCATTAATTACAAACATGGCATCTGAGGCTATAAGGAATTGATTAGCAGCAGTCAAGTAAAACAAAGATTACAGCGTGAATCTATCAATTATTCACCAACACTAGTATTTTGTAGTTTTTATGTAAACTTTAATCTGTTGCCAGACCAAATGAACAAATTTATCAGGAACAGAAACATCTCCACAGCTCTATGATCAAAGCCTGCTCTCTGTATATGCATTGAATGTTGCATGTGCCAATGAGACCAGCCTATCAGAGCTGTCATCCACAGCAGCCGCAAGAACAACTAATGCGACAGCTCTCTCTCGCTCTCTCTCTCTCTCTCTCTCTCTCTCTCTCTCTCTCTCTCTCTCTCTCAGAGCTCCTGTCATATTTCCACTGACACAGCAACATACACATATGAACAATACATTGTGCCTGTACAAGACCTGAAGGATGCCTAATGACAATGATGCAGAGTCTTCATCAACTGAAGAACTAGAAAGTCTTGCGGTATAATTTTCGCTACAGTACTCAAGGAAATGATATGGAAATATACACATACATATAAACATTTAAATTAGTATTTGTATTTGCATTTTTTATGACACATTAAATTTGTAATGAAATGATGACTATGACATTAAAAGGTGATGTCATTTTTAAGACTGTTTTCAACAACCTCAGAAATGCGACTCTATTTTATACATAGTCCCTCTGTTAAGATTAACACGTGGCCAGTCAGTGGTTTCGGAATTAGTTCAGCACAAGATAGCTAACTAAAGCTTTAGAATTATTTTAGATATTACATTTGCATTTGTTGCTTTCAGCTTGACAAATATAAATTTCAGCTTACTATATATATATATATATATATATATATATATATATATATATATACACTATACAGTCTAAAAATTCATGATTTTTTTTTTTGGTAAAATATTTTATACTTAAAAAGCCAAGTAAATTTTTAAACTGGAAAATCAATTTTAATGCACCTTAAGAATTTACACACACACACACACACACACACACACACACACACACACACACACACACACACGTATATACTAGTCCTTCTAAAAAAATTAGCATATTTTCATTATTTTCTGTAATGTACTGATAAAAATTAAACTTTCATGTATTTTAGATTCATTGCACACCAACTGAAATATTTCGGGTCTTTTATTGTTTTAATACTGATGATTTTGGCATACAGCTCATGAAAACCCAAAATTCCTATCTCAAAAAATTAGCATAATCATGTTCAGGTAGTCTAAACGAGCTATTAACCTAATCATCTGAATCAACCAATTAACTCTAAACACCTGCAAAAGATTCCTGAGGCTTTTAAAAACTCCCAGCCTGGTTCATTACTCAAAACCGCAATCATGGGTAAGACTGCCGACCTGACTGCTGTCCAGAAGGCCATCATTGACACCCTCAAGCAAGAGGGTAAGACACAGAAAGAAATCTCTGAGTGAATAGGCTGTTCCCAGAGTGCTGTATCAAGCCACCTCAGTGGGACGTCTGTGGGAAGGAAAAAGTGTGCCAGAAAACGCTGCACAACCAGAAGAGGTGACCGGACCCTGAGGAAGATTGTGGAGAAGGGCCGATTCCAGACCTTGGGGGACCTGTGGAAGCAGTGGACTGGGCTACAGGTGCCGCCTTCCCCAGGTCAAGCCACTTTTGAACCAGAAACAGTGGCAGAAGCGGCTGACCTGGGCTACAGAGAAGCAGCACTGGACTGTTGCTCAGTGGTCCAAAGTACTTTTTTCGGATGAAAGCAAATTTTGCATGTCATTCGGAAATCAAGGTGCCAGAGTCTGGAGGAAGACTGGGGAGAAGGAAATGCCAAAATGCCTGAAGTCCAGTGTCAAGTACCCACAGTCAGTGATGGTCTGGGGTGCCATGTCAGCTGCTGGTGTTGGTCCACTGTGTTTTATCAAGGGCGGGGTCAATGCAGCTAGCTATCAGGAGATTTTGGAGCACTTCATGCTTCCATCTGCTGAAAAGCTTTATGGTGATGAAGATTTTCATTTTTCAGCACGACCTGGCACCTGCTCACAGTGCCAAAACCACTGCTAAATGGTTTACTGACCATGGTATTACTGGGCTCAATTGGCCTGCCAACTCTCCTGACCTGAACCCCATAGAGAATCTGTGGGATATTGTGAAGAGAAAGTTGAGAGACACCAGACCCAACACTGTGGATGAGCTTAAGGCCGCTATCGAAGCATCCTGGGGCTCCATAACACCTCAGCAGTGCCACAGGCTGATTACCCCCATGCCACGCCGCATTGAAGCAGTCATTTCTGCAAAAGGATTCCCGACCAAATGTTGAGTGCATAACTGAACATAATTATTTGAAGGTTGAATTTTTTTGGATTAAAAACACTTTTTTATTGGTTGGATGAAATATGCTAATTTTTTGAGATAGGGATTTTTGGTTTTCATGAGCTGTATGCCAAAATCATCAGTATTAAAACAATAAAAGACCTGAAATATTTCAGTTGGTGTGCAATGAATCTAAAATATATGAAAGTATAATTTTTATCAGTACATTACAGAAAATAATGAACTTTATCACAATATGCTAATGTTTTGAGAAGGACTGGTATATACATACATATATATATATATATATATATATATATATATATATATATATATATATATATATATATATATATATATAAACATTAAAGGTACCTTTAAAATACAAAATACCTTTTGATAAAATATATTAAATTTACCCATATAAATTTAAGACGAATCAATTTTCTTTTTTTTTTTTTTTTTTTTTTGGGGGGGTGGGGTTTATACTGGTATGTCTAATCACTGATTCAATCACTTTAATGATGTTCAAGAAATTTATTAGGTTAGTCAAGTTTTTAATTATTGTGATATGAATTAAGACCACAGTGCACCACAAATCTACTGAAAATTTTAATCTGATTTGTCAGAAAATATTGCACTATTTTGCATAACTTGACAGACCTGACACTGGGTTAGGTTGTACTTCAAATGATTTATATTTACGCACTTGGCCTGATATATTTATCTTTCTATAGTAGCAGTTTATTCACTATTGATTAGAAAAAAGAATCAGAATACTTTATTGATCTGTGTTAAATTGTTATTCAAGAACAAAAAACCTCATGTGGTAAAGTTTTATGTTCGGAGACGTGAATGTTTGCTTGATCATGTCTCTGTCATCAAATGTATAACAGTGAGAAAGCTTTCCACCATTTTAGACTTTGCTTATATATATATATATATATATATATATATATATATATATATATATATATATATATATATATATATAAATTAAGTCTTCTTCAGGAAGGTCATCATGCTATTTGTTTATAGATGATTTTTGTATAAATGCATGGCCCATTTTATTTTACACATTAATTATATGATATGCATATTGTTCTTTTTGAAATATGTTTTAAACTTTATACCATATGGATGGTGTACAGCAGTGAAAATCTGAACCATTGTAGCAGGGAATTCACACAAGAGTGTGTGTCCTGGACTGAGCCTCCCCCTGCTTCCTGTTAATGCTCTCCGCTCATGTATGAAGACTTTATTGGTAATTTCCCAGAGGAACAGGTCAGTCCATTGGAGGTAGAGGAAGCATTGCAATAGGGAGGCTGTTATAAGTGCTGACCATTACAGCCAGGCAAATATGAGATCTGGCTGAATTGAAACTTTTTTATATTGCTTCTGGTGCGTATTAATGGAGCAAACAGTCCAGCATGCATTTTAAGGATTTTAGCTTTGTTGCTTGTGCTCTGGCTGTATTTGTACTGTGTGGCCAAGACATGAAGTAGAAATAATTCTATTTATTATTGTTTATATTTTTTCCCATTTCTGTCAAAAAAGCATTAAATACATTGCAATGAATGCAAACAACTATGTTCTTCTAAATTCTGATGAAACAGCAGAATAAATTACTTGGTAACAAATGCGCTCTGCTTGATCTTATACCTAAAGGCATTCTTTTAAAGTTTGTACTATAGGATTTATTGCAGCATCAAAACGCACAGGTTTTTCCAGTGGTCATAAATGTTAGCTGTCGCCTAGCATCACTTCTCTTTGATATGCTATTGCTTTTGAGCTTATGCTTGACATTCTCCCAAATCTTTATGTGATATACTCAATGCCCATGTTTTTGACTTCTTTTTTCTGTTCCTGCCATCTGATCTGGCCCGACAGCATTTTTATTTTCCTGATTTCATTCATGATATGAAGGTGCTAGTAGTGACTACACTGACATTTTGCTGAGGTTCTGTAAAGGCTCAGTGTCAGGTTCAGAGATAAAACCAGCACCACCCTGGCTCTCTCTGCCCCGTCCACAGGGCTGCCAGCACCACCACTATGCACTATTGACAGCACGTAGCATTACAAAGGTGCATAAAGTCCACATGCTAGACTGGCCTGGGATATGAGCAACAGAACCAGTCACTTCACTCTACAGTGCTTTAAGTGTGATAGAGTGGCATTCGATTATGACAACTGATAAACTGTACAGATTCATTCTGCATTGAAACAACTGAAAGCTGCATTCATTTGCAGAGAAATTAACATCAGTTTATACACAGTCTTTCAGATGGTTGCTAACTCACACAGATTACATGTGTGGTGTAGTGGATATCACTTCTGTTTCACAACAAGAAGGTTTTGGGTTCATTTCCTCAGGCTGGCAGGTGTGTTTTTGTGTGAAGTTTGCTTGTTTTCCTTTAATTTGCATTAAGTTTCCTCCAGCTACTCTAAGTTCCTACCATAGTCCATACACATGCACATTATGAGAATTGGCTGCTCGAACTTACACCAAGGTGTGCGTATGAATAATTGTTGGTCCTGCAATGGCCCAGAGAGCTATTAAGAGTGTACTCCACCTTTACCCAACCCTAAGAAAGAATAAAGAGGTTCAGAAAATGAAATCAAATGGTATACCCTATTCAACATGATAAGCGCCCAGGGCGCTTAAAAAATTGGAGTGGGTGGGCGCTTATCAAAATGTTTACCAGCGGAGTGGAACGGTAAGTGCTTATATTCCCATCGAGGTGGACAACATGAATAATAACAGAACAATTAAAGAGTTTTACTGGTATTTGTGTTATTCATTTTGTGGTATCGACCAAACTACTTATATGAAAGCTGAAAATAAACAGAAAACAGCATAAATAAAAAAAAAAGACTTTTCCCTCCCAGTGCTGTTCCTTTAAACATTTCCTTTAAACATTTTCCCAAGTAAAATGAGCCAATCAACACGAATGACAACTTCAGCACATAGCAAGTTGAACCAACCAACACAACTTTAGCACATGACAAGATGGCGGTTATTAGAAGTTAGATAAAAACATGGTGGGGAGGAAGGACTTATTGGAACAGGGCACTTATTACGTTGAATGTGATATTTGTATATATTTTTTTATTTGTCAGCATTACTTTGTTAAGCATACATTTCTTCTTTAAGGTGTTTTATATTGTATCTTAATGTACAATTTTGACATGGGATGAAAATGTTGAGGTTCTTTTTGGGAGTAACGAGGATGGATATGATCAGGAATGAGTATATCAGAGGGATGTACAGAGGGACAGCACATGTAAGAGGTTTTGGAGACAAAGTCAGAAAGGCTAGATTGAGATGGTTTGGACATGTACAGAGGAGGGATAGTGTATATATTGGTAGTAGGTGGCTGAGGTTGGAACTACCAGGCAGAAGGCCTAGAGGAAGACCAAAGAGGAGATTTATGGATGTGGTGAAGGAGAACATGAAGGTAGTTGGTGTAAGAGAAGAAGATGCAGAGGATAGGCTGAGATGGAGGCAGATGATTCGCTGTATCGATCCCTGAAGGGAACAGCCGAAAGGAAAATAAGAAGAAGAGGAGTGTATAATTTGACATAAGTTAGGTGAGTTTTGATATACAGTAGTTGACAATTTCATTTGCTTCCTGCTTTTCAGTGTTGATTAATATTAATGTTTTTTCTTTTCTTTTTTTAGTTATTTTGTTTAAGTATTTAAGTGATTTATTTTGTCAATATTTGTACTATTTATGAGTCCTGTTTTCTGATTACGTTTTACATATTCTAAATAAATATTAATTAATACGTGTATTAATGTCTGTACTTTTTAATTTTACAATTTTAGTTATTTAATCATTATTAAAATCATCATTGAGATTTCCTCAAAATTACTTTGTAGTTCTGTTACTTTGGTGGCAGCAGCAGTGTAAAGGTTAGAGAAGTGGCTTTTGAACCAAAAGGTTGCAAGTTCAATTGCCAAACCAGCAGACAAACTGTGTGGTGGTTGTTGTGGTGAGCGAGCTGCACCTTCCCTCCCTACACATTAGTGGCTGAAACGCCCTTGAGCAAGGAACCATACACCCAACTGCTCTCCAGATACCCCAAAGCCCGTGGCAGCCCACTGCTCCATGTGTGTGTGTGTGTGTGTGTGCTCACTTTGGATGGGTTAACTGCAGAGGCAATTATTTCCCTTATGAGATTAATACAGTACTGTATATCAAAAAAACAAAAAACAAAACAAAAAAAAACAATCCACTGCACAATTTAGGTTTAGAATGGAATTTTGGATGTTATGCTAATCTGAGTGTTTTGTAAAAATGAATAACATTTATTATCACCACACTGATCATCATCATCATCATGATTTCTAAAAAATCCGCTTTTCTTGAAAAAAATGTTATCCATAAATCTATCAATCAGAATTATTCACGTTTTTATGTGAGATATTCTGCAGCAATGTATTTTGACAATACAAACACCTCTACCACTACACTCTTTTAAATACAATTAATATGAAATAATACATAATATTTATTTTTAATTAATTATTTTTCTTATTTTACATAAGTGAAATTTATTTATGTCATGCTTAATGTTTGTGCTTTCCTTGACATTAGATTTTCCAACATCATCAATCTTCATGTAATGTATTTTTAAATTCCGAGCAGTCTCACTGGCTAAAATAATTTATAAGTTATTAAATAATCTGATTTTGTAAAATACTCACATTAAGGGGCAGCATTGAGTTGTGACTTGTAAAGTCACAGCCTCTTTACTGTGTATATCATGATATGCTTTCACTTTTCAAAACGCCGGTGCATAAAATATTGCCACACACTTTCCTGCCTGACATTCGCCACCTTTTTTGCTAATCAGAGCCATGTTTCATCCCAGCCCACTCAGCTGACTTGGCTGGAGTTGTGCTTGTGTTTTGTTGTGCTCAGCTCCATGAGAAGCAGCAAGTCGAGCAAGAGGAAAACTCTGAGTTCCCCTAAACCAATCTGGGTGATTAAAACAGAGCAGTGCTTCCAGTGACAGGCCTTGCTATAGACATCTGGAACCCAATGCCCCATGTAAAAGAGACAGAGTGGGAAGATATGGAGTGGATACAATAGGGAAAGGAGAAGAAATGAGAAAAGAAAATAATTATGTTCAACATATGGAGAAAATGATGTTTTTAGAGATTTGTTGACTGCATTGTTGACAGTATTTAGCTTTTTTTTCCAGCCCTAGAAGAACAAGACTTTTAATTTGACAATTCACCACTTCCATTAACACACTTCACAAATATCCGACTCACTCAAAACTGTTCAGATGACATGGTAATGTTTTTAATAAGATTAAAGCCCAAATAAATATGTTGTAGCTTTGATTTAAGTTTCTCGAGATGTATTTTATAACCATTGTGACAACAGGAACCTAAACTCATGGATAATTGATATACATGGATCCCTCGCGGCTTCGCGCTTCAATTCATGCGACTTCAATGCATCGCGGTTTTTAATAAATAAATAAATAAATATTCATCGAATTAAAAAAATAAGGAAATTAAGGAAGAATAGGGAAAAAGTGAAGGAAAATTCTACAAAAACAAGCCAATTATACCAAAAAAACCCTAAACCAACACAAAACAAAAGACAACCCAAAACCTCCCATCAAAACTACTTATATTGTTGCATCTGTGTGTGCACCGCATTTGCGTTCATGTGTGTGCACACACCGTATGTATGTGTGTTGTCTTCTTTTCATGCAATTCCATCTGTATATGAGGGTATTTATATTTTAATTACATCTTATGTTTTTTTTTTAACGTTTAATTGTTATTATAAGCATTTATAGCATTGGATATGTATCTATTGATATTATATACACATATGCATGTACATATACGACAGTCAAGGGGGGTTTTCGATGGTCGCGTGGGGATCTCGGTCCCAATTAACCGTGGAAAGTGAGTGATTCCTGTATTTAAATTCAGTACTTTACTCACCTACTGGGACAAGCGCACTTAGAAAGCTCAAATCTGCTATAAAAAGTAACCGCACAAACCCTTTGTTAGGGTCTACTCTACCACACTTATAAAATGGATTCCTGTGTTAAATTTAAATTGCCCCTAAATTAGCAATCTGAATCCATTTGGGATTGGGAGCATGGGATCAGTAATCCAGCACCCTACCACCAGGCCGCCACTGCCCTATTTAAATTATAAATTAAATATTATAAATGACAGGACGTTTTATAATCTTTGTGACATTTTGAATTCTTAACCAAATTGAAAAGGACATGTCTGGGTGAGCACCCAGCAATCATATAAAAATCAGATTGATCAATCAAAAGGCAGGGGTGGCCCAGTGGGAAGGGGATGGACTACTGATCCCATGGTCGAGGGTTCAAGCCCCACTATTAATGGGTTGTCCCTGCTGTCCCCAGTACAGCTAACTGGGTTATCAAAGGCCGGCCATGTCTCTCAGTGTCTGTGGTGAGAGGCATGCAAAAGAATGCAAAAGAACCACTGCTGACTTTCTTCAAGGGTAGGCTGCATAGACGTCAGTGTGTTCCTGCCCTGCGATGGCCGAACCCCCAGGTTGTACTCTGCCCTCTCCTAGAGTCGGCTGAGATGAGCGCCAACCTCCCTGTGACCCAAATTCAGATCAAGCTGTTCAGAAAATGAATGAATGATCTGTCAAAAATTGGACAAGAAGTTTCTAACAGACAGACAAACAAACAAACACACTCAAATGAATACGTAACTTTCTTGGCGGACGCCAGAGGCTATTTTTGCAACACTCATTCCCTCATTATCCATACTGCTTCTTCTGGTTAGGTTCATGATTAGCCCATCCCTGCCAACTTAGGACACAAGGCTAGGTAAAAGCTGAATAGCTCGCCATTCCATTGCAGGGCAAACCTAAACTCACAACCATTCACACTCACACCTAGGGGCAATTCAGAGCAGCTAATCAATACTACGCATGTGTTTTGGGTTTCAGGTAAAAACCAGAGCACCCGGATGAAACCCACGTGAGTACGGGTAGAGGAGAGAAAGTGAGTCGATCCCATCAAATCATGAAATTGAGATCGTGTAACATGTATCACATTCCAAAAAATTATGAGCTCACGTTACATAATTTTCCATAAGAGAACAATCTGATGATGGTGATGGGATAGTCAGTTTGTGGCTTTAAAATATTAACCCATGGTTTCAATATATTAATTTGTGGCTATGCTTCATTAAAAATTAACTACCGTGTCACTGTGGAGGCTCTGCGTGCTCATGTAATGAAGGAGAGTCATTGCTATATAACAAGCCGGCTTCTTCATTTGTTCAGAAGTGTTGTGTGCTTTAATAACTAATTTGTACTTATACAAAATCTTGACATAATTCAACAAATATCTTGGTCTTTGTCAACCCCAGCATGATGATGTGTGTGCTTTTTATATAGTCTCGCCAACACCTACAGGTTTTGTGTCCATGCTTTCATCTCAGCTTAGCGCTTAAGAAGCAATTATCTTAAGAAAGCAGTGAAAGTGCTTAGATTCTGCTGTCCTAAAGCATTTCTTTGCATCTTTTACGGTATAAATTTTAAACATAACGCTCTACAGGATGCATGATGATGTGTATTGATTTTAAGGTCATTTGTATAATTGGGAATACTCATGCTCCAGTGGATATTCTAATAAAATCAGAGACACAGACTCACACAGGGTAAAAGGGGGACATGGAGACCGCAGGGTTTTTTCTTCCTTAAAGAAAATCCAGAAGTCTGAGATGCCGCTTCAGTGAGAGGGGAAAACTACTGGGCCGTGTTTGGGTGTTTTTGTTCCTTTCAGCAGGACATAATGTTTGCTACATGGACTCTCACACTGTGAATAGCTGAAATGGTATGGAAATAAAGAGCAGGATTATGCTCCGTGCTCAGGCCAAAGGAGAGTCCTGGCTTTAGTGCAGACTCGTTTAACCAGTGGAAGACAACAAGGGAGGTGGCGTGAAATTCACCGTCACAGAACATGTTTTAAAAAGCTTTGAAACTGGATTTGAACTCCGGCTTACAATAAACAGTATTTTAATGTGAATTTTCATGATTTAACACCATCAAATCCCGTTATCGAACTAACATTTAACCCTGTGGTACCTCTCTGGTTGCTATATTCCACTATAGTTTCTGAATTCGAATGCTTAAAACAACATGTCCTAAGATGAATTTCAAAATATTTATCTCATTATTATTTCCATTTTAAGAGGTTTAACCTAAGTATTTGGCATTTATGTACTGGGTTAGATATACTATTATTAAAAGCTAAATTCGAAGCTGGAAGAGTACAAATTGTGTGGTCGTTCCAATGGTCTCCCGTATATGTCATGAACACCTCCCACTAGAACTCTGCATGCAAGAACAGATGAAAAATGATCACTTCTCCAGTTATTTTGCTGAAAGATATAACAGATGGCCTGGTCTTTGTGAATATGCACACAGACGTGTTTTAGTCCGGAGGAATAACAGTCATATACTGAGAAAATTCTGCACCACTTGCACGTTTACACAACATAACAATGTCATTTTGCTCTTTGAAAGATTTCAGTTCATATTATTTGTATATGATGCTGTAATCCCCCCCCCCCCCCCCACCATGTTTCATTTTTTTTTTTTTATTGGTCAGCATGGTGGCACTGACAGCTCCAGTGTCCACAGTTTAGTCTTGCACTCAGCTTACTGCCTGTCTGAGTTTCCCTTCTTTTCCTCAGTCTACTGGTTTCATTTCACTTCCCAAAAATACTGGTAGGTGGATTTGGAAGTCTAAATGTCCTGTACATATGAAAGACTATGTGTGTGGTGCAACATCATAGACTGGTGTCCCATCCGGTTAGACTTCCAGCCTGTTGCTCACTGTTACTGAGATACGTACTAAGATAGATCAGCAGTGATGAGGCAGGATCATGTGCTTCCCGAAGATGAATCTTCTTCTTCTTTTCCTTTCGGATTTTCCCTACAGGGGTCGCCACAGCAAATCATCCGCCTCCATCTCACCCTATCCTCTGTATCTTCTACTCTTACTCCAACTACCTTCATGTCCTCCTTCACCATATCCATAAATCTCCTCTTTAGTCTTCCTCTCGGCCCTCTGCCTGCTAGTTCCAACCTCAGCGTCCTACTACCAATATACTCACCATCCCTCCTCTGTACATGTCCAAACCATCTCAATCTAGCCTCTCTGACTTTGTCTCCAAAACCTCTTGCATGGGCTGTCCCTCTGATGTACTCATTTCTGATCCTATCCATCCTCGTTACTCCCAGAGAGAACCTCAACATTTTCATCTCTGCTACCTCCAGCTCTGCCTCCTGGTTTTTCCCCAGCGCCACTGTCTCTAAACCATACAACATCGCTGGCCTCATCACCATCTTGTACACTTTTCCTTTCATTCTTGCTGATACCCTCCTATCAGACATCACACCGGACACTTTTTTCCAACCATTCCAACCTGCCTGCATACGCTTCTTCTCCTCTTTTCCACACTCTCCATTGCTCTGGATTGTTGAGCCCAAGTACTTAAAATCCTCCACCTTCTTTATCTCTGCTCCCTGTAACCTCACCATTCCTCTTGGGTCCTTGTCGTTCACACACATGTATTCTGTCTTACTGAGGCTAACCTTCATTCCTCTTCTTTCCAGGGCATACCGCCACCTCTCTAGATTTTCCTGCACTTGTTCTCTACTCTCACTGCAGATCACAATGTCATCTGCAAACATCATAGTCCATGGAAATCTTTAAATATTACACTCTTTATAGGAGATAGTAATCAGAGACTAATCAAACTTTGGGGGAAAAGTGAGGTACACACTGAACTGCTGTACAGTCCATCACAGGGCAAACACATAACCTTTCATACATATGCTAAAGGGAGATTTACAGTGAATTAGCCTGATGTGCATTCCCTTGGAATTTGGAAGAAAACCAGTTTACCGTGAGAAAACCCAAACAAGCATGGGGAGAACATGCACAATTCACACTGACATATCCTCGCTGAGCCTGGAACTCAATCCAAAACCCTTCCTGAGGTGAGATGAATGTGCTAACCAGCCACATCAAATAATTGTTTAAAGATCACAATCAGTTAAATTGAACCAGTATAATTAGATATGAGGGTGTGTCATTGGTTCAGGGTTTGAACGTTGTGGCTGACTGTGACATTTTTGGGTGAAGTTTGCATGTTGTCCATGCAACTCAGTTGCGTGTATTTCCTCTGGTTACTCTAGTTTCCTGTCACAGTGCAAAGGCATGTGGATTAGTTAAATTGCCCATCGGTGTGAAAATGCATATAAAATGTTATTTCATTTCAATTTTCAAAAAATTATTATTTTGATATACATACGCTCCCCGACTTACGGTTTTAATTGGTTCCAGACGGCCGAACGTAAGTTAAACGTGAACGTAAGTTGTTACAGTGACGTATGACATATGACATATGATGCTCATACTGTACTATACATTAAATAAATACTATTACCGAATCTCATAAAACACTCCTAAATCAATTATTATAAACATAACATTGTAAAATAATATCACATATATTAAATAATATCAACATTAATTTCAAATAAATTAAATTCAAGCAAAATCATTTCTAATTGATAAATTTTAATCCAATTCACTCATCAAATATCAAATACAGTATCTAATATAACCTTTAAAATTCTCTATGATGCGATCTTTCTGCTTATAAATAGTTCCAATGGTCGACGGATGGTCACATGACATAAAGCTGAGCCGACTCACTTTACATGAAGCTTAAAAGAGCCAATCAACGCTTAAAATATGTGAAGCACTTGCTTGAAAAAAGCGCGGGTTATGCGGACTTTCAGCTTTAAAGTGAGCAAGGGCTTCGTTGAACTCGTTTAGTACTTAGCCAGCACTGATGTGAATCACCAGCAGAGCAGAGAGTTCTCTCTTTCCTGGATTCGGATTTTCATATTTTAACTCTTTTTGCTTAACTGAGTATGCATGGTAGATTGTGCCGATCCAAGCAGATAGTTAATTCATCTCTGTCTATGAGCCTTGCACCCATGCTAGTAGGCTTACGCTTTTGACCAACCATATTTGCTTCGGGTTATAAAAGTCCGCAAAACAGTGTAAACACAAAGATCACAGAGATGACGTCTTAACACAAGAGTAACACGCTATATAACTGATATATATATATATATATATATATATATATATATATATATATATATATATATATATATATATATATATAAACAATATACTAGCCCTTCTCAAAAAATTAGCATATTGTGATAAAGTTCATTATTTTCTGTAATGTACTGATAAAAATTTAACTTTCATATATATTAGATTCATTGCACACCAACTGAGCAGTGGTGGTCTAGTGGTATAGGGTGCTGGATCGCTGATCCAAAGGTTGGGGGTTCGAGTCCCACTCTGCACAAGGTTGTCACTGCCCCCCCCCCCCCCCCCCAAGTGGAGCTAACTGGGTTATCAAAGGCCGGCCATGTCTCTCACTGTCTATGGTGTGAAGCATGTAAAAGAACCATTGCTGACTTTCGACAAGAGTAGGCTGCAAAGCCATCAGCGTGTTTCTGCCCTGCGACGGCCTGGCGAGCTGTCCAGGGTGTACTCTGCCCTCGCCTGAAGTCGGCTGGGATAGGCACCAGCCTCCCTGCGACCCAAATTAGGATTAAGTGGGTACAGAAAATGAACTGAACTGAACTGATGATTTTGGCATACAGCTCATGAAAATCCAAAATTCCTATCTCAAAAATTTAGCATATCATGAAAAGGTAGTCTAAACGAGCTATTAATTATCTGAATCAACAAATTAACTCTAAACACCTGCAAAAGATTCCTGAGGCTTTTAAAAACTCCAAGCCTGGTTCATTACTCAAAACCTTAATCATGGGTAAGACTGTTGACCTGACTGCTGCCCAGAAGGCCATCATTGACACCCTCAAGCAAGAGGGTAAGACACAGAAAGAAATCTCTGAGCGAATAGGCTGTTCCCAGAGTGCTGTTTCAAGCCACCTAAGTGGGACGTCTGTGGGAAGGAAAAAGTGTGGCAGAAAACACTGCACAACCAGAAGAGGTAACCGAACCATGAGGAAGATTATGGAGAAGGGTCGATTCCAGACCTTGGGGGACCTGTGGAAGCAGTGGACTGGGCTACAGGTGCTGCATTCCCCAGGTCAAGCCACTTTTGAACCAGAAACAGCGGCAGAATCGCCTGACCTGGGCTACAGAGAAGCCCCACTGGACTGTTGCTCAGTGGTCCAAAGTACTTTTTTCAGATGAGAGCAAATTTTGCCAGAGAGAGGGGCCAGTTGAGGTGGCTCGGGCATCTGGTTAGAATGCCCCCCGGACGCCTCCCTGGTGTGGTGTTTCGGGCATGTCCAACCGGGAAGAGACCCCGGGGTCGACCTAGAACACGCTGGAGGGACTATGTCTCTCGGCTTGTCTGGGACCGCCTCGGTGTCCCCCCGGGAGAGTTGGAGGAAGTGGCTCGGGAGAGGGATGTCTGGACCTCTTTGCTAAGGTTGCTGCCCCCGCGACCCGACCCCGGACTAAGCGGAAGAAGATGAGATGAGATGAGATGAGCAAATTTTGCATGTCATTCAGGAATCAAGGTGCCAGAGCCTGGAGGAAGGCTGGGGAGATGGAAATGCCCATCTGAGATCCAAATGCCCACAGTCAGTGATGGTCTGGGGTGCCATGTCAGCTGCTGGTGTTGGTCCACTGTGTTTTATCAAGGGCAGGGTCAATGCAGCTAGCTATCAGGAGATTTTGGAGCACTTCATGCTTCCATCTGCTGAAAAGCTTTATGGAGATGAAGATTTCATTTTTCAGCACGACCTGGCACCTGCTCACAGTGCCAAAACCACTGCTAAATGGTTTACTGACCATGGTATTACTGTGCTCAATTTGCCTGCCAACTCTCCTGACCTGAACCCCATAGAGAATCTGTGGGATATTGTGAAGAGAAAGTTGAGAGACATCAGACCCAACACTGTGGATGAGCTTAAGGCCGCTATCGAAGCATCCTGGGCCTCCATAACACCTCAGCAATGCCACAGGCTGATTACCTCCATGCCACGCCGCATTGAAGCAGTCGTTTCTGCAAAAGGATTCCCGACCAAGTATTGAGTGCATAACTGATCATAATTATTTGAATGTTGACTTTTTTTTTTGTATTAAAAGCACTTTTTTTATTGGTTGGATAAAATATGCTAATTTTTTGAGATAGGAATTTTGGGTTTTCATGAGCTGTATGCCAAAATCATTCGTATTAAAACAATAAAAGACCTGAAATATTTCAGTTGGTGTGCAATTAATCTAAAATATATGAAAGTTTAATTTTTATCAGTACATTACAGAAAATAATGAACTTTATCACAATATGCTAATTTTTTGAGAAGGACTAGTATATATATATATATAAAACTTAACTGGGAAGAAGGAGGGGCACATTCAGTCTGTCGTTTGTAAACAATGGACGCAGCATCATTACGTCATTGCATCATTACGTCAGCGTACTACGTCGGTACGTCTAAACTCAAAATTTGACTTTAAAAAAAACATAAAAGCGAAAAAAAAACGTAAAACAGATGAACGTAAGTCAGGGAGTGTCTGTACTACGAAGCAAGTGGTGGCCTGGTGGTAAAGGTGCTGGATAACTGGTCCTAAGGTTGGGAGTTCAAGCCCCACTCTCCATAGGTTGTTTGCAAGGCCGTTAGTGTGTTTCTGCCCTGCGGTAGCCTGGCGAGCTGTCCAGGGTGTACTCTGCCCTCGCCCAGAGTTGGCTGAGATGAGTGTGAGCCTCCCCGTTACCCTAATTAGGATTAAGCGCATACAAAAAATAAACTGAACTGATTTTGATATACTGTTTTATTCCCAGAAGGAAACTTATTTCCTCTGCATTTAACCCATCCAAAGTGAGTGCACACACACACTTAGAGCATTTGGCTGCCACACACACATTGGGGTGCCTGGAGAGCAGTTGTGAGTTAGGTGCCTTGCTCAAGTGCACTTCAACCATTTATGTGTAGGAAGGGAAGGTGCTGCTCACTCCCCCACCACTACACAGTTTTCCTGTTGGTTTGGAAATTGAACCACCGACCTTTTGGTCCCCAAGCCACTTCTCATGCTTGCTCTGCAATACACTGATGACTTGTTCAGGGTGTACTCCAGGTCTCACTTCAAGTGAACTAAGGTTGGCTCCAGCTTCCTCATGAGATAATGGATATAATTAGACATGATCCCTTCTTGTCAAGAATGGAAGTCAGCAGCCTTTTATGAAAAAGTCTAACCAAGACTGATCTATATATATATTTTTTTACAATGGAATGAGCATGATATCTTTGTCTCTCTTGTCTTCCTCAGCTGTGAAGTAACCATTAGGACAGGCGGCTCAGGATGAAAAGATGGCAACCTTGCTGTTTCCACCGGGTTCCGACAACTTGCACCGGTTCACTCGTGAATCCCTGGCTGGCATTGAGCAGCGGATCGCCGAAGAAGAGGCGCAGAAGGCCAGGGAGTACCAGGAGGACTTGGGTGATGTGGAGGTTCCCAAGCCTCGGGCAGACCTGGAGGCCGGGAAGCAACTCCCCCGCATTTTTGGAGACATTCCATCAGGACTTGTGGGGGTGCCGCTGGAGGACATCGACCCATATTACTTCCAGAACAAAAGAGTGGGTGGTGAAGTTTCATACCTATGCTCACACACTCATAGCATAAGCACACACAAACCAAAGAGAGTGTTTGGTGATAACTGCTCTAGTTCTTTCAAAATATTTATGTATAGCATTTAAAGGGAAATTACTGAAGGTATTTAAGTACGCTACACCTGACTGGTCTGTATCTAGGTAGTTTGGTACACAGCCAGCTGCAATACACTGTGTGTTGAGACACCTTTCCGTTAGCCAGCATTAACAGTTTCAGCAGTTTGTGCTGCCGTAGCTCTTCCTTGAGAACAGACCAGATATACTATCCTCAGTGCTCCATACACATCAATGGCACCCTTGACAATTTACTGTTTGTCCTTCCTTGGACCCTCATTTGTAGGTACTGACCACTGATGCATACCAGGAACACCCCACAAGACCTGACGTTATGGAGATGAACAGACCCTGATCAGCCATAACTTTAATAGCATTATGAACACTGAGAGATGGAGTGAACAATATTGTCTCATTACAGTGGCACCTGCTAAAGAGAGCTATTTGGAAGAAAGTGAACATTCAGTTCTCAACGTTGGTGTATAGGAAAAAGGAAAAATAATAAAGTATAAGAATCTGAGTGACTTTAAAAATGGCTAAATAACTGGGTCCAATAATCTCCAAAAAAGCAGGTCAAAAATATGTGGGGATACGGGGAGGGGGTGAGACGCTCCCGCGTTGCGCATCGACAAGGTGCATGACTATGAACCCACAGATCGCAAGTTCAATCCAGGTTAACGCCACAGCCTCCATGACTGGCAGTCCATGGGATCTAATTGGCCAAGCGCTCATGGGAGAGATGGATGGCATATGCTTACTTCCCTGTCACTCACAGCGATCACCAGCCATCATGAGCATCTGTGAGCTCATTCGTACAAAGGGACAGATAGTGCTTTCCCTCTGAATGTGTTCGACCGATCTCAAATATGCATGTGTCACAGTTCAAAAACAGGAAATTGGCTAGCATTGCATGTCACGCAAGGGGCATGTGCGTGCTTTTGCCCTGGTTGGTGGTGGTCATGAGATAGGGAAGGTAATACAGTGGTACCTTGACCTACGAGTGTCCTTATAGCGAATTTTCCATGATACAAGCTTTGATCCTACCAAAATTGTACCCCATCCAATGAATGTTTAGCCTCGTATTCTTCGGAGTGTATTCCTCTATGCTACAAGAACGCCTTGTGCTGTGCTTCTCAATTATTTTCTGTGACGCCCCCTCTAGGAAGAAAAAAAACAAAAACATTTCGCACCCCCAGCACCCCGCATGTGACTATAAATAGTGTTTACTGCACTTCATATCATTTGCTCTGTGCTTTTTCCCCACACCATAGTGTGACAATGAGAGTGCCACTGCCAACTACTGTACCGGATGCACAGTTACACTTAATTCTAGAATAGTATGGCAAAAAAGCATGCGTGTCCCACGGCACACTATTTGAGAAGCATTGGCCTTGTGGGAGCTCACCACAAGCCTTTCCTCACTGGCATTGTGCACATGCACAAAATTCTCCTCCTCCTCCTCTTTCTCTGTTACGCATAACCTCCTGCCTGCCCACATGACATCTTTGCCACAGTCGATGATCCGAAGGGTTAGTTGACTTATTGTTGATTCTTGTTTTATTATTATTTATTATTACTTATTATTATTATTATTATTATTATTATTATTATTATTAAATATTTATTGGTTTTTTTCATGTTTATGTTTAATATATTAAGTCAAATATACATGTTTGTGGCAGGTTATATGAGTTTGGGAGGGGGTTGGAATGGATTAATTGGTTTTCTGTTATTTCTTATGGGAATAATTATTTCATCTAATGAACTTGCCCTCAGAACGGATTAAATTCGTAAGTCAAGGTACCACTGTAATTGAGAATTTGGGAAGATGGAGGTATTCATACACATAGGGAGCAAAGTCTAGTATGTAGAATATGATCCCACGAAACCTCTTAAGCACAAACTGCTGAAACTGTTAATGCTGGCTATGTTAGAAGCGTGTCGGAATACACAGTGCCTACAGCTTGCTGCTTATAAGGCTACCTACCTGCGGACTAGTCAGGTGGTATGATTATTATGGCTAATCAGCGTATAAATTTGCTTTAGAAAGTTAAATAGATGTCCTACAGTGCGAAGAATGTTGTTTGATGAAGGGTAACTGTCAGTGCAGATTTTGAAGTTGGCCAGCATAGTTGTTTTATTTGAGCTGATTCAGAGGAACCTGGGAAAAAGGAAATAACTGATGACAAGTATGAGTCACTGAGCTGATGATGGCTGCTAATGCTGGCTCTGCTGCGCTGGCTGGTGTCTTATGCACATTTTCTCTGAGACCCATCACACAAATCTGCCTTTTTATGAATTTCAGATTAGGTTAACATTTTGTGCATTGTTGTGCATGAGAACTTGAAGTATTTAGAGTAACACTCAGCTACTCTTATGGTTAAAGCTAAAAAGAAGCTTAAAAAGTGCAAACCTTATACGCAGAATTACGATTTTCCTCGAATGCTTCCTATCCTAACTTTGACTTACTGTAAGGTTTGTTTCATTTTCAACAGTACATCTATATGTTTGATTGTTGCAAAAGGAGACAAATGTGCATCAGTGACTTTGCTTTTAATAGACCTCTTGACGATGTTATCAGCAAACTATGTCTCCCACGTGCCCTGCACCCATGAAATCCATGGTCCAGCGCAAGCCACAATTGTCAGCTTAATATTTGTTCTTGTTGACACTGACAAGGCCACTGTACGGGAGGATTAAGTCAGTTATCCGAGACTGTGAGCCAAGGAGAAAGGTTAGCCATAATAGCAGATGAAGGGTAGCGTGGTCTTTTTTATTCAGCCCTTTTTATATTCAGTAGAAGGCAAAGGCGCTTGAGCAAATGCTGTTGTTGTTGTTGCAGGCGCTATGTTTTTGGTTAAACCTTCAGGCATGGAGACGTTTGTGCTAGGTTACATAAAAGAAAAACTCACACACATACACACTCTCACTTTATATCTCTTTTTTCATCGCCGAAGGAGTCCTAACTAAACATTCTACTTTTCCTAGTTCATGTTTTTTTTTTTTTTCTGTCTCCTGTATTATTTCCTCTTTTGTCCTCTCTTTTGTTATTTCCCAAATTTCATATGCCCCCACTCTGCTTTCTCTGCAGACGTTCTCCCACAGGATATCTAAGGGAGGGAGAAACAAATAGCAGCAAGCGTGACCCAAATGTTACATAAGGATATGCAATGTGATCCACAAATCACTGCATTTAAAAAGGTTACAGAAGGGCAGGGGGCCAGGATGCCAAGAAAGGTGGCTAGCATGTTCCTAACAATATATTATTCAAAAAGAAAAAAAAAAAAAGAGGAATATAAGATAGAGAGAAAGAAAGATCTGGTGCCACATCATGCTACAGTTCCAGCAGGAAAATTTGCTGACCCTGATGGTGGCAATTATTCTTCATGTGTTGACTATTCACATTATTTATGCGAGGATGAGATGGTATAAATTTAGAGCAGTAAGGAAGCCATGAATCCTGGGCAACCAAGCAGTGCTATTTGTGCAGAGTGAGGATAGAGAGCCTCCCTGTTCCTGTCACCCATAGTGACAGTGTCCCCCGATAGCACATATCCTCCCATTGAACGCTGCTGTAATTAATTTGCTATCTGCTCTTTGCTCTTTGTCTTCTTAAAATTTAGTGGTCTGGGGAAGGAAGGCAGTTTGTTTGAAAGAGCTATGTAAGAGTTTGCCATTGTATGCATTTATTTTATTTTATTATTATTATTTTTTTTATAAATTAGTACATCACTAAGAGGTTTAATAAAAGAAGAGTAGATCAGGTACAGAGCTGTCAAATATTTTTGACTGAAAAATTATGAATGGGGCAGCATGGTGGTGTAGCGGTTAGCACGTCCGCCTCACAGCAAGAGGACCTAGGTTTGATTCCCAGCTTGGTCGTTTCTGTGTAACGTTTGCATGTTCTCCGCCTGCTTGTGTAGGTTTCCTGCGGGCACTTCAGTCCAAAGACATGTCCAAAAATGTTGCACAGTCCAAAACATGCACAGTAAGCTAATTGGCTGTTTCAAATCACGCCTAGGTGTGAGAGTGAGTGTGAATTGTTTTGTGAGTATTGGAGAATATTAACATTTGTTGGCCCTGCAATGGCCTAGCGAACTGTCCAGGGCATACTCTTCCCTCGCTCAGAGTTGGCTGAGATGGGCGACAGTGTCCCCGCGACCCTACTTAGGATTAAGTGGCTTAGAAAATGAATGAAATTATAAATGGCTAATTGGAATATCTTTGATATGCTCCGCCTGTTTTGTCATGACATACACCGATCAGCCATCTAACTGTCAAACTGAACCACACCATTGATCTCAATACGGTGGCATCAGACAGTAGATATAATATTAGGCAGTAAGTGAACATTCTATCCATGAATTTGATCTGTTAGATGCAGTAAAGATGGACATAGATGAGGATGTAAACAACTTTGACGAGGACCAAATTTTGATGGCTACATGACTCAGTTACAGCACCTTCTAATCTGCAAATCTTGCTGTTTCCTGATTGTACTGGCAACAACCCACTAAATATGTTGAAACAAAGTAAAACCAGTGAATCGGCAACAAAGTCATAGCCAATGGTCAAGGCTCATTAATGTGCATTGAAAGTGATGGCTCACTCATGTTGTCTGAAACAGTAGAAGAGCTGCCAAACTCAGGTTTAAAAAAAAAAAAAAGTCAATGCTGTTTGTGATATAACGGAATCAAAACACACAATACATCGCAGTTTCTTATGTACTGGGCTGCCTAGCCACAGATTACAGACACTCCCCATCTTACGAACATTCGTTTTACGAACATCCGGAGACACGAACAGGGCTGTCCGAAAGTGAAAGTGAAATTAAATTGAAGAACAAGTAGAAATAGAAATGGAATAAAATCGGCTCCGGCAGGGGGCGTGGCTGACACATACATGCTTTACAACTCCAAGAGAAGCAGAACGATACATTTCTGAACTCATGCCAAAACTTTCATAGAAGAAACTAATTGACTCCAGTATTATAATGAACTGGATAAGCGTGAGAAACTCTCTGTAAATATCAGATCCACTGTGCTGTGCTTGAGAGGAACCAGGAGTTTAAACATGGGACATAATGATATTAATAATGTACAGACGATTATGTAGAGAGAGAGAGAGAGCGAGAGAGAGAGAGAGAGAGAGAGAGAGAGAGAGAGAGAGATTGTATATAGTACAAACTCGTATAGGTTACTTATACAAGGTTTAAACATACGATCCCCTCTAAAGAATGCCCTGTAACGACTTACGAACAAATTCATCTAACGAATGGCAGTCCAGAACCTAACTCGTTCGTAAGCTGGGGAGCGTCTGTATTCAGAATGCCTTTGCAGACATGTATTCACTATGAAAAGGTCCGACAATGGACACATGAGTATAAGTACAGGACCACGAAGCAGTATAAGAATGTGGCGTGGTGTCTGGATTATGTTTTCTTTTACATCATTAGGATGGCCGTGTGTGTGTGTGTGTGTGTGTGTGTGTGTGTGTGTGTGTGTGTGTGTGTGTGTGTGTGTGTGTGTGTGTGCACCACAATGTAGGCAGCCCAGCAGAGTCAATGTGATGCACTGGTCAATGTTATGCAGGGAAATCATGGGTCCTGCCATTGATGTCGATGTCAATTTAATACGAACCACTTATAACTGCATTGCTGCTGAGAAGACACACATCATTCATTCATTTTCTGAACCGCTTAATACTGATTAGGGTCAGGGGCGGCTGGCACCCATCTCAGTTGACTCTGATTGAGGGCAGAGTGCACCCTGGACAGCTCACCAGGGAAAAAGTACGCTGACGGAGTGAGCAGAGCAATGACAATTGTTGACAGTGGGACTTGAACCAGCACCTTAACACCAGGCCACCACTGCCTGAGAAAGTACACCTCTTCATTCAATTGGTATTCCCCAATATCACTGGCCTCTTTGATCAAAACTGCAGAAAAGGATTAAGTATGGTTAGAAGTGTTTACTTGGCCTCCATATTCTTCTCGTCTCAATACAACCATGCATGTGTGGGATATGCTGGACAAAAAAGTATAATCCATGGAAGCTTCAGCTCACAACTTACAGGACTTACTGAATCTGCTACTGACAACTTGGTGCCATGCTGTATATCCCAACAAACCTTTAAGAATCTAGTGAAGTATATGTGCTGTTTTCCTATCAAATGTGGGATCTACTCAGTGTTAGGCAAGTCGTCCTAATGTAATGGCTGCTTGATGTACATATAACAAGCTACTACTGTATAAGCCTGAATCAATCCTTTGCTTTGAATCTTTTCATGAGAAATAAACAGAAGCATAAGACTCAGTGGATGGCACAGTGGTTCAGTGGTTAGCACGTTCACTCCATAGCATGCACAGTCTTGGGTTCATACCTCAAAGCCAATTACAGATTTTCTGTGTGGCATTTGTATGTTCTCCTCATGTCTGTGTGGTTTCATTTGGGTATTCCAGTTTCTTTTCACAGTCCAAAGATATTCAGTGTAGATTTTAGGACAACTGGCTGCTCTATATTACTATTCTATATTATATTAAGTGTGTATGTGAATGGTTGTATCTGCTTTCTTTCTTTCTTTCGGCTTTTTCCCTTTTACTCGGGAGTCGCCGCAGCGAATCATCTGATTCACACATTTGATTTGGCAGAGGTTTTTACGTCGGATGCCCTTCCTGTCACAACCCTTTAGCAAAGAACAGAAACACGCTGACGGCTTTGCAGCTACTCTTTACAAAAGTCAGCAATGGTTCTTTTACATGCCTCTCACCATAGACAGTGAGAGACATGGCCCGCC
>CM045728.1:22649849-22687349 GCA_024760905.1 Plotosus lineatus
AAAGAATTACTCTGTAGGTACTGTGAGGATCTGCCCAGCCCCACTTTATGAAAGTTCTCCTTCTAGGGTAGCGGGACCAACTGTATGACCCACCCCAACAACAGCGATGCCCAGTGTTATTCCAGCATCAAATATTCACTTTATCTCAGGTATTAGAGGTATAATATTAAAGACAAGGGCATGGTTTGTGTGTGCGTGTGCTGTCTGAGTGGTGAAAAGTACTCACTTCCAGGCGACGGCACAGACGCCACACGCCTGCGCTAATAGCAGATTACCCGCAGGAGTGGGCGACTGGAAACATGTTTGATTAGCCAGTGCCACAAGAGCACAGTCATAACTTGCAGTCTAACAGAGAAGGCAGAACGCAGCCCCGTCGCTCCACGCTGAAGTGATTGCACTCATTAGAAAAATGTGAGAAATGCAATTCACAAATCAGTGTGTCGGCGCCAGGCAACATAAGCAGCCTATCGGAGGGGGTGAAATAACCTTAAGACAAGCTGCCGACAACACATGCTCTCCAGCACGTCCAAGACTTGACAGGCCATTCTGGAGAATCAGAGGACTCAGATTGCAGCACTATAAGATTTGTTCCCATGAAACGGATTTACGCATAATTGATTAAGCTGAGTCTTCAAAATAAGGTCTTAACAGCATTCTGGCAGCTTTCTTTGGCTGTGAAGCTGAAACTGACTTTTCCCAGTACAAATGAGAGCAAATGTGTGGCGTGCCTTTGTCTAGCCAGTCAGCTGTGTGTGGTTATGATGCACTGTGAATAGTGCAGGGTAAATGCTGGCGTAACATGAGAGCCCCCATAGGCTGGTAATTGAGGGTTGATAGTACTGACTCTGCAACTTCCATAATCAGGAACATTTCTTCATCAGTCACAGAAAAATGATTACACAGGGTTTTTTTTTTTTTTTTTATTCTGTATAGGTGGTCACATGATGATAAACCTCCCACAGGCTAAATTTAAAATAATGCTGATTTTCTTATGTGTGGTTGAATTAATTAACTAATATTGGAGTAATTATAATTTAAACAAATTTAAAATGGAAGGTATGGAGAGACAGAAAGAGGGGGAGAAAGATAATAATTTAATTTACTTTATTTTCTACCGTGTAAAATAATTTTCTCAAACTAGATATATCATGGGGCATGAAACCCTGTGAGGTGAGTTTCCAGGCTCAGAGAGGGTGTGGAGTTTGCATGTTCTCCCTGTAGTTGTGTGGGTTTCCTTCGGGTACTCTTGCTTCCTCCCATAGTCCAAAGACATGCATATTAGGCTAATTGGCTATTCTACAATGTTCCTAGATGTGAGTGTATATGGGTCATTGTCTGAAACTGGTACAATGATGTGTGACAATCACAATCCCTAAGTTCCAATGAAGTCCTGCTTATTTCTCTCTATATTAAATATAAACTAATTAACCATCGTTTCAAAGACTGTAAGTGAACTGCTTCATGCACATAACTGCAATTTTATTACCGTAGTAGCAAACAGTAATAATACTTTTGTAACACCAAATTCACATTCCAATTCATTCATGTATGGATACAGAATTCGTACCTTTTTTTTTTTGGTGATTAAATTAATTAACGCCTAGCTTTGTTTGAAATAAATACACTTCAGGAGGCCCCTTCTCGAATCGCCACTTTATCATGGTGGAGGGGTTTGCGTGTCCTAATGATCCTAGAAGCTATGTTACCAGGGACATTATGCCCCTGGTAGGGTCAACCAAGGCAAATAGGTCCCAGCTGAAGGTCCAGATAAAACACGGCTCAAAAGATCTCTATGGAGAAGCAGATAAGGACACAGTTTCCCTTGAGCAAAAGCAGATTGTCGAGGTTCCCACCTTAGAACCAGGCCTGGGGGAGGGGCAAGTGCCTGGTGGTCAGGCTTCTGTCCATGGAGTCCGGCAGGGCTCAGCCCGAAAAGGAAACATGAGTCCTCACTCCCATGGACCCGCCACCTGTGGGAGGAGCTATAGGGTCGATTGCATTGTGAGTTGGGTGGCAGCCGAAGGCATGGGTAGTTACTGACTCTGACCCTTGGGGCATTGAATGCCACCTCTATGGCAGGGAAGGAGCCTGAGCTGGTGCGTGAGGTTGAGAGATACTGACCAGATATAGTTGTCATATATAGACTCACCTCAACACAGAGCTTGGGCTCTGGAACAACCTATCTCGAGAGAGGCTGGACCTCATTCCTTTCTTGAATTACTCATGGGGAGAGGCGGCAAGCTGGTGTGGGCATCCTTGATCTTTGTTGCCCCTATCTTGATGCCCAGACATGGGGGTTCTCCCCAGTAGACAAAAGGGTAGCTTCCCTCAGCCTTCGGGTGGGGAGGACGGGTCCTGACTGTTGTTTGTGCTTATGCACCAAATGACAGTTCAGAGTACCCACCCTTTTTGGAGTCTTTAGGGGGGCTGTTGGAGAACGCTCCTCTGGGGCTCCATTGTTGTCCTGTGAGACTTCAACGCTCATGTGGGCAATGATAGCGTGACTTGGAAGGATATGACTGGTAGGTATGGCCTCTCCAGTCTGAATCTGAATAATGTTTTGTTGTTGGACTTCTGTGCTCATCAAGGTTTGTCCATCATGAACACCAAGTTCGAACATAAGGGTATTCATAATTGCATTTGGCACTAAGACACTGAGCCACAGTTTGATAATCCACTTTTTAATCATAGAAGAGCAGAGTTGAGCGGTCAACCGATCATTACCTGGTGGTGAGCTGGCTTAGATGGCGGGGGAGACCGCCCTCCAGACCTGGCAGGCACTAGTGTGAAGTTGGGGTCTCCTGGGAATGTTTGGCTGAGTATCCTGTCAGAGGTGCCTTTAACTCCAACCTCCGGCTAAGCTACAACCATATCCCGAAGGAGGTGGGGAACATGGGATTCGAATGGGTTATGTTTCATGTCTCCATTATTGAGGTAGCAGTCCACAGCTCTGGTCGGAAGGTCATCAGTACTTGAGATGGTGGGTAAATCCTGAACCCGGTGGAGTACACCTTTGGTGAAGGGGTCATCCAGCTGAAAAAGGAGGCCTAACAAGTGTTATTGGCCTGTAGAACTCCCAAGGCAGCGGATAGGTACTGGCAAGCCAAACATGCTGCAGCCCGAGCTGTCACAAATGCAAAATCTTAAGCGTGGGAGGAGTTCAGAGGGCCTGGAAAGCGATTATCTGTTGGCCTTCAAAAGGTTCTTGACTACTATCGAACGTCTCAGGAGGGGGAGGAAGTTCTCCACAAATACTGTTTACAGTGGAAATAGGGAACTGCTCACCTTGACTGGGGATGTTGTCGGGAGGTGTAAGGAACACTTCGGGTACCTCCTCAATCCCTCCATCCTCCGTGGAGTAGAAAGACCCTCAGGTTTTGTGTTGGGGTCCACCCATCACTGTGACATCAGCTCCAGTGATGGGTGGACCCTCGAGTTTTGTGTTGGGGTCCACCCATCACTGGGGCTGATGTCACTAAGGTACTCAAAAAGCCCCTTGGTGGCCGGAATGTGGGGATGGAAGAAATCCACCCTGAATATCTCAGGACTCTGGTTGTAAGAATGTCCTGGTTGGCACAACTCTGCAACATTGTGTGGCCATTGGGGACCGTGCCTCTGGATTTTCAAAACTGGGGTAGTAGTCTGCTTTTTTTAAAAGGAGGTACTGGAGGGTGTGTTCCAATTATCATGGAATTGCACTCCTCAGCCTACCAGGGAAAGTCTATGCAGGGGTGCTGGAGAGAAAGATCTGATCATTGGTTAAACCTTGGATTCAGGAGGGACAATGTGGTTTTTGTCCTCACCACAGCACTCTCAATCAATTCTATACACTCTCCAGGATCCTGGAGGGGGCAGGAGAGTTTGCCCAATATGTCCACATGTGTTTTGAGGACTTAGAGAAGACTTTCAACTGTGTCCCTTGGGCTATCTTGTGGGGTGTGCGTTGGGAGTATGGTGTCGCCGACCCTTTGCTACATGCCATTCGGTCTCTGTATCATTTAGAAACAGTGGCACTAAGGAAAAGACATTTAGAAACAGTGGCACTGAGGAAAAGACAGGAGGCAGAGCTAGAGGTAACAGAGATGAAAATGTTGAGGTTCTCTTTGGGAGTAACGAGGATGGATAGGATCAGGAATGAGTACATCAGAGGGACAGCACATATAAGAGGTCTTGGAGACAAAGTCAGAGAGGACGGATTGAGATGGTTTGGACATGTACAGACGAGGGATAGTGAGTATATTGGTAGTAGGATGCTGAGGTTGGAACTACCAAGCAGAAGGCCTAGAGGAAGACCAAAGAGGAGATTTATGGATGTGGTTGAATGAGGACATGGCGGTAGTTGGTGTAAGAGAAGAAGATACAGAGGATAAGGTGAGATGGAGGCAGATCATTTGATGTGACGACCCCTGAAGGGAACAGCCAAAAGGAAAAGAAGAAAGAAGATTCGGTCTCTGTATCACCAGAGCCAGAGCGTAGTCTGTATTGGTAACAATAGGTCAAATTCATTTCCGGTGAGTGATGGAGTCTGCGAAGGCTGTCCTTTGTCACCAGTTGTGTTCATAATTTTTATGGACAGAATTTCTACCCGCAGCCGCAGCGTTGAGGGGTTCTGGTTTGGTGGCCAGAGGTCTTTGCTTTTTGTTGATAATGTCATCCTTTTTTATTCATCAATCTGGGATCTCCAGCTCTTATTAGAGCGATTTGAAGCTGAGTGTGAATTGGACGGGGATGAGAATCAGCACCTCCAAGTCTGAGGCCATGGTTCTCAACTAGAAAAGGGTGGAATGCACCCTCTGGGTTGGAATGAGGTCCCGCCCCAAGTGGAGTTGTTGAAGTATCTCAGGGTCTTGTTCATGAGTGAGGGAAGGATGGAGCGGGAGATTGACAGGCAGATCACTGCATATTCTGCTGTAAAGTGGAGCTTGTACCGGTCTGTCATGGTGAAGAAGTCATTGAGCTGAAAGGCAAAGCCTTCAATTTACCAGTCAATCTACATTCCAATCCTCACCTATGGTCACGAGCTTTGAGTAGTGACTGAAAGAACAAGATCGCAGATACACATGGCTGAAATAGGCTTTTCGTTTCATCATCTGGGAAGAGTTCGGAATAGAATCAGTGCTCCTCCTCATTGAAAGGAGCCAGTTGAAGTGACTTGAGCATCTGGTTAGAATGCCTCCCGAATGCTTCCCTGGTGTAGCATGTCCAACTGGGAAGAAACTTCGAGGTCGACTCAGAACACGCTGAAAGGATTATGTCTCTCTGGTGCCCAGTGCCCCTCTCCCCACCCCCGAAGAGATGGAGGAAGTGGATAGGGAGAGGAATGTCTGAATCTCATTGCTTAGGCTGCTGCCCTTGAGTCTGACTATGGATTAAGTGGAGAAAGATGATGGTGATGGTGGTGGTGATGGTGGTGATGATGATGATGATGGCATTTCAGGAGGAATTCGATTGTACAGTATATGTAGTAACATGTAGACCTCACCCCTCACAGAAAAAAAATGGGCCAGTTCTGTATGTAACTGACATTGACATCACTGGTTACATATAGAACAGTAAACTCATGTGCGATTCTCAGTCCACAATGTAACAAAAACAGGAATTTCTGCTTTGAATGCTAATTTTAATGTGAGATCTTTGTTGTAAGCTTTGCTGTTAGCACTTTGAGTTGATATTATGGTGATAGCATGGTGCGAAACATAAGGAACAAAAAAGTCACCATTTTTGTCCACATAATTAAATCAATTCTGCAAAAAATCATGTTTTTGTCCCCCCAACCCCCTGCTGTATGTCTCAGAGTTTTGTCTGACATGTTGTCTGTGTCCATGTGATATGTTTTGAGCAGGGAATTCTCTTTTAACTCTTTATAGTTTTTGAAATACAGTATATTAGATATCAAAGTATGAATCATTAAATTTGACAAGGTTTCAGAGAATGACCCGTGTGCAGACTGTCCTTGAGATGGAATGGCGAGCTGCTGTACACTACCTTCACTCTGAGTCAGATGCAATAGAATAAAGAGATTCAGCCAATGAGTGAATGAATGCATCATGGGTGTGGGATGGAAAGAGAGTGAGAGAGAAGAACATAATTTATTTTATTTCTTTATATGTCTGGGAATTTATACATATGCAAACCAAAGAAGGTAAATACTGCACTGATTGTAGCTATGAGTTATAAACTCTAGTTGTTAATAATATCCTTAATATAAATGATTGTGCTACACCTTGCTGTTTGCTATTAGCCATTTACATGGATAGTCTAGCAACAGACGAAATCTGGATGCTACCCTATGCATTTTCACAATTAAGATGAATTTTAAAGTGGAATTAAACAAAAATTTCAGGGGAACGATTAAATGAAAAGCATCTTTTAAGTTCCCGGACGTCAATGACAGAGTGAAATGGAAACATAATAAAGCTCAAAATATGGATATGCAAAGGTTTCAGATTGCCCGTTCTCAGAAAAATGATGAAAATAAGACAACGTAGGAGGGCCACATACTGAGACTGTATTTACAGAAGCAGGATAGGCCCACGCCTCACTGACTGAGTTATAATTTTCAGCATCATTTAGCAGAATGAGCAGATGTCAATTACTGTCAACTGGTTGCTGTGAACAATTCGTTTTTTTAGACCCCTATATTACAAGTTCCATAAACCTGTAATCAAACCATGCTATGAAAACTCTACCGCAAAAAGCAGTCCCACATAAGAGTCTGACACTACTTTTCACTTCTTCATGCTCTATTTGTTCTGATTATTTAATTTTAGAGGATTTCCAACATCTTCTGCAAGTAATATTTAGATCTGAAATGCGAGGTTTGACTAATTGAACAGTGGCAAAAGTTTTTGCTCTTTGGATTTTTATTCCAGTAACTTTTTAAAAATGCATTGTCATCATCATCGTGATCATACCTCCACTGGGACTCGAACCTGCTCACAGTCAACCTCACCTCTTGCACAAAAAATCAGCAAGGATTGGCTCCAACACCTCTAAGTCCTGGTCTCAAGTGTTTCTGTGTGGAGATTGTATGTTCTCCCTGTGCTTGCATGGGTTTCCTTTGGGGACTCCAGTTTCCTCCTACAGTCCAAAATACATGCACATTAGTCTAATTGTTCAGGATTGCCTGTTGGTGTGGATGTGAGTGGGAATAGTTGTGTTTGTTTCTGTGCTATAGTTTGGCAAGCTGTTCAGGCTGTATCCCAAATTTGTCTACTATTGGCTGAGATAGGCTCAGTCTTCATGTGACATTAATAGGATTTATCATTTCGAAAAATAAGTGAAAGAATGATGATGATGATGATGATGATGATGATGAAGAGGTATGAATATAAATTTGCTATTGAAACTTAGTCAGGGTCACACTGAATGCACAGGCAGCCCAAATACCCACAAACATTGACGCCTAGAGACAGTTTAAAGTAGCCAATTGAATGGCATGTGGATTGTTAGCATTTTACTCATCCCGTTCAGGATATATTCTCATCAAATATTCCTTTCTGTTCATTCAGGCATAAGAGTCTTCTTAAAAGGACTTGAGAAAAATCATCCCTGCATTCTTGCATCTTAACAATGTACCAAATGACTGATTTTCTCACCTGATAAAATATGTCATATGATGCTTTATCTCCAACCTGTTATTGTAATATTTCCATCTAATCATAGGCTGCATTCCTCGCACTTCAAAGATGCTTGTAAGCTGAAAGCAACACATGCAAATGTAATATCTATAATAATTCTAAAGCTTTTGTTAGCTATCTTGTGCTGAAATAATTTTGAAACCACTGACTGGCCACGTGTTAATCTTAACAGAGAGACTATGTATAAAATAGAGACACATTTCTGAGGTTGTTGAAAACAGTCTTAAAAATGACATCACCTTTTAATGTCATAGTCATCATTTCATTACAAATTTATTTAAAATTTTATTTATTCAATACTAATTTATATGTTTATATGTACTAGTATGTATGTATGTATATATATATATATAGGGATCCCCCGCTATTTCACACTTCAATTCATGCGGATTCAGTGCATTGTTCAGTGCAGTTTTAGAAAAAAATATTAATTTAATTAAAAAAACAAGGACATTAAGGAAGAATAAGTGGAAAAGTTAAGGAAAATGCTGAAAAAACAAGGCCAATTGTGCAAAAAAAACAAAAAAACAACAACAACAACAACAACCCCCCCCCCCAAAAAAAATAACAAAAAAACAATTCAAAACCATCAAAACTACTTACATTTTTATGTGAGGTGCGCATCTCTGTGTGTGTGTATTTATATTTTATTTACATCTTATATATTATTTTTGAATGTTTAATTGTTATTATAAGCATATATAGCATTAAATATGTATTTATTAATATTATAGACATACTGTATACATGTATGTATATGTCAGTCAGGGGGCGGGCTGATCCTACTTTGGGGAATTCAGTGGTTGACTGGGGGGAGGGGGGAGGGGCTCAGTCCCCATTAATCGTGGAAAGTGAGGGATCCCTGTATAGAGGTAAAAGGTTGTATATATGTGACTTTCTGAATGTAGAGATTTTACTTAACACTTTCCTTACATTGTTCAGTCTGTTCATTATGTGCACTATTTTGACAAACTGTTGCTTCATGGCCATGTCGGAACCAGTGCAGTGGGCCAAGTATGTTGAGTAAGTATCCATGCTTTTACTCTCTCTCTCTCTCTCTCTCTCTCTCTCTCTCTCTCTCTCTCTCTCTCTCTGTATAGGCAATGAAGCCTGTCTGGACTAAAACGACTCTCTGTCAATCTCTGTACCTCTTTCTGTTCTCATGACCCTCTTTAACTGTATTGACCTCTGAACTGTACCCTGTTTGTCCTAATATAAAGCTTTGCCAGGTGTTTGTTGCCTTGCCAACCTCAATTAGCAAGTAAGTTAACAATATGACTGTGTCAAGCCCATGACTTTGCTAAGTGCACATCTGCTATGCTACATTGGAATGAAATCATGGTATGGTTGTCATATACTGTAATACCATTCTGCCTTCCTAAAATTTCATTAAAGGGTTAATTCATTCACAGAAAAAAATAAGATCAAAATAATTAAAATGGAACTTGTGGGATATGAATATTTTAAAATAAATTTGACCAACAAAATACTATATATTTATAGAAGAACATGGGTTAAATCTATCTATCTATCTATCTATCTATCTATCTATCTATCTATCTATCTATCTATCTATCTATCTATCTATCTATCTATTTGGTTGCATTGTTGGTTCTGTCTTATTTGTGGTTTATCTTCTGTCTGTGTCTCTCTCCTCTGCCTCTGTGTGTGCCAGTCAGCTTGCCTGTCCATCTGTCTTCCTGTACACTTGTGTGTCGCTGCCATGGTCTGTCCACATAGATCATTGCTCTTTCAGCGTGTTTGTAGATCCGCCTGTTTGTCTCGCAGTGTCTGTTGATCATTTCCAGTGTCAGTAAGGGTCTAGCCACAGTTTGTGAATGCTCTCTGTGCATTAGAACGGATGGAATGGATTTATCCCATGTTTTCCAAAGACCTGATTTAGTTTGCCGTACTCTGAGACTTGCTCTACGGTTTAATTTAACATACATCAGCAGTGATGCTTGTGTCAGCACACATTATAAGTTTACCTTTAATGAAGACCACTGCACTTGTCTCTTTTAGACTCGATGCACTGTCACAAAGCATTTGGGCTTTTTCTTTGTAAAAAGGTGTTGATTGGCATGTAGCATGCAATGAAGCTCAGATGATGGCTAGACCTTTTCTGACCCACTTAATCGTTGTACCTCTCAGCACCTTGTCATCTGATGTGCCTCGCACAACATGCTTCAGATGTGAACAGAGATTTGCAGGAGTTTGAATATGCGAGTTTGCAAATGCTAACATATAATTATACACCAAACGAGTATTTATAATGGAAAGTTTAAAACTGCAAGTTTCCACCAGCATCTTTTGACGAGTGATTATGTTCATTTAAAAAAAAAAAAAAAAAAATCACACTCTTCAACCGAATAAGCTGGGTTTTATTTTTGATTTTTTTTTTTTTCTCATTATGCTACAAGCCCACAGTTTGGTGTGTTGAGAGGTATAATATTCACAGAGCAGATTTGACATAAAAAAGCACTGAACCTAATTAAATGAGAGTGAGAGTGAGAAGGAGAGGAAGAGACAGAAATGTGAGCGTGTACATCAGAATGCTGCATCCTTCATCTCCATCACTATCCGCTACATCACTTTATTTTTTATGGGTTGTTTTTGTTTGTTTGTCTGTCTGTCTGTCCCTCCCCCCCCCCCCCCCCACAAGAGTTTATGCCCTTTCCTGGTTATGGCAAACTCATCAGTTATCAACTGTAAAAGGAGTTTGTCATGCATACCTTAAGGGTTGGTACTGTAATGCATATGTGCTTTTCATGTCTTGTTGATTCTCATAAATGTCTCTCTCTCTCTCTCTCTCTCTCTCTCTCTCTCTCTCTCTCTCTCTCTCTCTCTCACACACACACACACACACACACACACACACACACACACACACACACACACCACACACACACACACGCACGCACGCACACACACACAGTCTTCATTGCTCCATGTCTGTCTTGCGTAAAATGTTCCTCCTTTTCTTTGGATCAGACTATACTTTTAAAAAAATGATGGTAGTCCCTGAACTTTTGACCTCTTTTTGCCAGTGACTCTTAATTTCCTACCCACTTCTCCACCCTATTTTCTTCCCCGTCCTTTGTTTCGTGCCTAGGTACACCTTCACCGGAATCTACACATTCGAATCATTGATAAAAATTTTAGCAAGAGGATTCTGTATCGGACCATTCACCTTCCTACGGGATCCATGGAACTGGCTGGATTTCAGCGTTATCGTCATGGCGTAAGTACAACATCCCCTGGTCTCTTTGACCAAATTTATTCACCTGTCACCACCTCCATTTGTATTAAATTTTAAATTATGTTAAATTAAAAAAATAAATAGTCAACAATCAAATAATAAAATTTACTATAGATTAGGATGATTGTTTATGTTTGCTGTATATTTGGACTATGGTGGAACAGATCAAATGGTCACATCAGTTCCTGTTTTCCAACTTAAAGCTCCAAGTGTACAAGATTTTGCAAATGTCACCCTTTCTGTTAAAATGCTTTTTTTTTTTTCTTGCTGGCTACATGTGAATAACATTTGGTAATGTGAGCTGTGCTACGTTTTTCTTCTTCCATTGTATGCGTTTATCCTATTATATCATACATCGTACATACAACGTACTGTGAGTGTATTCATTCATTGAGTCATTCGTTCATTTGCCATATTATTTAATCCGACGGGGATTGCAAGGCTGTTGAATTTTACCTTAGCCAACACTGGCTAAAGGCTGGGTACATCCTGAACAGCTCATGTGTCCATAGCAGGGCAAACTCATGCGCTGATACAAAATACAACCATTTACAGGTATACCTTGACTTAAGTCATTTCGAGTTAAGTAGTTCTTGATTATACGTTGGTTTTCAAAACATGTATGGAAAAATAAAAAAATAAATAACAATAAAATTTACATCATGAAAATCATATATATTATATTATGTTATATATATTTAGTATATTAAATATTATACTTATATACTGCACAATATATACATATATGTATGTGTATAATATAATACAAGATACGTGTCAAGAGAAGAACAAAGGACTGTATGTCACGTTTGTGGACCTGTCCAAAGCGTGTGACGCAGTAAGCAGGAAAGGATTGTGGAAGATCATAGAGCGCCTTGGCTGTCTCCCAAAGTTCCTAGGTATGGTCATTCAGCTGCATGAAGACCAGTACGGTCAAGTCAGTCAGGATCAAAACTTTTCTGAACCCTTTCCCTTTGTCAACGGTGTGAAACAGGGCTGTGTCCTGGCACCAATCCTGTTCAGCATCTTACACGATGCTTAAGCAGGCCTTTGAAGATCTTGACGATAAAGACTCTTTGTACATCCGTTACTGTCTTGACGGCGATCTGTTCAACCTCAGGAGACTACCGGCTCACTTGAAGACTCTTGAGCAGCTGTTTCGTGAGCTCCACTTCGCTGATGAAGCAGCCCTTGTCATTCACAGCGAAAGAGCCCTGCAGCTCTTAACGTCTGCTTCGCAACGGCTGCTCAGCTCTTCAGACTTGAGGTCAGCTTGAAGAAAATGGAGGTCCTCCCCGGAATGAGCACCACCCCCCCTCACATCATCATTGGTGAGACTGAGTTGAAGATGGTTCACCAGTTCACTTATCTAGGTTGTACCATCACACAAGATGCCAAGATCAATAAGGAAGTTGACAACAAACTGGCCAAGGTGAACAGTACCTTTGGCAGACTCCGCAAGCGAGTCTGGGGAAATAAACATCTGAAGAAAGGCACCAAGGTCAGTGTATACAGAGCCGTAGTACTCACCACTCTGCTGTATGGCTCTGAGTTGTGGGTAACTTACCGTCTCCACCTTTGACTGCTTGAGCGCTTCCATTAATGCTGTCTCTGTACTCTCCTCAATATCTACTGGAGCGACTACGTTACCAATGTCGAGGTTCTTGAACAGGCAGAGATCACCAGCATCGAAACCATGCTGCTCAAGTTGCAGCTGCGCTGGGGCAGGGCACATCTCCAGAAAGGAGGACCATCGCCGACCCAAGATAGCCCTGTATGGCGAACTTTCCACTGGTCACCGTGACAGGGGCAGAAGAAACGCTACAAGGACTCTTTCAAGAAGTCTCTCAGAGCCTATAACATTGACTGTCGCCAGTGGTCGACACTTGCTGCTGACCGCCAGGCCAGGCACTACATCACGTATCAGGCCATTCCTCTTTTGAGGGCTTTCACACGGCCAACATGAAGGGAAAATGCCTCAGGAGGAGGGACCAAGAAGCATCAACAGACATACCAGACCAGACTTTGAACAGCAGCCAGTGCGGCCAGATTTGTCTGTCCTGCATTGGTCTGTCAGCCACCAGCATGTCTGCAGACTACGTGGACAGCCCCCTATATATATATATATATATATATATATATATATATATATATATATATATATATATATATATATATATATATATATATATATATATATATAATACAAGTAAATTTGGCGTAGCCTCGCCTAGGCTGGCCGACAGACAAGCTAATTCGATTTAAGTCATTTTTCAACTTAAGTCGTCTCTCCTGGAACCAATTAACGATGTAAGCTGAGGTATACCTGTCCAGTTTCGCGCACACGTAGGGGCAATTTGAGTCTGATATTTAGCCTATTGTGCATGTCTTTGGACTGTGGGAGGAAATTTGAGTACCCAGAGGAAACCCAAGCAAGCATGGAGAGAACATTGAAGCTTTCTATAGAAATGCCCTGGATGTGCCAGGGACTCAAACCCAGGACCTTTTTGCTGTTTGGTTTTCATATTAATCTTTACTGCGTGGTAAGAGCTTGGCTTTTATCCACCATCAGCTGGTTAGCTCGTACTGTGACTGCCTGATACACTAGCAGTACCTGAGTACCTGTGGATTGTCGACCTGTCACAGTTTAACTGTGCTAATTCTACAATTTATAAACAGCTCAGCTTGAGCTAGTCACCCAACATTAGAATGTTAGCCAGCTAGCTAACATATAAGATATGATCGTCTTGCTGTAATCCCTCAGCACGCGATGTGCACCAGATATGAATCAGACTAAATGTAGGGCCTGTCTCTGAGGCACAGTGTTCTCTGTATATTTTATTCTCCAACCTGTCAAAAAGTTTGGCACACACCAGAAAATGTTAATACAGTTGCTAAATCCTGTACCAGAGAATGAAAAAATGCAGAGATCAAGTGAACTTGAGGCTCGAGTTACTCACTGTCACCCCTCCCCCAAAAATAAGTTAAAAAAAGGGAAAAAGGAGAGGGAATTTACTGACACCTCCAGTTAGTCCTAAACAGTGATTTTTAATTCTCTTTTGCAACAGCTTCTCGTTGATGTAAACTTCAGAACAAAAAAAAAAAAAAAAAAAAAAAAACACCAAGGGGAGCTAGCACTTTAATAACTTAATTTTTGTCTAAGAAAATGGAAAAAAATCCATCACAGTTGTACATGCATCCGATGCTTTCACTGTCTGCTTCCTGATTGGCTTTAATCTTCTTTAAGTCACTATGTAGTCAGACTGTCTTTGTGCCCAAATTAGGGTATTGATAATGTTTAGCGAACAAATTTCACACCAATTCTGACTTAATGTCCCTGGCACAGTACTGGTTGAAAATTACTGTTACAGCATGGCCATAAAAATTCCCAGCAGGTCAGAAAAATCAAATAATAAACACATTTTAACTTTCCCCCAACACAACAAACTGGGTTATCAAAAGCCATTGTCTCTGGTGAAAGGCATGTAAAGATCCATTGCTGTAGTTTGAAAAGAGTAGACTGCATTGCTGTTTCTGCCCTGCGAGATGTCCAGGGAGTGCTACCCTTGCCCAGAGTGAGCTGAGATGGATGAGCTGAGATCCAGCCTCCCCACAACCCTAATTAAGATTAAGCAGCTCAGAAACTGAATGAATTAATGAATTTTAATTTCTTTTTTCTCAAGGATCAAATTTCGTTGGCCCTGCAGTAGTCTGATGAGCTATTCAGGATGTACCCTGCCCTTGACCAGTATTGCCTGAGATAGGCTCCAGCTTACTCATGACCGTAGGGCAGTGCTTCTCAATCATTTTCTGTAACCCCCCCTGGAAGAAAAAAACATTTCATGCCCCATCACGGCCCCGTGAGCGACTATATTATTTGTCTATAAAATTGTTATTAGTACACCTCTGCATAACATTGTATCTTTATTCACATTAAAAACAAAAAAAGAAAGAAATATACTTCAACTTACAATAAAGAAAAACTTCATTAACATTGCTTTTTAATCTGTAATAGAAATTATTTAAAGTGCACCAATGTGATTGAAATTTAAAAAATACATCCTTATTTAAACTCATTCAACTTATTTATCTTTGTTAATATAGTATCTCCATCTCTCGCCACCTTTCTCTTCGTTCCTGTTAGAATTTTTTCCGTGTTGCTTCTTGAGGGGTTGTTTTACTGCACTTCATATTGTTTGCTCGTGCAAAAAACCGCTATATGACAATGAGAGCGTCACTGCCAACTAGTGGATTGGAGGTGCAATTACACTTAATTCTCATACACAATTCCATAAAAGCATGTTCCCCAGGGTCATACAAGCTCCCCCCAGGCATACCCCCCCCCCATCATATTGGCGTGCCCTACTATTCAAGGCAACCATGCAGCCATCCATTTATCTTTTATGTTTATTATAAGAAGATTATGACAAATAATCATTTACTGTCATACCTATTTTGAAATATTTTGAATGGATATATATTTTCACTGAAAAATCAGTTGAGATTTCAGTTTCCTTTCAAAACATTTAAAATCTGAAGGAACTTGTTCAATCAGATAGCAAGAAATCCAAAAGTACTAATCTATACCATTTATTTCCATTTATAATAAATAAACAAATAAATAAATAAATAAGAAAGCCAAGAGTCATGTTATCTTGAAATATTTTTTGAAAAATCAGTTGAGAAATCATCTCCAAGAAATTCTTCATGGAGGATTCCATTAAATTATGTATGCATATGGATGCTTAATAGTTAAAATAAAATAAAATAGAATACAATGGGATAAAAATAAGCACTGTAAAGAGGTACATTCGAATTCAAGGTATACTTCTATGATGAAAATGTCCCCTTCCTCAGCAACAAAGCATTGGAAATTGGTTATAAAAGCGACAGGAGAATCCAGCGCAGCCCCAGGCACTTTAAAGTGCATTTAAGTGACCTGAGCAATGTTTTTTCACCACTTCAGCTTTCTTTAACAGATAAAAACGGTAAGAAACGATAGACGCTTTTCCTTGCAATCCACGTTCCTATGGAAACTGAATAGCCGCCCTTTTGTGCTTGGCTATCACACATCTGAGTGATACTTGGCGATATTTTAACATCAATAGGTCTTGTCAGTGTTTCATTTGCTGTCTTCATGCCATATAACCAGTAGTGTGATCCGTAACTTTTAGTATATCCAACTCTTCAAAGATAAAATAAAATTCATGAAACACGCCACTTTATGTTTTACTGAATCTTCTTCTTTTTTAAAACTCTTCCTTTGCTGTCACTCAGGTGCTTTATTTCTCTCCATTCTCTTTTTTATTTCCTTTTTAAATAATGGTAATTTGATTCTGCAGGTTGCTAACTGAGTTTATTAAAGTAGGCAATCTGCAAGCACTTCGAACGTTCAGAGTCCTCCGTGCTTTGAAAACAATATCAGTAATTCCAGGTAAGGGTTACATGTTGCTGCATTCTAGGAAATAGGCCCAGTCTTGTTCGTTGTCCAGTCCAGTGCAAATCTTCTTTGAAGTCCAGTTGCTGCCTCAGTCCGTCTACCCTCTACATTGTCCTCTACAAACATTTCATGCCCCCATTCCAAGAACAACCCATCCCGTCCTCCTCCCTCTCCTGTCTCGTTTGCCTATTGTTGGTGGTGTTGTCATTGTGTGCGCTTCGGTTTTTGGCTTATTCCAGATATGTTACTGAGTTTGTGGACTTGGGCAATGTCTCAGCGTTACGGACGTTCAGAGTCCTACGAGCACTGAAAACTATCTCAGTCATACCAGGTGAGATGGGCGTTAACCACTAAGACCAACTTGTGTTCCCCACAGGGGTTAACGCCTACTACACATTCCCTTCTTTTCCAAACCTGAAAATGTGGGAATGCTGTGTGTAGACAATGAGACCTTTGATTTGGTTAAATGAGAGGTGAATATAATAATACACAGCTCTAAGAGCAAAACAAAGGGAAAAAAACCCCAACAACTCTGGTACATACAAATTCTGTATAACCATTTAAAATGCTCTTATAGATATTATATGACATTATGTACAATGCCAACATACTGTACACAGTGAATATACGGTAGTCAAGTGAAAATAAATTAAGGCTGGTGGCTCAGGGAACAATTTGGGCTCCAGCCTACAGGCTTGGTTGACTAATACCAAAAGTCTCATTGGTTCTTAGTGCTTAACACCTAACACAGGCATGGATAGCTTTAGAGTAATTTGCATGGTAAGGCATAAACATTGACATCAGACGCACAAGTATAGGATAAAGGGACTTCTAACTTTAAAAAACAGTCACATTTTTCTATTATATTTAATGTATTTCATTTCAAACAGTTTAAATCCAAGATATGTTATGTTTTGCATGGTCAATATTATTTATTTTGTGAATACACTTTTTTTTTTTTGTGAATCAGTTCGGGTATTACAGGCTTGAAACACATTGCAGAAACAAAGTTGGGATGGGGCAATTTAGAGCTAGCTAAAAAATAATAATTATTGTGTTACTTAAAAGAGGTAATGATAATTATAATAATAATAATAATAATAATAATAATAATAATAATAATAATAATCTGGTACAAAAGAGAGTTACAGGGAAATTTCGAATTTGAAGAACAAAAGATCTCTAGATTGTACAGAAGGACATCAGCAGAAGCACCAGTTCAAATGTATGGGATAATTAATTGTTTATCAAAAATAACAAATAAGGAGTGATTTGAATATTTTTACCCAGTGTGGTGTATAATATTAATAAATGAGTCAAGAAATGTAAAATAATTTAGGTGCATAAAGGACAAGGGCACAAGCCTAAGCGCAATACCTGTGACCTCTGATCCTTCAAATGGCACTACAAGTTTCAAGTTTTATTTGTAATATATAGTGGTAACATACCTATATTGGGGCAGTGGTGGTCTAGTGGAACAGGGCGCTGGATCGCTGATCCAAAGGTTGGGGTTTCGAGTCCCACTCTCCACAATGTTGTCACTGTCCCCCCCAGTGCAGCTAACTGGGTTATCAAAGGCGGGCCATGTCTCTCACTGTCTATGGTGAGAGGCTGTAAAAGAACCATTGCTGAAATTCGTAAAGAGTAGCTGCAAAGCCATCAGCGTGTTTCTGTCCCTTGCTAAAAAGGGTTGTGACAGGAAGGGCATCCGACGTAAAAACCTCTGCCAAATCAAACGTGCGAATCAGATGATCCGCTGTGCGACTCCCGAGTAAAAGGGAGAAAGCCGAAAGGAAGACAGACAGAGATAACAGTAGAACATCATTACCGGCAATGAAATTCTTGGACTCAGAACCCAATATTGTACGTAAAGAAACATTTAGATAAAATCTGTGGCGCTGTGCGAAAACAGACAACCCATTCGACCTTTAAAAGTGAGTTCAGTGCACTACTGTTGACCTTAGGCAGCATCATTAACCTCTTAATCCTAATTAGGGTTGCAGGGGGGCTGGAGCCAATCCCAGCCAACAGAGTACACCCTGGACAGCTCGCCCGGCCATCACAGCCTTGAGCACCATAGTACAGTATATAAATTTATTAGAACAGTATTAGTCAAGAATGCAATTTACCAAATTTTACAAAAACAAAAAGATTGCAAGTTCAAATCTGTTTTAATACATTCAGCTGTCCATCGCTGGGAGTCACCTAATTGGCTTAGCTTTCATGGGAGGGAGGGACAGCAGACACTCACTTCCCTGTCACTTAAAGCAATCGCCAGCCAATGACGGGCGTCTGTGAGCTCTTTCGTAGGAGGGGCAGATATCCCTTTCCCTCTGATTCTTTTAGACCACTCCCAAATATGCATGCGCCGCAATTTAAAAAAAGGCGGGTGACTAGGAGTGCATGTCACGGAGGGGGCGTGTGCATGCGTTTCTTCCCTCTGTGATTAGTGGGAGTGGTGTGATCGGGAAGGCAATAACTGATGGGTGGGAATTATATATGACTAAATTAGACAAAGAATGGGGGGAAAGTCCAATATATATATATATACAAAATATAAACAAAAAAATCTTGGTTTTGTTTTTGCAAATTAACATTTTGTGGGTAGTTCAGTTTTTGTTTGGTGCCACAGAAATCTGAATTAAAAACAAAAATAAAAACCATATAAATAAAAGTAGTAAAAAATACAGTATATGCTAAAAAAGAACCATCCTTCATTTATATCTGATTAAGGTTTGCTGAAGTATCTTAAGATTACATCAAAAGATGACAGTTAAAATTTTTACTGTGCAAAAGAACAAACAAACAAACAAAAAACCTTTAGGTTTACTGTGTCCAGAAGCACCAATGGACTTCTCCATACAGAGAGACATCTGAGAAGGGTCATCACACAAGGGAAATGTGTATTGTGGTGAGATGAATTTATACTCCAGGTGTTTTGAAAGAAATAAACCCTGTGTGTTCCAAATCAAAGAAAAAATGGGGAAACTTACAGTTATCATTTTTATACAACAAAGGTTTGGTCTCCCAATCCATTAAATTACGAACCACTATGCCGCCACTGCCCATGCATACAGCACTTTTGTGATATAGCATTAATGCAAAAAAAATACATAAAATCATAAAACCTTCGACATAAATACAATTTCAATAAAATATTTTCCAGGAACAGATTTTCAACAAGACAATTCAAAACCAAATGCAGTACTGCAAACATTACAAAGGAATGAATGCAGAAGAAAAAAATGTAGGCCCTGGACTGGCCTGCCTGCAGTACTGAAATCTCCCTAATAAAGAATTCAGTGCAATTTTTAAAACAAAAAATACAACACGCTGACCCCTACACTGTTGTGGAACTTGTGAGAAGGAATGACAGGATTAGAAATTGCTGAATGCCTAACTGTCCAAAAAAATTGGGACAATCATAAATACAGTAAATAGAATTCATGATGTATAACAGAATAATGTGCCGCCATATTGTTTTCAGTGCAACACAGGTCAAAGATTCACTGTATTATTTTTAAACTTTAAAGGGGACCTGTACCCAAAATTTACAGCATTCAAAAAATATCCACTATACTTTATTATTAACTTTTAAACATCGCGTGATGTCGGTAGTTTATTTAAAAGTCCACATTTCCTTTTCTTCTATATGACATTCCTTGCTCACGAAGGTTGAGCACGCGGACATGTTGGCTTATTTTCACCAGGGTTAAAGGTCATTGTGACGTAACATCGTTGACAGTCGTATCGCCAATTGCAGAATGTCAGTATATTTTCCTCAAGCAATTCATGTTCTTTACAACAATAGCACTCCTGATCGGTTTTTTGACGCACGCATTTTCCACATGAGCACCAAATATTTGCTAGTTGTTTGCTACGATTTTCCCGTGTAAGAGTTTCTCCAATATCGTCCTCCGAGTCGTCACTTTCCTGGTCCGATTTCACTAACTGTGGATAGTTTTTCTTCAGTGGTTCATATAAATAACCTTCTAATCCTTAAACGAAACTGTCCTCGTCCATGGTTTAAAAAAAAACTACTATAAATGTCTGTTTTTTACAAGTTTCCGTAAGCTTGTGTTGTATATGTCATGTATATAGCCTTACGTTTACATTGCAATCTCGCAGTTCCGGTCGAAGCTTTGTCAACGATATGACGTCACGGCAAATGCGCCATTTTAAAACTCCTGTGCTCTGAAGCTTGACGTTAGTGAAGCCCTTAAATCGCTTAAATCTGGTATGTGAGAGAATATAATATACGCCTTATAGGTGTATTGTCACTAGCTATACACAATACATCAAATTAGGTATATGAGCGCTTTCACTACAGGTACCCTTTAATTTAAACATTCCATCCCAACATTTTAGGATTGTAGTTTGTAAAAAATGTCAGCCACTCCATTCTGAATTTCAGCTAATTTCCCATAGCGTCTGTTGTCAAATGTTAAGTCTGCGGCATTTTCAATAAAATGCAGGCAAATTTATGTGCTTGCTTTTGTTATCGTGTGTGGTGTGTTTACGTTTATTTGTGATAGATAGTAATGTTTTTGTTGTTATTAACACTCAGTATTGGCTTGCATTATCATAGACTTCCGTTCACAAGTAGAAGGCATGCAAGAAGAAAAGTTATTTTCATTGACTGAATTTTAATTTAAACTGAGTGTGTATATGCAATATGACAGTGCCATTACCCTGACAGTTTGGTGACGTACCTTTATCTTTAGATTTTGAAGCGTAACTTATACACTACTATTCAAAAGTTTGGAATTAAGTTCATAAATTATGTAAAATCATTTAAATAAATTACATGCTGGAAAACAGCATGTATGAGGAAGAGAAAATATATACCTCACAAATTAGACAAATGTTAACTGAATGCGTAGTTAGCAAATTAATAAAGAATTAACAATAAGTATAACAAATGAATACTGAGAATTGTACAATTAGAGAGTAAGCAGTTTAGAGTGGTACCATATGTTCCGGCAGAATTATATTTGCATATACGAATAATTTATAATAGTATATTCCCTCCCTTTTATTTTACTCCCGTAGCTGTCATTAATTCTTTGCCTGAAATATAATAAATTGATTTATTTGTCTATTATAGCTAACACCAGCGTGTATTTCTCATGTAGGCTTGAAGACCATTGTGGGTGCCCTGATTCAGTCAGTAAAGAAGTTAGCAGATGTCATGATCCTTACTGTGTTCTGTCTGAGTGTATTTGCTCTCATCGGCCTTCAGCTCTTCATGGGTAACTTACGCCAGAAATGCATCCGCAGTTTGGCCAACTGCATAAACACCACCAATCTCTCCTTATACAGCAACGTCTCCTTCTTCTGCAATAACAAGACCTGGTCATCAGTTAATGAGTTTTTCATGGATGAAGGTAGGAGCTGTTCAGTTTTACTACCTAAAATGTGGTGTGGAATTTCATTTGGATATTTTTTATTGATTGTGGTTCACTGATACAAAGCAACTAGATACCTGTTCTGTCAAAATTATATATATAAAAAAAAAAACGTTTTTTTAGATACAGTGTTTGTTTTTGGGGTTTTTTTCAGGGAAAAGATGGTGCTTACATTTTTTTTAAATATGCATTAATTACAGACATGTAATATTCATAATTTAGACTAACAGATGTTGTATTTGGCCTTTCATACGGATCCCTGAGTTCTACTTCTTCAAATTAGGGAATCCTTAAATTCCCCAATGCCTACATTTACTGACAGTAATATGCTTTGATTCTAACCTCAGGCTTACCATCTGTATGGAGTTCTGCAAGTCATGTTTTCATACGGGCTTTCTCAGGATTCTGTGGTGAATTAACTGTGTTTCATTGCCCTGAAGGTGTAAATGTGTGTGCGAATGTGAGTCACATGTGATACACTGGCATCCCATCCAAAGTGTGTTCTTGCCTTTTCCCCAGTATTCCCAGGATACGCTCCGAATGCACCACGGCATTGACCAGAATAAAGCACTTACTGCCTATAGTTGCTATGTACAGTCTGATAACCCCTGTCTGCTCCAAACATTACTGGAAATGGCCTGTCAGATGGCCATCATTTAGTTGGTGGAGCATTTTCAACATAGCAGTGACACTGAAATAACGGTAGCATGGCAAAGTGTTTGGTTCTGGTATGGGGGCAGCAGATGTCTATGTTTCTAACCACCTAAGCATCACTGCTGGGTTCCATAAGCAAAAATACCCAACTAGCATTACCCGGCGGTCAGACACTGACACTGATGAAAGGTTAGAGCAGTGGCTTGCGAACCACTCGGTAGTCTCTAAAAGCACACCTACACAGTAAACCATCAGTGTCTAAGTGAGCAGCAAGTATAATACTTTTGAGTCATTAAGAAAGCCTTTTTAGCCATTTACTGTATGACTTTTATAAAGGAATATTGCATACTGCAAAAGTGTGTGTGTGTGTGTGGGGGGGGGGTGCATCTTGAACAAGATATCTCCCAATAACAAGGAATGAACATGTAGAAACTCCATCTGTAGGATTAAAGTCCCTACAATAGACTGGGGTGGTGTTCACAGTATTTACCTACTTTTACCCAGTTGAGATAGTCAGCTAAGATCTAGCCTCCCCACAAACCCAGGTGGATAAAGCAGTTTGGTAACTCAATAAATTAATGATCATTAACTACAGTCGGCCCTCTACTGACAAAATTAATCGTTCCAGTGCCTTTTTCGGAACCTGAAGTTTTCGTAAGTAGAGGTACATTTTATATGTAAAACTTGTGATTCGTTCCAAGGCTCCCAAGACGACCCCATAAACCCTTTAAAAATGATAAAAGTACACCAATTTTGTATGACATATGTGTTAAAAGTAAAAGAAAAGTATTTACCTGCTTTTAAATCTCTCGAACCACCCATGCGACGCATTAAAGTCCGCGGGTTGCTGGTCTAAAGAACCCTCACCCCCACCCCAACACACATCCTCCTTCACGAGGTCCCTAATTATGGTGGTTGCTTTTTCCAAAATAATCGCCTCCGTCACTGTATCTCCGCTTGTAAGGTTTCCTTCTGCTTCAATATCGTCCCAATTGTAGAGGGGTTTCGGCCATACTCCTTTGCGATTTCGCTCAACCACATCCCACTTTCGTATTTTTTTATTATCTCCTGCTTCACTACGATTGATAACGGAGCCCGCTTCTTTTTTTCGGTGTCACCGGGAATCACTTTCTTGGGGTCCATGATGGATAACGAAATATAACGCTGCAATGATCACTCTCAAAAAACTCAAGAGCCAACAGTTCTGCTCAACTCTCCTTCACACGTGTGACAAACAGGAAGTATGGGTACAGGAAGTATGGGTACAGTTCAGCTCCCTCCTGGCCAATGGGAGGCCATCGGGGCAGGATGTTGGGAGACAGCCAATGAGAGAGCAACGCGTGCATTGTTTGAATTTTTGAATTGCATGTTTGGTGCTTTTTGTAAGGAGAGGTTGTTTCGTATACAGAGGGCGAAAATTTAGGAAAATGTTTTTTGTAACCTGGATTTTTCGTATTCAGAAGTTTTCGTAAGTAGAGAGCCGACTGCATTTTTTTTTTAATGATAATAAAACAAACAGAACAAATATTAACACTTAATGTAAGCAAGGTTTATCTCTGGTGAACATTAACCAGCAGCATAGCATAACAACTTAGCATGTAACCGTTTGAAGTTATTTTGTGAATTTCTGAGCTACAAGAGGGTGGCATGATGGGTAGTGGTTAGCACGTCTGCCTCACAGCAAGAGGGTCCTGGGTTTGAGTTCTGAGCTCGGGCGGCTCTATATGGAGTTTGCATGTTCTCCTCATGTTTGTGTGGATTTCCTCTTGGTTCTCCATTTGTTTTTCTCCCACACTCACAAAGACATGCATATTTGATTAACTGGATACTCCAAATTGCCCCTCGGTGGTGTATTCTGTGTGTGGGTGGTGACTTCGCTGTGGTCTGGTGAGTTGCTCAGGGTGTATAGCCCAGAGACAGCTGAGACCCTAATGGGATTAACTGATTCAGCATATGAGTGAGTGATACTGAATACTTGTAGTTCTGGTCATTAGTCAATATAGGTGAAATTATTTAACATATATATACAGCCTTAATTACCATCCTTTTTATATGTAATATTTAAGCATTATTTTCGTTAAAAATTTTATCATGTCGTATAATGAAGTGTAACTAAATACTATTAAAAGATCTGCAATGCCACCCCTCTAAAATAAAACATGATAAATATGAGTATTTCACTACCTGCTAATGCTAATATTCATCTTGTTGTGTAATAGAAGAATATGATTAGCTCAGGAATATTTTAGCACATGAACCCATATGATCGTTTTTCCTGTTTTATCCAATTGAGCTGAAGAACATTAAATTGGTGGTTCCACAGAAACATATTAACAGCCCATGTATTTCTGCTCAGTCATGCTATTTCAGTGGTCCTCGTCATCATTAGCTAACATTGTTCAGAAGCACATGATAATAACCTCAGAGATTTCCCAGTAGGACCTTATCACGTAATCACAGACTCATTTAAATACACAAGTACAGTTATATCTATTTAAAGCCAACAGCATTGTTAAGTATATCCTTGGTAAACAGCCAGGAGATTTATTCAAAGATACCGGGAAATAAATTCTTAAACATATTATCTAGCAGCTTTGTTTATTTTTTGTCTTTGTATTATCTGTAATGAATTAGTTGATGATTTGCATATTTTTGATTGTGAAGCAGAGAAAAGATGTTAGGCCTGTTGACCATTAGTTTGTCGATGAATCACGATGCTATTAGGTGAGCAGACATCTATTTAAGATGAGATTTAGTAGTATTTTTGGTTGGACTCATTTCATTAGAATAGCAATTAGGACAGTGCTGGCACCCAATAACATGACCTGCAGTACAAAGATGTAGGACACTGACTTAAATAGATGGATATGTTTCCTGATTTGCCTTGTCATACCATGATAATGAATAACATATCTATCAGTATCGTATAATTTTATAAATTCAACATATCGTGCATGGAAAAAAAAATAGTCTGAATTTCTTTAAATGTACTGAAGAGCTGATTGAGAAAATGTGGCCTAGTTGTGCTTTTAACTGTCTTTATTTACTGTAACTTTATGATCAGTGGCGAGGGAATAAGGGAGGGGAGGCCACTTATCTCTTCAATTACACATGATGAAGGATAACCGAGCAAATGTGAAAACACAGGCAAGTTGTAATGATAGCTTTAACATTGCATATTTGGGAAAAACACCAACATCGTCTGCTCCTCTTAAATATAAACTAACAGTACCATTGTCCAAAACAATAGCACCTGATCAGGCATCATTTAGACAGAGGCTATAACTGATAAACAGGGATGGAGAGCACTTTGATGCCATCATTCCGTGAATATGAGTCCATGCAAGAAACTCATTTAAGGCCATATTGCTGAAACCAGTAATGCTGATGGCTGAGGATGAGGACAAGGTGGTTCACTAATTGTGACCTGCCATGGGTCCTTCTTCAGTTTCTGTTGCTTTAAAGTTCTCCAAGCCTGGAGGGGAAGGGTGAGTCTACGGAAATACAGGATAGTGAGATAGTGAGAAACCGGGGGGGGGTGTAAAAAAAAACTCGAGATGACTGGCAGAAGGTGCATTGGAACTGAAGTCAAAGCAATTGTACACATAATCTTCTAGTCATTCCCTTGAGCTGAGGCAGAAACACAGCTGTTATTGTGTTCGGGATGGTAAGCTCCTCAGTGTTCCCTGCAGCAGGAACACCACATAGCAATACTATATAGGCTGACTTATACTATTGACAACTATGAAACTGAGACAACTATGGAATAAATAAATGTGTCTATTATAATTACCCAGCAAAACAATAAACTGCTTAAATCTCTGAGATAGCTGAAGGGATGGCACTTTCTCAGCTTGGTGTACTCCTCATTTTAATTGAAAGAGCACACAGGAAAATTCACACAATTTTTAACTACCTCTACAAAAATTGTGGACTACATCGTGAATGCGGAAGACAGTCGGTCCATGTGTCAGTTATTCTGATGCTCTTTGTTGTCACAGTGTATCCCATGTCCTTATATATATATATATAAGAAATGAAGCACTAACATTAATCCTGTATTTACTTTGGTATGCTTATTGTGGGAAGATCCTCCACGTGGCATTGTGTATTGCAATTATCTTGTCATTTCAACGTAACACAATATTTATGACAAGTTGTTGTACTTTTCTCATTTGCAGACAACTTTTATAAAGAAGATGGATCCAGAGATGCATTAATATGTGGATTTGCAAGTGATGCTGGGTAAGTGAAAGAAATCTTATCTGCTATTGGACAAGTGGATAACTGGAGCCTCCTTAAAAGTGACCAGACTTAATCCTAAAATTAAATACAAAATGATTCAAGTTAAATTTCAATATTCATGTTTTTAATTAAAAAAATATATACTATAACTAGATGACGTGATGAATTGCAGGTGAGTCTGTGGCGTAAATGGGGTGTTGATTGTACAGCAGTTAGACTTTTCAGTCATCTAAGGCAATAAATTGAGTTCCTGTCAGAGGGTGACTAAAGCAAACAGGACTATTCGGCTTTGAAGGCCTGAATCAGCACAAGTGTGTGTATGCACGAATCAGTGGCCTTGAACACCTCTCCTCAGCACCAGATAAAACATGCAAGCCACCAGCAACTAAAACAAAGCTTGTAAAAGTTGTACTTTCCAGAGGAGTACTAGTAGCTTGGTTGTTATTTAAATAAAATTCATGATAGATGAATGACTATCTGTAATTTAAATTGGTTGTTGGTACAACCAATTGTAATTTGAAAAAGAAGACAGCACTTATTAAAAATTAACCTCATTCAAATCTTTAGATCAATTTCTTTCTATTAGCAAAATCTTAGACTGATATCATTATGGTCTTTATGTGGTGATGATGATGATCAATTCCCAACTTTTCATGAAAAAGTGCAGGATTTTTAAATATTCATGCCATAAATGATCAGATTTGTGTTAGAGGTGTCAAAAGTCTTACATTAAAATCATTCCCTGTACAATGGGGATATTATGAACACACACCTGCGGTGCCCCGCTAATCGAGTGCTAGATTACTGATCCCAAGGTCGGGGGCTCAAGCCCCACTATCAGCAGGATATCACTACTGTCCCCCCAGCACAGCTAACTGTGCTATCTAAGGCCAACAATGAATGACATACACCCCAAATACTGGGAGAAAATATATATATATTTAAAACCATACTTCTTTATGTTAAATGGGTATTGATGATGTCATACTTCCGAGATTCAGTTTTTAAATAGCCACCCATAAAATTATTAAATAGCAGCTATCAGTCTAGCAATCTGCACACCAATGGGTTTAATAAAGACTTTTGACAGCGAGTACCTTTCAACGGGTGATCTCTTTTCCTTTATTGTGAATTGCCTGTCTGAGTGAACTGTTTAACTCTTGCGAATCTGATGATAATGTGAGGACAGCAGCCGTGTACTATACACCTAGTTTACTTATTGCCATGGATCATATAATAGGTACAATATATTCAGGTAGAAGGGGGAGGGGGGGGTCTAGTGGTTGTGCGCAGGATTGCTGGTCCTAAGGTTGGAGGTTTGAGCCCCCACAGGGTTGTCACTGACCCCCCAGTGTGTGTATATATATATATATATATATATATATATATATATATATATATATATATATATAGATAGATAGATAGATAGATAGATAGATAGATATATATATGTATATATATGTGTGTGTGTGTGTGTGTGTGTGTGTGTATATATATATATATATATATATATATATATATATATATATATATATATATATATATATATATATATATATATATATATATATATATATATGTATATATATATATATATATATATATAGACCTTAGCAATTGAGGGTTACGGGTCTTGCTCAAGGGCCCAACAGTGGTGATTAAACTGTTGACCTTGCTGATCATGCTGAGTAAAATCATTCAAAATTTGAGTTTACAATACACTGAAAAACACAAAAAGCAAACTAAACTGAGACTTTTATGGTTGCTCTTCCACTTCAGTTATGAGGATGATGCCACCGGCTCTGTGTCTGGAACAAAGTGGGAGATCTTGAGCTGTTTAGTGTTCAGGAAACATGAAATATTTAGTGATAAATGTTATTACTGACCATACACACACAGCTACTCTTACATTCATTATTACAGCATTTGTATTAAATACATTTTTGTTTTTCTAAAGAAGTCATTCTAAGCAACACCATTTTTAAGGTTGAAGCTTTATTGCATCAATACATTAAAATAAATCTTATAAAGGTCTTTCACCGCCCTGCCTGTTCACTCTGAAAATCATTACCACAAGACTGACAGTTTTCCTCTGCCTTATCCATTATGATTAGGTGACTATAACCCATGAGAGTCTACTCTGTGTTTTAGTATGTCTGCTACAGCTCATTCAGATGTCTCTTATTGACCATTAGGAACATTAGGAGCATCAGGAATTGTCTGCATCATGTTGAAAGAACACATATAAAACATAAGAAAGAAGTAATAGCATGGGAATAGTTTACTTTAAAATTTATGTAGAATACCATTAGATATATATATATATATATATATATATATATATATATATATATATATATATATATATATATATATATATATATATAAGTAAAAATAAAAGGACAGGACAAAGACTTTTTATTGAAACTTCATTTTCACTACAGATCTGTTTCGAGGGGTGGTGAAACCATCCTCTCTTTTCAGGTGATTACGGAAGAATCGTAATGTCCTGTTCTTTTATTTTTTACTTATATTTGCGCTACGAAAAAGTATTGAGCACTCCCTTATGGAAGGATCTACTCAGAAAATTCTCTCTCTCTCTCTCTCTCTCTCTCTCTCTCTCTCTCTCTCTCTCTCTCTCTCTGTGTGTATATATATATATATATATATTCATTAAGTTGTAGAGTAGCAGGAGGATATTGATAAGTAGGGAGTGGAAATTGTTTGAGGCAAGCATGGGGATGGGGGTATCCCCTCCCACCCACCGGGGAGTCTGGGGGGGCCACCCCCAGAATTTTTTTTTAAATTTATGTGCTCTGTGGTGCATTCTGGGCCCATATTTATGAGAAAATCAGACAAGCTATAAGCAAATAAAACTAAAAGTTTATATTATTAAAAAAATAGTATTTGTTACAAGAATAGTAGACTTACTTCTTAAAGGAAAGTACATAAAACTTCTTATTTGAAAAATCTAACAATTACCTTACTATATTGAACATTTGTGAATCAAACTGCTACCCTAATATGTCAAAACTGTTTATGTAATATCATTTTAGGATTAATAAGATTAAGCTATTAGAATAAGATTAGGCTAGTTTAGTTGGGGGCTAGTTTTCACTATTATCGCTCAGTGCAATCACGAAATAATTTGTGTTCGGACATCACATAAAACATTTTTACCTACTTCATGAGATACGGATTTTTCCAAAACAGTGGAATCATCGGTCTTGAGCAAAATGGCATATCAAACTGACCAAATTTATTCGATCAGTCTCTGTAACGGTAAAATGAGGCGTTCACTGCCTGTAAAAGTGAGTTTACATGCTATTTCAAGACCCTCTGCCACTGGGGAATGTCTATAATGTTCATCAGTAACAACACATTTGATCATTCTGCAGTGTTTTAAAAAACAGGAAAATATTTTGCTGTGTTCTTTTGGTAAATGTGCAACAAAATGAACCATTAGAAACTGCTACAGCAAAACTATAGGATGCTCTGAATGAATGGAGCGATGAGCCAGATATGGACCTATGAGGAAGTGATGACAAGTATTTTTCACCTGATTCTCCTGCTCACTAACTTCATACATTTAAAGAAGTTCCTGGCCATGTGCTCGCTAAAGTTGACCTTTGTGTTGATTGACTCAATGTGCCATGTGCTAAAGTTGACATTAATGTTGATTGGCTCGGTTTTACATGGGGAAAAATATTTAAAGGAACAGCGCCGGGAGGGAAAATTAAAGGGTCTCTCTTTTTTTTTTTCATTATGCTGTTTTCTGTTTATTTTCAGCTTTCATGTAAGGTAATTTGGTACCACAAAATGAATAACACAAATGCCAGTAAAACTCTTTTATTGTTCTGTTATTATTCATGTTTTCCACCTCAATGGTAATAAGCACTTACAATTCCACTCCGCTGGTAATCATTTTAATAAGCGCCCACCCACCACTCCAATTTTTTAAGTGCCCTGGGCGCTTATCACATTGAATACTATATATACAGTGATACCTCAGCTCACGAACATAATTGGTTCCCAGAAAGTGTGTGTGAGGCGAAAAGGTCGTCTTCCGAACATTTATTTCCCATAAGAAACCATTAAAATGAGAATAATCCGTTCCCAGGTCCCCATAAAACATAATTTTCTACTAAATAAGCCTTAAAACTACACAAAAATATACCTTATTTTATGTATAATAAATGTGCTATTGTATTGTAATTAAAGAAATAAACTGTACTGTATAATAAAGTCGTTTTATTTACCTTTGTGATGGTAGTTGATGGCTTGATGGAATGGAGTGGGAGGAGGAGGGAGGGAGGGACTTACTGTTTGGAAGGAGAGTTTGGAAACGCCTACTGTTTGGAAACACGCATAGCCACACACACACCCTTAATAGCTTCCTTGTTCTTAAGGATGGGAGCAATGGTAGACTTAGCGTACTGGTACTGGGACGCTGAGTCACACAAACGCACACCTCGTTCGTGTTTTTCAATGATCTCCGCCTGTGGTGGGGTCTTTTTCGGTCCCATAATAGCAAAAGTACACTCAATATGGTCCAAAATGTCTAGCAAACACAAACCACTTCCGCATTCAAAGAAAGGGGGTGACGAACTGTGACGCCGTGAGCGTGCGTCAGCTTCTCGTGGCCGCCACCGTGGCACTGTTCGACCGCGTGGTTTGATTCGTCCGCCGAAAACTAGTTCGTCAGCAGAGACAATATGCTCGCAAATTTAATGTTCTTGAGGCGAAAAGTTCGTGAGCTTAAGCGTTCGTCAGCGGAGGTTTTACTGCATATATATATATATATATATATATATATATATATATATATATATATATATATATATATAGTATATACACACACACACACACATACATACATATGTGTATATACAATCACTATCAAGTTACGATGTATGCGAGTTAAGACCACCTGTACTTACGACCACGTCAAGCAGATGCCTATTATGAGTTTACTGTATACATCTGGCAGCGCAGCGCGTAAGATAGTTGTGGCAGCACAGCATCCCAGCATCCCACACTCACAGCATTTTATCACTACACTCAGTGACTAGATAATGTCGCTGTAACATCTCTTTTACAGTACAATTTTACATTAATTTACTGTACACCGTCGCCATGGCCCCCAAGAGGAAGTCCAATCCATCAGTTGGCAATTCTATCAAGAAAGCAAGGAAGGCACTGACGTCGGAGACGAAGACGAAAGTGAAAGTGAGATCTCCATCTCTCCCACTCCACGGTGTCTGCAATTTTGAGGGACAAGGACCGCATTAAGGAATCAGTGAAAGCAGCAGCCCCAATTAAGTCAACTATCATCACAAAACAGTGTGAAGGACCGATTGCAGAGATGGAAAAATTGATAAACACATGGTTGAAAGATAAGAGGCAAATATGAAAGTGATGTTGCGAGCAGTGCAAAGTAAGGCTACAAGTTTATTTCGCATGTTGAAAGAACGTACAGGTGAAGAATACGCTTCTCACGAATTCATGGCGAGTGCTGGGTGAATGAGATCCGACTGGTTGGTCAGAACCGATCTAGGTCATAACTCTGATAGTGACTGTATATATGTATGTACATATGACTTCAGGTTGAAGGCTGAAAGAGAAGTTGGTTTCACCGCCCCTCGAAACAGATCTGTAGTGAAAATGAAGTTTCAATAGGAAGTCTTTGTTCTGTTTTGTTTAATTTTACTTATATTTGCTCTACGAAACAGTATTGAGCACTCTCATACAGAAGGATCGACCCAGAAAATTCATATAGATATATATATATATATATATATATATATATATATATATATATATATATATGTGTGTGTGTGTGTGTGTGTGTGTGTGTGTGTGTGTGTGTGTGTGTGTGTGTGTGTATGTGTTAAAGGTGAACATTATTCACACCCAGTTTTTTCGGGCTGGTTTTGCTATCGGTTACTGGCAGAACAACATGTTTGTATGTTTCAAGTTTCTCGTATATGATGTATTCAAAAACTTATTCGTTGTGATAACAAGCAATGGAAGGATGAACAGATGGATAGGTAGACAGTCGGACAGACAGACTGACAGGTCACTGCATTTTATCATAGACATCACGGCCCTTCAAGGAATCCACTTATGCCTTACACGTTAATAGCTTTTATTGCCCAGAAGGGTAGACCAATTAATGACATGTATTGACCCTGTCTGCCTTCCCAAAAGTACCATCGTACAAAGATAATCACAAGACGGACAAGCAGGTATTATTCTGCACACTCTAATGGTTAAGATTGTTTTAATGCTTCTCTGGGATTTAGTAGTAATGCTGGACGATAATGCACTGGGCTCCACACTCCCCACTCTGCACTCAGCAGAAACAAAAGCCTTTAAAATGTCCATCACAATTTCACATCATCTCAGCATTTTTTAAATTTTATTTTTAAGTCTCTACTTTGTACCTTTTGACCACACTGCGCTTAGCTATACATTAGAAGCAAAGCAGAATAACAAAAGTCATACTGCAGATGACGAATGTTTTTTCCTTGAACGGTTGACATTTACAAGTCAAGCAAGTGCATATAATTTCCATCACAGAGTTAAAATTAAATTAATTAAATAAAACAAAGCGATGAGAGAATGGGAGTATTGATGGCCCAGAAGGAATCTGGATCTCTCTGAGGCTTCTAGGGTTTCATTCTAAATATCTCTTCTCTTCTCGCTTTTAAGTGCTGTTCGATCAGAAATATACAGTAATTGCCGTACACGCTTTTTATTACTGAGGTTTAAAATGATGTCCTTCTCCAGTTTTTTGCCCAGTGGTGAATTGATAAAATATTATCTTAAAAGTAGTTACTAATCAATAATGTGATACAGCAGGCCCCCGTTTTTCGCGATGGTTCGGTTCCGGCCCTTCCCGCAGATCAAGAAAACCCACAAGTTATTGACGCGGTTTTAAAACCCTATGTATGATATTACATGCACTAAAATATGATTCCTAAACACATTCTATAGACAGTCTTCCTCATTAATACAGTAATAATGTAATAACATGTCGTACTGATTAAGTAAAAACTTTTTAATTTTGTACTGTGATAATATTTATTAATGAATAAAGTGCTTAGGCTCCTTACCAGAAGTTAGAGAAGATGCAGGGCGTTTGAGTGACATCATAGGGCTTAAATAATCATTAAAAACATTCTAAAAAAATGTGAATTCACAATTCAAGCAATCATGTTGATGATGTGTGCGCGAATGAGAAATAAAGGAGGTGTACACATCATCTGCGACCAATCAGCAGGAGGGAGAAACAAAAGTTGTCAGCCATTGGCTAATTTTGAATCTCACGGGAAATTAACTTCTGGGTTTGTCGCTGATCCGCGAGTATAATAGTAATGCAGTAAAATGTAGTAATGATTAAGTAAAAACTTTTTAATTTTATACAGTAATAATATTTATTAATGAGAAAATACAGGGTGTTTGAGTGACATCATAGGGATTAAATAATCATTAAAACACTCTAAAAAAATGTACTTTGCAATTCAAGCAATCATGTTGATAACTTGTGCACGAAGAAGAAAACAGAGGTGTACACATCATCTGCAACCAATCAGCAGGAGGGAGAAACAAAAGCTCTCAGCCATTGGCTAAATTTGAATCACATGCTAGTTACTTCCAGGTTTGTCACCAATCTGCGAGTATGCATGGGCACAACTCACTGAACCACGAAAGGTCAAGGGCCGACTGTATTTCAAATTCCTGAGCATTTTCTCCATTAGCAATGATGCTAGGAATTAAATACTGAAACTACACGTCAATCTCCTTGTGTTTTGGATGGTAGCCACAATGTTGTAAATTATAAGGATGTCTGTAACCGTTAGCCATAACATCTGCTCCAAAACAAAGGATGTGTCTGGTTGACTTGTCCAACGATTACAGACCTACAGGCCTGTGTACAGCGGAGATTAAACACAGTCCTGGATGCTCGTTTGTCTTCTAAATTGCAGTGTTTCGTTGGCTAGACGTCTTGGCACTGGTAGTGAAAGTGGATGTATAAATTAATGAATGCATTTAAAATGACTATAAAGAATGAACATTAGATTTCACTTAATAAACTATGTTGATCTTTAGTATATTCTGGTCAGGGTCACAGTGTATACAGGGCCTGTTATGGGAACACGAGGTGTGTATTGGGAATACGGCCTACAGGTGAAGCTGGCACTCCAAATAGTTCTGGTAAAATTGACCCATCTATTTATGCATAATACAGAAGTACTGTAATTATGTGGTGTTAAGGCTTGCTCACTAAAGCAAGACAGCCTATATATAAACTATGATTACGTTGTATTTTGAAACCTCACAAAGCACTTGTTTTATTATTGGACACCTAAGCAAACAGATCAAGGTTTGGAGTTAAGCCAGAACAAACTCAACCCGAAATCACTCAGCAGAATCCAGCTGGCTTTTCACATCCAACTGTGTGTTAATTAATGGGAGCATTATTTAATAATTTGTCAATACTGATTATTGGGTGGCATGGTGGCGTAGCGGTTAGGGGCAGTGGTGGTCTAGTGGTATAGGGCGCTGGATCGCTGATCCAAAGGTTGGGGGTTCGAGTCCCACTCTCCACAATGTTGTCACTGTCCCCCCACTGCAGCGAACTGGGTTATCAAAGGCGGGCCATGTCTGTCACTGTCTATGGTGAGAGGCATGTAAAAGAACCATTGCTGACTTTTGTAAAGAGTAGCTGCAAAGTCGTCAGCGTGTTTCTGTCCCTTGCTAAAAAGGGTTGTGACAGGAAGGGCATCCGACGTAAAAACCTCTGCCAAATCAAACGTGCGAATCAGATGATTCGCTGTGGCGACCCCCGAGTAAAAAAGGGAAAAAGCCGAAAGGAAGACAGACAGAATGGTGACGTAGCAGTTAGCACTTCCACCTGACAGCAAGAGGGTGTTAGATTTGACTCTTTGGGCGTGTCTGTGTGGAGTGTGAATTTTCTCCCCATGAATGCGTGGGTTTCCTCTCGATATTCTGGTTTCTTCCGACAGTTCAAACATTGACATTAAGCTGATTAGCTGTGTTTAGGTGTGAGTGTGGGTGTGAATGCCTGTATGTGTGCTTGCACAGCAGTGGTCTGGCAAGCCGTTCAGGGTGTACCCTGCCTTTACCCAGTATTGGCTGAGGTAGTTAATTCTAGTAGAATTAAGCAGTTTCGAAAATAAGTGAGAGGGTCTGTCTGTCTTCCTTTCGGCTTTTTCCATTTTACTCGGGAGTCGCCACCGCGAATCATCTTGATTCGCACGTTTGATTTGGCAGAGGTTTTTACGTCGGATGCCCTTCCTGTCACAACCCTTTTAGCAAGAGACAGAAACATGCTGACGACTTTGCAGCTACTCTTTACGAATGTCAGCAATGGTTCTTTTACATGAACCTCTCACCATAGACAGTGAGAGACATGGCCCGCCTTTGATAACCCAGAGGGTAATACTAATTTATTATTAATACCAATTACTACGAACTAAAGTATTATCTAATGCTTAAGCATAATTCCAATTTCTGATATACTAGTACAGGGATCCCTCACTCACTTCCCATGGTTAATTGGGACCGATCCCGTGAAGTAGGATCAACACCCCCCCCCACCCCCCTGACTGCCGTATACGTACATGTATATGTGTATATAATATCAATAAATACATATTTAATGCTATAAATGCTTATGATAAAAATTAAACATTCAAAAATAATGCATACGATGTAAATAAAATATAAATACACACACACACATACAGATGCTCACACATGCAGATGTGCACCTCACATAAAAATGTAAGTAGTTTTGTTTTGTTATGGGGTTTGGGGGTTGTTTTTTGTTTTTGTTTGTTTGGGATTTTTTTTTTTTTTTTGCATAATTGACCTTGTTTTGTGGCATTTTCATTAACTTTTCCTTCTAGTCTTCCTTAATTTCCTTATTTTTTAATTCAATGAATATAAAAAAAAAAAAATTAAAAAAAAAAAAAAAAACGTGATGCACTGAAGCCACATCAATTGAATCACGAAGTACCGGGGGATCCCTGTATACATGTTGATTATTATTATTATTATTATTATTATTATTATTGTTATTATTATAGAGTAATAAAGTAAACTTTATTCGCAGCGCTCCATTAAATACGTTTTGTGCAAAAGACATAAAACATCAATTCATTTTCTGTAACCGCTTCATCCTAATTAGGGTCGCGGGGAGGCTGGTGCCCATCCCAGCCAACTCAGGGCGAGGGCAGAGTACACCCTGGACAGCTCGCCAGGCCATCGCAGGATGGAAACACGCTGACGGCTTTGCAGCCTACTCTTGTCGAAAGTCAGCAATGGTTCTTTTACATGCCTCACACCATAGACAGTGAGAGACATGGCCAGCCTTTGATAACCCAGTTAGCTGCACTGGGGGGACTTGAACCCCCAACCTTTGGATCAGCGATCCGGCTCCTTATACCACTAGACCACCACTGCCCCTTGACATAAAACATGTTCTAGAAATACTTAGAAATCATAAAAACAAACACATGATTATTTCAGGTATAATATCTCAGGTATGGAGACCTTATAGATATTTTCTGCAGCCTGACTATGAGCTAAGTAATCTGTGTGAAGGAAGGCACAGTGTGTTGCTATGGACAGAAATTGACACTAAACACAGGAGCAGAATCACTAGGATTTGAAGCTTGCTTGGCATCCCCACCCCCTCCACGTCTTTTTTTTTTTTTTTTTTTTCATTGTCTTCATTGTTTTGTTATGGATAGTGGTGCACACTGCCAATGTCCCCTTTCTCTGACCCAACACTCATGCTGTGAGTTCAGCCCCTGCTCTCCC
>CM045728.1:22692349-22734849 GCA_024760905.1 Plotosus lineatus
TTTGTTGCTATAGATCAGAATGGCATCTCAAGCCCAGGACCGCTGACCCCGCTACCATTACCTGCGTGCACCATGGAGAAGGTCAGAAAGGAAAGTGTGAGTACCGCTGCTGTTTCACTGGAAAGTGTATATCTAGGAATACTGCACAGTTTATATATTATAAGAATTATGGAAATATTTCTTGATTAAGCTTACAATTAAGACAATGCCACATGATTGTTGACATTTAATTTTATCAAAGATGTCTTCATAACACTGAATTATGTGATGTACTTCTTGACTGTATTATGTGTCATCGACCAGGACGACCCTTCACATGGCATATTTTCTCTTTTTATGTGTATCTACACTTAAATACAGGGATCCCTCGCTACCACGTGCTTCAATTCATGTGGCTTCAGTGCATCGCGTTTTTTTTTTTTTTTTAATATTCATGAAATTAAAAAATAAGGAAATTAAGGAAGAATAGAGGATAAAGATAACGAAAAGGCCAATTATGCAAAAAAAAAACCCAAACTTTAAAGAAACAAAAAACAAAAAACAACCCATAACCTCCCATCAAAACTACTTACATTTTTATGAGGTGCACATCTGAGTGCGTGCACACGCATCTGCGCACGTGCACGCGTGTGTATGTGTGTGTATTTATACTTTATTTACATCTTATGCATTATTTTGTAATGTTTAATTGTTAATATAAGCATTTATAGCATTGAATATATATTTATTGATATTATATAGGGCAGTGGTTGCCTAGTGGTATAGGGCGCTGGATTGCTGACCCTAAGGTTGGGGGTTCAAATCCCACTCTCCACAAGGTTGTCACTGCCTCTACCCCCCCACCCCCCAGTGCAGCTAACTGGGTTATCAAAGGCCGACCATGTCTCTCACTGTCTATGGTGAGAGGTTCATGTAAAAGAACCATTGCTGACTTTCGTAAACAGTAGCTACATAGCCGCTGGCGTGTTTCTGTCCCTTGCTAAAAGGGCTGTGTCAGGAAGGGCATCCGACGTAAAAATCTATGACAAATCAAACGTGCGAATCATTCGCTGTGGCGACCCCTGAAAAAGGGAAAAAGCTGAAAGAGAAATCTCTCTCTATCTCATATACACATATATATGTATGTATACGTCAGTCAGGGGCGGTGGGGGTGGGGGGGGGTGATCCTACTTTGCGAAATTCGATGGTCGCGGGGGGATCTTGGTCCCAATTATCTGCGAAAAGTGAGGGATCCCTGTATTAGCATTATAAAGACTGGATATTACTAAAGGTAAATTGGAAATCTATTTCCACCGAAACACAATCATTATCTGAAATCAACTGATATTTATTTAATTGAATGTTGAGGATATAAATATGGAACACCTTCTCACTTATCACACCAGCATCATGCTCATTAATCTCAGTCTCATCACCCGAGGAAAAACTTCACAGTTTTTAAACTAGCCTTTCAAACATGAAAAAAATCAGTGAGTTCTATTCTTTACTCTTTATTCTTTATTCTTATTCTAGTTTTCTTGTATTTGAGTTCAAACATTTAATTCTGACTCCTCTGTCATCGGAGTAATCTGTCTTTTCAGTTGATGCATTTTTCCAAGGCGCATTACAGACATTTTATGTGATTACAAACTAAATTAATTATCCTTCTGTCTGTCTCACTACAACATGAAGCTCTATAAAACCTGACTGGAACCTGACGTTCGCTCTGAGAGGAAGTCACACTTTACTACGGCGACGGCGTGGCCATTTTTAAACTGAGCAAAGCAAGATTTTTTTACCATCATATTTCTAAATTGCTTCTTTATGGCTTCCATTATGTTTTTTTCATGTAGACTATATTACTGAAAGTGTTTAGATATCTAACCTTTACAGCTTTATCTTCCTTAACTTGTTTAAAACAAGTTTTTCAGCACACACTATTACAGAAAGTGCTTACATGCTCTAGCTTTATACTTTCTTTTTCACTGGAACTAACAGGCCTGAAAATGTTCACGCATGACAATACCCCTGTGAACAAAGCACGCTCCATGAAGCGATGGGCTGTCGTGGTTGGTTTCCTCTACAGCGCTCTGGCCTCAGCCTCACTACACACCACTGGGATGAACTGGAACATGAACTGCATCACAGACCTCCTCACCTAACATCAATTCCTGACATCCCTAAAGTTTTTATGGTGTCATGAGAAAGCCGTCAGAGAAGTGTGGAGGTTATTATTACAGCAAAAGCGGACTTAATCAGATGTCCACAATTGTGATCAAGTATTGAAAACGAATAACGTGAATAAATACAGACGCTCCCCTACTTACGTTCATTCGTTTTACGTATTTTTTTATATAACTTTATTTTTTAATTATGTCAAATTTTGAGTTTAATGTGTTCTCTGTAGTACGAGACATACCTACGTAGTACGTTGACGTAATGACGCAATGACATAATGACGCAATGACATAATGACGCTGCGTCCATTGTTTACAAACGACAGACTGAACGTGCCCCTCCTTCTTCCCAGTTCAGTTTTTTATGTATATATATATATATATATATATATATATATATATATATAGCGTGTTACGCTTGTGTTAAGACGTCATCTTTGTGATCTTTGTGTTTACACTGTTTTGTGGACCTTTGTAACCCTAAGCAAATATGGTTGGTCAGAAGCCTAGTGATACTACTGATGGTGGCAATCAGAAAAAGCGATAAGCCATCTCATTAGAAAGGAAGACGGCTATTATCAAGAAAATCGATGCTGGTGAAAAACACGTGAATGTTGCACGTTTCTTCCAAATGGATCCGTCGACAATCAGAACCATTCACAAGCAGACAGTTTGCATCACAGAGAATGTTAAAGGTTATATTTGATACTGTATTTGATATTTGATCAGTGAATTTGATTCAAATGTATCTATTTGAAATTATTTTGCTTGAATTTAATTTATTTGAAATTAATGTTGATATTATTTGATATATTTGATATTATTTTACAATGTTATGCCTATAATAATTGATTTAGGGATGTTTTATGAGATACGGTAATGGTGTTTTTGGATGTATAGTACAGTATGAGCATCATACGTCACTGGAACATACTTACGTTTTTTTTCACCTTACGTTCCGCTGTCCGGAACCGAGCTAAAACGTAAGTTGGAGAGCGTCTGTAATGTTAGTTTTTTTAAGGTTTATAAGAAGGAGGAAAAAAATATTTTTGGCCACAACTTTTTTTCACTCAAAAGGATTTTCAGAGACTGCCACACATGAGAAGAACCTCTTTACTGGTAATAGCCTTTTATATTCAACCAGATTTAAATTTACAATCTTCTAATTTCCCCCACAAGTGCTTCAGTCACATTATTATGGGCTAGAAGAGAAGAGTAAAAGCTTTATTTAGCTTGTTAGGCTTGGAAAAAAGCCAAGGTACAGTACAGTGTTCAAATACTCGCAGAAATTTAGGATGATATGGGATATGTAGACATTTCCTGAAATGCAAACACTCCTTTGAATTTCTGTGTTTGAGCTTCGGAACAAAATTAAACATGAGACTGATGGCTTAAAACTTTATTATTTACAAATAATACAAATAATACAGGTAAGACTAATATGTTTGTTCATAAATGAGGGTTTATTGGCCTCTAATTAAGAGCAATGGGAATCTGTTACTACTGCAAATAAAACAAGATAATACAACAATGATTGTTTTTACTATGGCAATAACTTAAATATCTATTTGACCAGGCAGCGGTGGCCTGGTGGTAAAGGGTGCCGGATCGCTGATCAAAGGTTGGGGGTTCGAGTTCCACTCTCCACAAAGTTTTAACTGTCCCCCCCAGTGCAGCTAACTGGGTTAACAAAGGCCGGCCATGTCTCTCACTGTCTATGGTGAGAGGTTCATGTAAAAGAACCATTGCTGACTTTTGACCCGAGTCGCTGTGATGGCCTGGCGAGCTGTCCGGGGTGTACTCTGCCTTCGCCTGGAGTCGGCTGGGATGGGCGTCAGCCTCCCTGTGACCCTAATTAGGATTAAGTGGTTACAGAAAATGAACTGAACTGATCTATTTGACCTAAAATTGGCAGCATTTTGAAAGAGAAAATCATAGTTGATGTAACAGTTGATTTATTTTAAGTGCAAACACGTGTATCGAGGAACCAAATCCTTAATTAAACTGCAGTTTAAATGAATACATTGCGAGTATGAAAAGCTTTTCTAGGGAAACAAAAGCTTCTTTCTCCGAATCACCTTGATTAATGCCCTCAGTGGCACATAGCTTACTCATGGCCCATTCATCCACACGTTTACTGTGCACAAGCTTCACTAAGTTCTATATATGGCTTATTAACAATTATCTGTACACGTGATTAAGTTAATTCAAATCAATTAAATGTTAATTTATGTATTAAGCTAACAAAGTGAACTTGGACAGTATTTTAAATGAACTAGAATGAACGAGGTGTTCGAATACTTCGATGTATTCCGTGTTCGGATCTTATTAGGCATACTTTCCTATGAAGAATAAAAATAATCACAGAGTTGGATATTAAGTTGTAGTACTATTGGTTGTTTGAGAGGTAATGGTGTCAGGGACTTGAACTTGCTCTTACTGGAAAGAAAAAGTCCTGAATGGCTCACAGGTTAATCAGGAGCTCTCAGGAGAACTGACAACCTCATCCCTATCTGATAGAAATGAGCCAGGGGAGGGAGTGAGGATACATCGTTGTCTTGGCAATGCAGCCGTGGTAACATAGCAACAGTTGAATAGAAGTTGTTGCTCTCTCTCTCTCTCTCTCTCTCTCTCTCTCTCTCTCTCTCTCTCTCTCTCTCTCTCTTTCTCTCGCTCTCTCTCTCTCTCTCTCTCTCTCTCTCTCTCTCTCTCTCTCTCTCTCTCTCTCTCTCTCTCTCTCTCACACACACACACACACACACACACACAGAGAGAGGGAGATGAGAAAGGACCACTTTCACCCCCTCCAAAATAGCATGCGTGGGCGTCCTCGTTGCCAGTGACAAAGTGACTTTGCGTCATACTTTGATTACCTGGGGTCAAATAAATTTGAAATAATCAGTGTAACCTGCTTAAAACAAGGCCAGATATAACTGAGACTGAAACTCTTACTATTAATCAAAGATACCCACAGAGTTATTGTGTGGTTATTATTGTAAAAAAGCTATTTACAGGTTTCTTCTGTACTTCTTCTGTACACACACACACACACACACACACACACACACACACACACACACACACACACACACACACACACTTTAGAAGCACTGTATCAGTAGGATACCTCTCTAATTGACCAGAGGAGCTGTTTGTCATTTTCAGGTTTTTGTTTCTTCCTCGATTAAATGGTGCTTGTCTTAAAGCAGAATAATTCATGAACTCATTATAGTTTTGCTGCTGCATGTGCTCCTGTTCAAACCAAGCCAACCACACTGGTTGAAGGTGTATGAACGTATAATTTACAGTGAATACACTGAATTTCAACAAACTTTAAATTCTATCAATTTCACAGCTCAAATGTTTTGATATACAGTATGTTGTATAACTGGTGTATGTACAGTTTTACTCAGATTTAAACAGGTTCTGACAGACTGTTGTTATTATTATTGTTGTTGTTGTTGTTGTTGGTGGTGGTGGTGGTGGTGGTGCTGCTGATGACATTTTAACTCTGCCATTCACATGACCATAGTGCCTTTTGACTTCTACAGGGATCAAATGAGCTGAGCGGTATACTCCTCCCGCAGCTCTCCCTGGAGGGCCGAGACAGGGCGCTAAGTGCTGCTAGCTACCTCACTGACGCCATGGAGGGTAAGATACGCTGAGTGGAAATGATTGCTTCTTAGAATTGGTCCACAGTCAAATTCCACAGCCATGTTACACCCCCCCCCCCCCACTCAGGATTACTTGGTGTTATACATCAGGTGAAAGTATTGTCTGAATAACCATCTTGTAGCATCTCGTATTTGTTTTATAGGTGTACGATTATTAATTATTCAAGGAACAGTTTTACTTTTATTTCATTGGATACAGTAGTGAATCCATGCTGATCTCACCTATTTTGGCCCTGCAAGTGTTCATACTAAATGTCTTACCACTATAGATTTGAAATGTCAGCTTTGTCTTTTGGAGCGTGTGAGGACAGAAGGGCACCTCCATCTGCTCCCTCTTAAGGCGGTCCCTTGAGATTCCACTCTCTGTTGTTTTCAAGAGAGAGGTGTTATCCTCCATAAACCCGATTAATCATGAAACAGTCTGCTTGCTGCATCATCAGGACCTCACAAAAGGTCTTTCCTACCATAGCAATACAGCTCTACTCTTCTCCTGCATTGAGAATCATCTAAACCAATCTCCTCAAATACACCAGGACCTTTTACATGGACAGTGCAAGAAGTTGAGAGAACATCAATTTAATCCATGAACATGTTCTCTTCTGTTTTGCTCACTTAAAAATGTTCACCATCAGAATGATTGTTCTCAAAACATTATTTGTAACGTGAAATTTATAGTTCTGATGAGAAATTAGTGTGTGTGTGTGTGTGTGTGTGTGTGTGTGTGTGTGTGTGTGTGTGTGTGTGTGTGTGTGTGTGTGTGAATACATGCTCCAATTTATTTAATTTATTTCTTAAATTGGCAAAAATTTGTAACCAATCAGAAAGTATACAGTCTTCTGACTGAAAACTGCAGTTTGAGTCCAGAATGTATATGCATGGCCCAGATCCAGCATAATGGCCAGAGATGTAGAAGATAAACTAGTTAGTTTAAATGATTCCCAGTACAGTGGTACCTCACCATACGAAAGTCTCACCAAATGAAAAATGCAGGTTACGAAAAGCATTTTCCTAAAATTTTTGTCTCAGGATACAAAACAAGTTCACGTTACGAAAGTGCCATCTTAAAAAATTCAAACGCGCCATTCAATCATTAAAATGCGATATTCAAACAATGCACGAGCTGCTCTCCCTTCAATGATGTTCAAACATCCCGCCCCACTGGCCTTCCATTTGGCTAACAACTGAGCTGTCGTTCATGTCGCCTTCACTCAAGCGCCATCTTGGACAGGTCCACCTGACGCCATCTTGGACAGGGGTCCCATTGGCTAGGAGGAATGACACATCTACCTCCCATTGCCTATTATAGAGCTGAATCCACCATGATGCTTTTCATGTAAAGGACAGCGTTACTGTTGTTTTATGCTTTATTTCTTGACTCAGTCTTTTAACCTTCCATAAACATTTGTAAGATTATAACTCTGCTAAGAAGACATGGTCAAGCACGCGCGCACGCACACACACACACGCACACACACACACACACACACACACACACACACACACACACACACACACACACGTGAGAAGAAAAAACAGGCTCGAGTGATATCACAAAGGAATATGGCCAAACCAGTCTGTCATCGGTACGATATTGAAGCAGAAGGAGGTCTTAAAAGGTACGCTTTTATCATTTTTAAAGGGTTCAGGGGGTAGTATTGGAAGCCTTGGAATGAATCACGCATTTTACATGCAAAATGCAGTTCAACTTATGAAAAGTGTAGGTTATGAAAAAGCTCTGGAACGGATTTATTTCGTAAACTGAGTTACCACTGTACTGAACTATTATTGCAGCTATAACTTTGAAACATTGATCTTATGAAGAGAAACCTTCTGAAACGGTTAGTGGGATAAATCGGTTATTTGTAGGTCTCTATCTGTTTATTGGTCCATTCTATACCAAGCGATATTAATCTAGCACATAGTAACTAACAGCTGAAAGGAGTTATCTTCACCATCATCATTATCATCTTCTTCTTCTGCTTAATACAGAGATCAGGTTACAAGAAGGCAGCAGCCTAAGCAGTGAGGTCCAGACGTTCCTCTCCCCAGACCCTTCCTCTAGCACTTGCAGGGGGACACTGCATGTTACCGAAGTAGCTGAGAGGCATAGTTCCTCCCCCAGTGTGTTTTAGGTTGACGAGGAGTCTTCCTGGGTGGACATGCCCGAAACACCACACCAGGGAGGTGTTTGGGAGGCAGTCTAATGAGATGTCTGCTCCATTTCAACTGGCTTGTCTCCATGCTACTGGCTCCTATGTTCTAGTCCAAGCTCCTGCGAGATGGCTGAGCTTCTCACCCTATCTCTGAAGGAGGGCCACGCCACCCGGCGAAGGAAGCTCATTTCAATCATTTGTATCCATGATCATGTTCTTTTGGTCACTACCAAAGGTGACCATAGGTGGGGATTGGAATGTAGATCAACTGGTAACTTGAGCCCCATCTTTACCATGACGGACCAATACAAGCTCCGCTTAACAGTAGAGGCGGCAGTAATCTGCCTTTAGATCTCCCACTCTATCCTTCCCTCACTTGTGAACAAAATACTGAGATCCTTGAACTCCTGCACTTGGGGCAGGACCTTGTACCAGATCCGAAGGGTGCAGTCCACCCATTTACATATACAGCATTTGGCGGACCTCAGCCCCAGCAATGGGCAGACCTCCACCAAAACCCCTGGGTTGAGCTGTCAACCAATCATCACGTGGTGGTGACCTCGGTTCAATGGTGGAGGAAGCCACCCTCCATACCTGGCAGGCTGAAGCATGTAGTTAGGCTCTCCTGGGAATGTTTGGCAGCGTCTCCTTTCAGAGGGACCTTTAACTCTCACCTCCAGCAGAATAACAACCACATCTCAAAGGAAGGGGGACATGGAATCAAAATTGGCCATATTTTGTGCCTCAATTATTGAGTCAGCAGCCAAAAGCTGTGGCTGAAGGTCATCTGTCTCTATCGTGGTCGTAATCCCAGGCCTGGTGGTGGACCCTTGTGGTAACCCCCCCCCCCCCAAGCTGAAAATGGAGGCCTATTGGTTATTTTTAGCCTATGGGACTTCTGAGGAAGCAGCAGACTGGTCGCCGGTCCAAAATCTCGGGTGTAGGAGGAGTTCAGGAGGCCAGTAAAATGACTATTAGTTGGTCTAGAAAAGGTTCTGGACCATCAGCCGACATTTCAGGCGGGAAAGCAATTCTTCACAACTAGTTTACAGTGGAATTGGAGAGCTGCTCACCTCAACTGGGAATATTGTTGGGATGTGAAAGGAATTTTTCGGAGACCTCCTCAATCCCACCAACACGCCGTCCATGGAGGAGGAGGAGTTATATGGATTATTATTATTTAATCTTTTTTTACACTTTCTGAAAATTTCTAACTGTTGCTTTTTTAATTTCCTGTATATACAAGATACCATTGAGAAAGCGGCCATCTAGTAAGCACAACTTGGCTACTATACCTCAGAGAGTTGCACTGTGGGCTCATGAACACATTCAAACTGATTTTTCAGCAAAAAAATTAATAATAATAATAATAATAACAATAATAATAATAATAATAATAATAATAATAATAATAATAATAATAATAATTTTTGAGGTTTGCAGTATGAGTCCAACCCAAACAGCACTTCCATCCAAAAGGAAATGATAAATTTGTATGAATACACTTTTGCCAATATGATTCCTACTTAAAAGTAAATTGTATTGTGTAAATTTCACAATAATATGATAAAAACTGGTTAAAACAGTGAAAAGTTGTTCAAAGATTTTTGTCATAAAACATTTAACATTTTTGTAAAAAAAAAAAAAAAAAAAAAAGGTATCTGGTATCAGCTCTTTACAGTCAGAGATAAAACGAATCCCTTAAATTCGGCTCAACAAGAATGTCTGCAGAATGCAAGGCTTTGTGGTTTCTCGGTCACATGACAAGCTGCATTCTTTGTATTATTAACTTCAAGTGACGGGAAAAAGGCAGGTGGGGCAGCGAACAGCGAGGTGTTATAGCAGGAATGGACTTGTTTTGCAGACATTCCACAACTATAAACATAATATAATAGATACAAGTTAAACAAAGATATTCTTTAATATTTAAGTTGGCGATTGGTAGCCAAGTGACTACACAGCAAGAAGGTCCTGTTTTAAAGTCTGTGGGTTTCCTAGGGGTACTGGAGTTTCCTCCCACAGTCCAAAGACATGCACGTCGGGGTTCATTGTCTGTTCCAAATTACCCCTGGGTATGTGAGTGTGAATGGTGGTTGTTTATGTGTGTTTATGTGTGTGTGTGTGTGTGTGTGTGTGTGTGTGTGTGTGTGTGTGTGTGTGTGTGTGTGTGTCTTCTCCATGACCCTAATAGGATTAAGAAGTTTGGAAAATCTATGAAGTGTATTATTTTTAAATGGATGAATGAAGGAATGAAGGAATGAATGAACGAATAACTAAAATACTGACGTGTTGGTAGATTGCTGTAGTATTTAAGGAAAATCACAAGTTCTGGGGGTGTTAACAGGCTTCATCACACATCATCCTGTTATTGATTACATTCCCATAACAGCGCTGCTCCCAAGTGTTGTATTTCTTGCATGTTTTATTTACCTCCTCCATGCTGTTATTGACTGCAGAGCAGAAAAGCAAATGTGTACCGGTCCAAAAATATTGATTAGAGTCTGAATTGGTCTTGTTTAAGTTTTGGGGTGGGATGGTAAATCCTTATCACATGAACAATATGGTATCAGAATGGGGGTTTGGATTTTTTTTTTTTTTTTTTTTTTTTTTTGCTATACTGTATTATTCCCATATGAGAAATTATTTTCTCTGCATTTAACCAATCCAATGCAGACACACACACACACACACACACACACACACACACACACACACACACACACACACACACACACACACGTACATTGGGAGTGCCTGGAGAGCAGTTTGGGGTTACGTGCCTTGCTCAAGGGCACTTCAGCCATTTATGTGGAAGAATGGAAGGTACCGCTCACACATTTCTTCCTGATGGTTCAGGAACAGAACCTGCAACCTTTCTGTTCCGAAATCACTTATCTAACCTTTAAGCTACGGCTGCCCCAGGTTCTTTTACATGCCTCTCACTATAGACAGTGAGAGACATGGCCAGCCTTTGATAACCCAGTTAGCTGCACTGGGGGGACAGCAGTGACAACCGGTGGTAGTGGGGCTTGAACCTTCAGCCTTATTATCAGTAGTCCAGCAGCATAGCACCAGGCCAGCACTGCCAGCTTTTCTTCAGAATACATCAATAATACTGTAGTTTAATGTATTGAAAGATTTGAAAAAATATTAGTAAATTAGTAAATTAGTAAAAATATTATTAATATAGATTTTTAAAAAAAAAAATTGCATAAAGATTTGTGGCTTGACTGAGATTGAATGCTGAGCACAAACACACACACACACACACACACACACACACACACACACACACACACATATACAGTAAAACCTCCGCTGACGAACGCTTAAGCTCACGAACTTTTCGCCTCAAGAACATTAAATTTGTGAGCATATAGTCTCTGCTGACGAACTAGTTTTCGGCGGACGAATCAAACCACGCGGTCGAACAGCGCCACGGTGGCGGCCACGAGAAGCTGACGCACGCTCACGGCGTCACAGTTCGTCACCCCCTTTCTTTGAATGCGGAAGTGGTTTGTGTTTGCTAGACATTTTGGACCATATTGAGTGTACTTTTGCTATTATGGGACCGAAAAAGATCCCACCACAGGCGGAGATCATTGAAAAACACGAACGAGGTGTGCGTTTGTGTGACTCAGCGTCCCAGTACCAGTACGCTAAGTCTACCATTGCTCCCATCCTTTAGAACAAGGAAGCTATTAAGGGTGCGTGTGTGGCTAAGGGTGTTTCCAAACAGTAGGCGTTTCCAAACACTCCTTCCAAACAGTAAGTCCCTCCCTCCCTCCTCCTCCCACTCCATTCCATCAAGCCGTCAACTACCATCACAAAGGTAAATAAAACGACTTTATTATACAGTACAGTTTATTTCTTTAATTACAATACAATAGACATTTATTATACATAAAATAAGGTATATTTTTGTGTAGTTTTAAGGCTTATTTACTAGAAAATTATGTTTTATGGGGACCTGGGAACGGATCATTCTCATTTTAATGGTTTCTTATGGGAAATAAATGTTCGGAAGACGAACTTTTCGCCTTACACACACTTTCTGGGAACCAATTATGTTCGTGAACTGAGGTATGACTGTGTGTGTATATATATATATATATATATATATATATATATATATATATATATATATATATGCCTATATGAGTAAGAAAAGTAAATCTGAGTGTGAGCAGAGAGCATTTAACTGCAGATAGACATACTTAAGTAAAAGTAAAAAAAGAAATTGTGATAGCAGACAGAATTCTGACATTGTATATGATGTTATATGCACATTTGAAGGTTTTTAACCAAGAGAAATGAACTAATTAAGTTGTCTTCTGAATTGTTTAAGGTTTCACATTTGCAAAATATCGGATACATCTAGGCGTTCTTTTAGCGGAGCCATACTTCATCAGACTGAGAAAGTGCTTGTCCGCCTACCTGATGTCAAAGTGGAGTGGGCGCAGGAATGTTCTGTCTCTCATATTATTTGACAGTCAGTATTTAATTACTAATATTCTGTGACATGCAGAAATGTGAAGCTTTAAAATAGTGGATATTAAAACAATTAGGCCGAGCAAAAGCTTTAGCACAAATACACATTTGAAATATTGCAATGGAGAACTGAGCTTATCCAACGTGTTAAAGCTGAAAAATTAAACTAATCAACACTAAGATATTGGGATTTTTAATTTTTGTCTAGAGTCACAGGGCCGGTGGACCACATTGCAACCAACACTGGAAGCTTGGGTTCACCCTGAAAAGCTCACCAGAGCGCATAGCAGGGACAACACACACCCACACCCACACATAGGGGCTATCTGGACCAGCCAGTTCATCTAATTTGCATGTCTTTGGACATTGGGAAGAAACTGAGTGCCAGGAGAAAACCAACACAAGCATGGGGAGAACATGCACACTCCACACAGATATGCCCATGGTCGGGACTTGAACCCAGGACCATGCTGAGAAGTGGATACGCTAACCACGACACCAACTAGTAGTGAAGTGAATAACATCAATTATTTCGTTACAGCAGCACCTGCCAAGGAGTGCTTATGCATCAGGCAGAAATTGACAAAATTTAAAAAGTTGACGCATTGAGAGCAGAAAAAAAAGTCCTGCTGAATAAACTGCTAAAGCTAAAAAGATACATTGCAGCTTCATGTGTATGGTGTAGCCTAGCATAGACTAGTCAGGTGGTTTTAATTTTATGGCTGATCGGTGTATAGATGTACAGCTCGAGTAAAGAATAAAACAGACCACTTTCATTTTTTTTTTTTTTTTAAATCAGCATCCCTGTGTATTTCAGTTATTTCATTCCAGTCTCTAGTGGAATGTCAACACAAGCTGATTAATGAGGTTCTGATTAAGTTATTATCAGGCCTCAAGATCTGAAAACACAGCGTCCATTTTGATATTTTCTGAAATTAAATAATTAATTTTTTTTTTTTTTACTGTGGAATTTAGGGGAAATGTTGTTAGTTGTTAATGCACATGTACAAAACAGAAAAATATACCTTTGCCATGGTTTCTTAAAATTTTTTACAGATACAGGAATCCCTCACTTTCCGCGGTTAATTGGGACCGAGATTCCCCCCACAACCACCGAATTCCGCGAAGTAGGACCCCCCCCCCCACACACACACACACACACTGACTGACGTATACGTACATGTATATGTGCATATAATATCAATAAATACATATTCAATGCTATAAATGCTTATAATAACAATTAAACATTAAAAAATAATGCATAAGATGTAAATAAGATATAAATATACAAACACATACAGATGCGCACATACAAGATGCGTGTGCACGCACTCAGATGGGCACCGCACAAGAATGTAACTAGTTTTGATGAGAGGTTTTGGGTTGTTATTTGTTTTGTGTTTGTTTAGGGTTTTTTTTTGTTTGTTTTTGTTTTTGCATAATTTCCCTTGTTTTTGCGGCATTTTCCTTAACTTTTCCCCGTATTCTTCCTTAATTTCCTTATTTTTTAATTCAATGAATATTTAAAAAAAAAACAAAAAAAAAAACAAAAAAACAAGATGCTCTGAAGCCGCATGAATTGAAGCGCGCAGTAGTGAGGGATCCCTGTATATGGACCCATCAACACAAAATGAGTCATAATGCACCAAACAGACCAAAGCTTTAAAGTAAATTTTATTTAGTTATTTATTTGTTTGTTTTTTTTTGTTTTTTTAAAGTTGTGTCTAATAAAATTTTGCAATAGCTTCATAAAATTTTGTCTGATGAAATTTTTTTGGGTGATTCAGTAGCTGCAAATGCCGTCTATTCATGTACCTTGAAAACTCAGTTTGGTGCATTAAGACTCATTTTGTCGTGATAGGTCAGATATATGTACAACAAGATTCTGTATGTAAACATTTTGGTCCAATTTGCAAATGCTGCCTGATTGATGCTTTAAAAAGCTATTTCTGTTTCCAAAGTATAATAAAATCATGTATAAGTCTCACCTATAAATCCTACGGTCTCCAATTGTGGATTCGTCAGCAGAAAAGTTGCTCACAAAAGGACAAAGTGGGCCAATTTTAGGTGTGCTAGCATGAGAAAATGCCAATCCTCATTATCACTAATAAAAAAGCTGACATGACAAAACACTGTAAATCCAAGTATAGTACTGAGCATGGCTTGGATCTGTCACATGAACGGATCTTTGATGATTATTCTGTAAATAAACATATAGCTTTAGCTGTTGCTTCCATTCAAATCGATAGTCACATGGTTATTATTACTTCTGTCCTCTTTTTGCTTACATCCTTACAAAATGAGATTATTAGCTGTTGATTTAAGGTAGCTATAGTTAGAATAGTTTAAAAAAAAAAAAAGCAGGAAAATCTAATTTTATTTTAATTTATATTCACGAACTGAGCAGAAGTGAGATGGCCACCGTGTTCACTGATTTGTGAATTTCCTTCCGGAGTGGATGAAATGGAGTCTGACAGAGTGACTGCATTTGCAACGGAGAATGACAAATCCACAAACACATCTGAAAGATCACACATTAGTCCTCTCAAGTTAAGGAAATGGACATGCTGTCTGTCTTTATCACATTTCTCATTAGAAACAAATGCATCTGCTGTAGCCCCCCTCTCCCGCAAATCAGTCCAACCCACTCAATATGGACACATTTTATGTCAAACAAAAAATATAAATGCTGACCTTTCCTCAGTCTCATATGCAGTTTTTCATGCCTTTTTAGTTGTGTCAGACACTTTACTAGTTAATTAACTGATAGCAATAACTAATGTCATGTATTGTAGTGGTTAATATTTACCACATTTCCCTGAAGTCATCAACTAACAATAATAAATTAAACAAATGCATCATACCTTTACCAATTTATGGATATTTTACAGTCTGGACTTCATGTTGTGGAATGTCGTAAAATACCAAGGGTGTACTCGCATGTCAGCAATATAGCCGCAAAATAGGGCGAAAAAGTGCAACTTTTTTTGTGGTTGTGGGTTTAATATTGAGTATCATTGAAGATCCGTGACACTGCACTTGCTGTATGTCATGTGTTGTGTTGAACCTGCCCTTAAAATGTCATAATCAACAACAACAACAATATCATCATCATTATCTTCTGATAAATCCGGGGTCAGGTCATGGGGTCAGCAGCCTAAGCAGTGGGGTCCAGACATCCCTCTCCACAGCCACTTCTTCCAGATCTTCCGGGAGGACACCAAGGTGTTCCCAGACCAACCGAGAGACATATTGCCTCCAGCGTGTTCTGGGCCAACCCCAGGGTTTCTTCCCAGTTGAACATTCTCAAAACACCACACCAGAGAAACATTCGGGAGACATTCTAATCAGATGCCCAAGTCAACTCAACTGGCCCCTCTCAACACAGAGGAGCAGCACTTCTACTCCAGGCTCTCCCTGGATGACTGACCTTCTCACACTATCACTAAAGAAGAGCCCCACCACCTTCTGAAAGAAGCGAATTTCAGTCGCCTGTATCTGCGAGCTTGTTCTTTCGGTCACTACCCAAAGATCTTGAGCATAGGTGAGGGTAGGAACGTAGATCGACTGGTAAATCGAGAGTTTTGCCTTGCAGCTTAGGTCCCTCTTCAATACAATGGACCACCATAAGCTTGGGGCAGGACCTCATTCCCGACCCGGAAGGTGCATTCCACCCTTTTCTGACTGAGAATCGTGGCCTCGGACTTGGAGGTGCTGATACTCATCCCTGCCACTTTTCACTCGGCTGCGAAGAATCTCTCCAATGAGAGCTGGAAGTCTTGGATTGATGAAGAAAAAAGGATGACATCATCTGCAAAAAGCCAAGACAAGATCCTAAGACTACCAAACCAGAACCCCTCAATGCCGAGTCTGTGACTAGAAATTCTGTTCATAAAAATTATTAACAGAATTGTTGTCAAAGGAAAGCCTTGGTGAACTCCAACCCTCATCAGAAATGAATTTGACCTGTTGTTACCAATGTGAACCAAGCTCTGGCTCCGGTGAGACAGAGACTAAATGGCCCACAGCAACAGGTCTGATGCACCATACTCTCGGAGCACACCCCACAAGATTGCCCGAGGGACATGGTCAAAAGTTTTCTCTAAATCCACAAAATATATGTGGACAGATTGGGCAAACTTCCATGTCCCCTCCAGAATCCTGTAGACTGTATAGAATTGGTCGAGAGCACTACAGCCAGGATGAAAACCACATTGTTCCTCCTGAATCCGAGGTTCACTTATTGGTCAGATCCTCCTCTCCAGTACTCCCTCATACACTTTTCCGCGTAGGCTTGATAATAATTGAAAAACACCCTCTTTTTTAAAAAAGGGTGACCATCACCACAGTTTGCTAATCCAGAGGTATGGCCCCCGATGACCACGTGATGTTGCAGAAACATGTCAACCAAGACAGTCCTACAACATCCAGAGCCTGAGATATTCAGGGCAGATCTCATCCACCCCCAGAACCCGACCACTGATGAGATTTTTAACTACCTCTGCGACCTCAACTCCAGCAACGGGTGGACCCACACCCAAACCCCCAGGGTCTTTGTCCTCCATGGAGGGTGTGTTTGTAGGATTGAGGAGGTCCTCAAAGTATTCCCTCCACCTCCCAACAACATTCCCATTTGAGGTGAGCAGCTCCCTATTTCCACTGTAAACAGTATTTGTGGAGAACTGCTTCCCCCTCCTGGGGCATCAAATGGTGATCCAGAACCTTGATCCAGGCCAACTGATAGTCGCTTTCCAGTCCCTCACTAAACTCGTCCCACACCCAATATTTTGCATCAGCAACAGCTCGGGCTGCAACACATTTGCAACACATTCCATTCAAATGGCAGATGGACCTTGTTAATTCTCGGTTGATGACCTGTCTGCTGCCTTGGGAGACCCACAAGCAAATAAGACCCGATAGGCCTCCTTTTTCTACTGGATGGCCCCCTTCACTCCAGGCATCTGCCACCGGTTTTAGGGGCTACCATGACGATAGACAATAATGACCTTCCGGCCATTGCAGTGGGCTGCCGTCTCAATAATGGACACATAAAACATGGCCCATTCGGCTTCCATGTCCCCCCTGCGTTGGGTACCAAAGAATATGATCCGAGCACAAACGGAACAGATCTGAGATGCGCGTTCCTCTGTCTATTGTAAAAAAGCCAGTTCAGCAGTGAGTATACTGACACCGGAACCACCATTTATATTTAGAATTAATATTATATTTTTATAATATGTGTGTGAGACGGCATTTTTCCGACTACAGACCATTTACCTCAAATTCATCCACCTTTGAAAATACATCAATTACCCTCGACCTAAAATTCACTTGTACCTTCAGTCATGATTGCTTGTATGTGAGCTAGGCTTAAGTAAGGATAGTAAATTCTTGCAAAGTATGTCACATGGTGCTTTGTAGTCTAAATATAATAATAATAATAATAATAATAATAATAATAATAATAATAATAATAATAATAATACAAGTAAAAATGGAAAAGTGACACAATGGATTACACACTGATGAAGGCTTGACGATAGAGCATTAGCTTGTACAGAACAAAACAGTGCTGAATATGTGCAGACTTAATAATAATATATTAATATAAACAGTATGCTAATGTCTAAAATATTAAATAATAACAAAGTAACGATGCTCCAAATTTTTTTTTGTTTAAGTGACTCAGTACAATCACATTCACCAAATAAAGTCACATTTATTTCTTTCAAGGGATGTTATTCATTACCTATGAATTATTAAATAAGTTGAGTGAAACTGATACTAAAGTAAGGAATATGAGCCTGGACCTGTTCAAGGCGTTAATTAATACTTATTTACTTCAGGGGTAAAAATAAGTCCTTACACGTGTCATAAATTAATTTACACTAAATGTTGATAATAAGATGTTTCTGTAAATATTTGAAGCCATCATTCAACCTTGCTGATTAGCAACACAAAGAAATTCAGAAATCAGTTTAAACTGATGACTGTTGTGTACTATGAAGTATTTTCTGGAGTACAGATGAAGTAAATGTGGATACAGCAGATAAGATTTTCTTTTTCATTAGTTCACTATTTAAAAATTGAAGGAGCCAAAGCAAAAATAAGGTTACCCGCTTTTTGGGTGCAGGGGTTTTTAAAGTACCAGCAAAAACAATGTGTTTTCCATCAACCACTAAAAACATTTAACTCTGATGTGACTGTAGTTCAGTGCTTCTCAAACAGTGGGGTGCGGTGTGATGCCAGGGGAGCGCGTGTCACCCTGGAGAACATGCTTTTCTGGAATAGTGTACAAGAATTAAGTGTAATTGCACCTCCACTCCACTAGGTGACAGTGGCGTGCTCATTGTCACACTATAGTGTAGTGGTTTTTCGTACCAGCAAATGATATGAAGTGCAGTAAACAACCCCTCAAGAAACAACAAGGAAAAATTTCTAACAAGAACGAAGAGAACGGTGGAGAGAGACGGCGATATTAAGACATAAATAAGTTGGATGAGTTTAAATAAGGATTTTTTTTTTGTTTTTTTAATTTCAGGCACATTGGTGCACTTTAAATTTTTTCTGTTACAGATTAAAATGTTAATGAAGATTTTCTTTATTGTAAGTTGAACTCTAATGTTTATAAAGATACAATATTATGCAGAGGTTTACTAATAATTTTATAGACAAATACTGTAATACTATTTAGTCACTTGCAGGGCGATGGGAGAAGGGCTAGAAATGTTTTTTTTTCTTCCTGGGGGGGGGGCGCTGCATAAAATAATTGAGAAGCACTGCTCTAGTTTAAAATGATTATCTCAAATTTCTATCACAATGCAGTTTTGATGGGGACTAGGTTTTTTTTTTTTTTTAATTAATTTGCTCCATTTCATATGAATGTGGCTTTTTGTTTACACCCATTCAAATGTTTAATGCAAATGAATGTGTATCATGTATTTACTGTTTCTGTAATGTTGTGATTCAGGGTTTGTAAATGTTAACCCCTGACTTAAATAATGTTGATCATATAAACCTAAAAGTAATCAACCAGTTTATTACAGCTTCAATAAATTCTTTCAATCAATTTCCTAAATCTGGCCTAATGTCAGTCCACTTCGAATTAAGGGTCATCGATTGACCATGAAAAGTGAATCAGTACTGATGCATCTGCCCTCATAGTTTTCTTAAAGTGCTGCTAAACAAAAAACTGTTTGGAACATCAAGTGCCACAAAACCTTTCATTATAATTTATAACATGATACACACAATGCTTCACATAGCGATGCAGCTGAAGCCTTAATGTTCGAGAAGTGGCGCTGAGACTGAAAGGTCACTGCTTTGATTCCTGGACCAACAAGAAAAATGTGTGGTGGTGGTCGAGCCATAAGCTGCACATTCCCTTCCTCCACCTTCATGGCTGAAGTGCCCTTGAGCAAGACACGTAACCCCCAGCTGCTCTTCGGGCGTCGCAATGTGTGTGTGTGTGTGTGTGTGTGTGTGTGTGTGTGTGTGTCTGTGTGTGTGTGTGTGTGTGTGTGTGTGTGTGTGTGTGTGTCTGTGTGTGTGTGTGTGTGTGTGTGTGTGTGTGTCTGTGTGTGTGTGTGTGTGTCTGTGTGTGTGTGTGTCTGTGTGTGTGTGTGTGTGTGTGTGTGTGTGTGTGTGTGTGTGTGTGTGTGTGTGTGTGTGTGTGTGTGTGTGTGTGTGTGTGTGTGTGTGTGTGTGTGTGTGTGTGTGTGTGTGTGTGTGTGTGTGTGTGTGTGTGTGCTCACTTTGTATAAGTTAAATGCAGAGGCAATACTTTTTCTTGCAAAATGAATACAATATAGTAAAATAATTTTTAAAAACACTATCTGCAGTTTTGACAGCTGTTGCTTGTTTAAAATACTTTAGTATACTTTAGTAAAAGAAGCGTATGTTCTATGTGGACAGAACTGGAGGAAGCCCATCAGAAATGTCATCCTTGCTGGTACACTTTTGCCCACAAGTACCTGGTGTGGACCTGCTGCCCTGACTGGCTCAAACTGAAAGAGTGGGTCAAGTTCATGGTGATGGATCCCTTCCTGGACCTGGCGATCACCATCTGCATTGTGCTCAACACACTCTTTATGGCTTTAGAGCATTACCCTATGACAGACGACTTCAACAGAATGCTTTCTGTGGGCAATTTGGTGAGTAGGAGTCAATCAGTTTGTTAGAATATTTGTTTGGATAGTGTGCGTATGTGTGTGTGTGTGTGTGTGTGTGTGGGTGTGTGTGTGGGGGGGTGTGTGTGTGTGGGGGTGTGGGTGTGTGTGGTTGGGGGGGGCATGCTGAGACAAAACTGAATAGTTTGTTAAATTGGGCGGACTTTGAAAGGCTTTCTGGTATAATCTTGAAAATGATGTTTTCTTTGCTGTCCCTGATTTTTTTTTTTTTTTTTTAATCCACCTATGACTTGTCATGATAAAGGGTCAGTCTCACCTCTCCTGCAGCTTGCTCATTATATACAGCACTACAATTGGTGCAACATGCAAGAGCAGCATTTCTGGAAGTCTGTTGTTCATTACAGAAGACAAAGCGATTGCAAGCGACAGGCTGGTTTCCTTGGGAGACATTTAAAGAAAACAACAGCCCACAGACAATACATCTGACAGAAATAAGCCAGCAAAGAGAACTTCGAATGTTCTTTAGTCTCTGTACTTTTTTTTCTTTTTTTTTTGCATAAAATACACTCTCAAAGCAAAGATAAAAATCTCACCCTTAAACATTGTTGGGCCGCCTTTACCCTTTATTACAGTAAATAATCATCATGGCATTGTTTCAACAAACCGAAACACTACTACGTTTATTTCCATCTAGAGTTGGATTCATTTCTCACCATCTTGAATTGATGACAGAAAAATCGAAACACTCCATAAAGTCTCCTCCATCACATCTTAAAGACTTTCAACAGGGTTACGGTCAGGACTCTGTGCTACCAGGTCATGTGTGAAAATAATTCCTCGTGCTTCCTGAACCATTCTTTCACTATTTGAGCCCTAATTTTACATCCGTGCTGTCAGGAAAGAAAAAGACCTTTAAGATAAACCAGCTGACAGCTGACATTTTATTGTCCCATATTGTTTCTCAGTCTCAACCTGACTGCATTAAGGCTGAAGGGAGTTCAACAAAATTTACTTTAATTTTAAAGCACAACCCTTTTTTAGGGCTTGGCAGTGTATACTGTATAATATTAGTCTGCAATTTAACATACATCCAGCAATGTTTAATATATATATATATATATATATATATATATATATATATATATATATGTATATATATGTATGTATATATATATATATATATATATATATATATATATATATATATATATATATATATATATATATATATATAAAACATTGCTGGATGTATGTTAAATTGCAGACTAATATTATACAGTATATATATATATATATATATATATATATATATATATATATATATATATATATATATATATATATATATATATATATATACAGAGCGAGAGAGGGGTGCTTTTCAGGCAGTGGTGGCCTGGTGGTAAAGGTGCTAGGGTTGGGGTTCGACTCCCACTCTCCACAAGTTGTCACTGCCCCCCGACCAGCTAACTGGGTTATCAAAGGCCGGCCATGTCTCTCACTGTCTATGGTGAGAGGTTCATGTAAAAGAACCATTGCTGACTTTCGTAAAGAGTAGCTGCAAAGCCGTCAGCGTGTTTCTGCTCATTTCTAAAGGGTTGTGTCAGGAAGGGCATCCGACATAAAAACCTACGCCAAATCAATCATGCGAATCCGATGATTTGCTGTGGCAAACCCCTGAAAAAGGGAAAAAGAAGAAAAGGACATATAAAGGTACTTTGGTTAACTCCCACAGACCACTGCGCAAAGGTTAATGGTTCAAGCCCAAGCAGCACAGATTTCCCACTTTTGGAACCATGAGCAAGGCACTTAACCCTCACCTGTTCAATTGTATAAAAATAATAAATATAAATCACTCTGAAATGCTGTAAATGTGTATTGTAAATCACCCCTAGCTGTAAATAGTTGTTTGTTTCTGTGTTAACTGTGATGGACTGGAAAACCGCTCACAGTGTACCCTGTCTCTTGCATAAAGTGATCTGGGATTGACTCCAGCTTCCTTGTGACTCTGAGAAATAATCTCTATGGATAATGGATGGGTATAGAATTTGTGAAAACTGGATTTAGAGTTCAGTGTGCTTTAATGCGTTTCCACTTTGGAAATTGGAGTTTATAAGATTTATAAAGGAAATGGACATATAAAATGACATAAGATATCAGAAAACAAGCATTTTAGGGATGTATGCTGGGATGGTTAATAGCGATGTATATGAAGCTTAAATCTTTCTTCAAATTCGTTTCAAGCTTTTAGCTGTTGTAATTGTGAGCGGATAAAAACTTTTTTGTTGAATTTTAAAATTACCACCTCTAGAGTTTAAGAGAAGGCTCATTGTAAATGGAATACAGGGATCCCTCGCTACTTCGCGCTTCAATTCATGCGGCTTCAGTGTACCATGTTTTTTGTTGTTTTTTTTTTTAATTAATCGAATAGAAAGTAAGGAAATTAAGGAAGAATTGGGGGAAAATTTAAGGATGAGGCCACAAAAAGAAGGCCAATTATGCAAAAAAACAAAAAATAAAACAAACACAAAGCAAAACACAACCCAAAACCTCCCATCAAAACTGGTTACATGTTTGTGAGGTGCGCATCTGAGTGCATGCACGCGTGTCTGTATGTGTGTGTATTTATATTTTATTTACATCTTAGGCATTATTTTTGAATGTTTAAATGTTATTATAAGCATTTATAGCATTGAATATGTACTTATTGATGTTATATACACATGTACATGTACGTATACATTAGTCTGGGGATGGAGTTGGGGGTGTGACCCTACTTCACGGAATTCGGTGGTTGCAGGGGGATCTCGGTTCCAATTAACCGCGGAAAGTGAGGGATCCCTGTATATCCCAAAACTTTAAACTTGTACTAGTACTGAGGAGGAGGAGGGGGGGGGGACTTTGGTAAACATGTAGCTGCTGTCTGTGTGATGTGTTATGCAACACAAGCAAGCAACATCCATCCATGTCACCATCGCTTTGTTCTCTGCATTACACTCTTACCATGCACCTCTGCATGCTGTGTATAGATGGTCTGTATTATGTCTTGGAGAGAGTCATGTCAAGACAACAGTGCTCACTCAGATCAATATGCCTCACTCCGCTTTGTTAGCTGGGGTTCATCAAGTTGAAGAACTGATGCAGTTTCCTTACTGGTGGGGGAACTCACATGTGAAAATATATGCATCCTCCCAGGGTGGTCGAAATCATTGTTTTTGTATGACTGATGTTGATAGTGATTCAGTGTTACCTTATTTTCAGCACAAGTAATCAGCCTGCTATTGCCAATGCGTTCTATATAGACATAATTGTATTTAAAACACAATAGCAGTACTTGGTGGAGAGTACAGGGATCCCTCACTTTCCATGGTTAATGGGAACTGAGACCCCCCCCCCCCATGACCACCGATTTCTTCGAAGTAGCATCGACCCCCTGACTGACATATATATATATATATATATATATATATATATATATATATATATATATATATATGTATATAATTTCAATAAATACATATTCAACACTACAAATGCTTCTCATAACAATTAAACATTCAAAAATAATGCATAAGAAGTAAATAAAATATAACTACACACACACACACACACACACACACACACACACACACACACATACACACATACACACACATACACACACACACACACATACACACACTCAGATGTGCACCTCACATATAAATGTAAGTGTTGGGGGGTTTTGGGTTGTTTTTTTTGTTTTTGTTTGTTTGAGGTGGGGTTTTTTTTGTTTTTGTTTTTTTTGCATAATTGTCCTTGTCTCGCAGCATTTTCCTTAACTTGGGATCACTGTACATCATTTGTCACTTACTTCACATGATATCTTATCTAATCTGAATTCTTCTTCTTTTCCTTTCGGCTGTTCCCTTCAGGGGTCGCCACTGCGAATCAGCCGCCTCCATCTCACTCTATCCTCTGCATCTTCTTCTCTTACACCAACTACCTTCATGTCCTCCTTCACCACATCCATGAATCTCCTCTTTGGTCTTCCTCTAGGCCTTCTGCCTGGTAGTTCCAACCTCAGCATCCTACTATCAATATACTCACTATCCCTCCTCTGTACATGTCCAAACCATCTCAATCTAGCCTCTCTGACTTTGTCTCCAAAACATCTAACATGTGCCGTCCCTCTGATGTACTAATTCCTGATCCTATCCATCCTCGTTACTCCCAAAGAGAACTTCAACGTTTTCATCTCTGCTCCCTCCAGCTCTGCCTCCTGTCTTTTCCCCAGCGCCACTGTTTCTAAACCATACAACATTGCTGGCCTCAACACCGTCTTGTACACTTTTCCTTTCATTCTTGCCGATACCCTCCTATCACACATCACACCGGACACTTTTCTCCAACCATTCCAACCTGCCTGCACACACTTCTTCACCTCTTTTCCACACTCTCCATTGCTCTGGACTGTTAAGCCTAAGTATTTATTATCTAATCTGAATTGTTGGTTGAACGTTATCCCCTCACAACATTTTTGACTGAGGTTGAAAAGGAGCATTTTTTTCCCTTTTTTTTTTTTGGAGTATTATAATGGTCTGTGTTGTTGGTGGTGAATACTTTATCCTCAAAGTTTTGCCACTGTAGCTAGCGATACTCTAGCACATTCTCAACATGGGGTCTCAGTGTGCAGAAAGCCTTGCCAAGGATCCATTCATTTCACCAGCTGCTTTAGTAGGATCACAGGGAAGCTGGATCAGCTCCCGGTTGAGTCTACAAACCCCACCTTCTTGGTGTCAGGTGAATGAAACACCCGATACAAAACCGTGTCACCCCAACAACCAGTTCATCACAATTAAATTTAATATCTGTATTCGTAAGTTTTATCATTAATAACCAGTTTACCTGGTCTTCTTCTTCTTTTCTTTTCGGCTGTTCCCTTCAGGGGTCGCCACAGCAAATGATCTGCCTCCATCTCACCCTATCCTCTGCGTCTTCAACTCTTACTCCAACTACCTTCATGTCCGCCTTCACCGCGTAACTAGATTTAATGGCTTTAATTCGACAAAAAAATTCCGGATTATAAAAATTAGTGAAATGTACATGGATACATATCGGACGCTTCAAATGTATAAAATGCAATGACATTTAGAAAGTGCGGATTCTTGAGTGCTGGCCACACACTGAGAGAAAAATATAATTCTGTAAGCTTTAGTTCCTCAGCCTCTCAATAAATGTCTTTCTCATTTAGTTTGCATTGTTGAAACTTTGAGTCTGCTCTTTTCTGTCATCGTGGAAATGGAGCATGGATTGGCTGCGGTGACTTATGTGGTATATTTATCCTGAATGATGATTAGGTGTTATATGCTCTCATGTAATCATAAACGATTGACTGACAATAAGGCTGTAGCAAATTTTGGCAGGTATATTTTTGTACCTTTAAGCAATCAGTGGCTGAATTCCTACTAGTTAATTGAGATTTGCTCCCACAGTGAATGCGATGTCAACAGACCTAAGCCCAATCATTTCAGTTTGTAATTGCAAGAGTCAGTAATTACAAATGTGACATAAATTTAATTTTTTGGTCGAGAGGTTTTAATATACTCATGCAGAGCTGGAATACTTGCACTGAATGAAATATTGATAATATAGAATAAATGCTTTGTATCGTGTCTGATGGTCTACCGTTGGCTGGTATGGTGCTCATTCACTACAGTTGGTGTTGCACCAAATCAAAGTCACAGAGAACCTCTTTCTCTTCTGACGTTGCTTCAATAAGTTCTAATGTTCTCCTTATGTAGCACATATTATATGTCTCAGAAAACTCACTTGTTATGCAGTGTTTGTGCCCTTCAACGTTTAAACATGAATGAAGAGATGGAAAGGCTGAATGGGAGGCAGCTTCGAGTCAGCCTTTCTATGAGTCATGCGTTCCACAGTCTGCAGTTGCCTAGATAACATTTTTGTTACCTCTGAGATGGCTTTGTTTTGTTTGAGTGTCTGAGGTCAGGGATTGTTTTGAAGCTATAGCTCACTCACTGCCCATTTCACACACATGACACATTGGGCCACTTTCATGCCTTCTGTTGCAATGTATGTTTTTAACTGAGAAGGTTGTTAGCTCCCTGAAGAACCTGTTCGGAGGAACTGACATCCATTATCTTCACACATAGGTGCAATTTGGAATAGCCAGTCAGCCTAAAATGAACACCCACAGGGAACACACAACACAGCAACAGGAGAACATGCAGACTCCACACAGGGAAGTTGCCATGGCTGTAGGGCTAGTAAAAGCCAGGTTATAAATTTGACTTAGTTCCATCACTACTAAAGCTGTGATTTTGGCATCATCAGTCTTCTAATACACAATATCACGAAGTGAGCCTCACTACTGTTCAATTTTTTCAGCCAATCTAACATTTTATTACAGCATTGGCTGTCGATTTTTTCCCATTAATCCTGCCTGGTCTTGGTCCCAGAAGCATGATCAAGTATGCCTTCACATAGGCAGTGGTAGGCCTGTTTGTTTTCTCTTTGGTGCAGTTCATTTAAGTAGAAAACCCATAAATCACCTTTGAGTGAATACCAAACCAACTGGTCTGAGACCAAGCATCCTTTGATTGTAGCAAGAAAGCAATTCATCCCTGAATTAACCTGAGTGCATTAAGCGGACAAAATCCGTTGTGCTTTGGGCATGGATGGCATTTTTTCTAAATATAAATGCTGCATGATGATAATGACGATGATGATGAGGATAAATGCTCCTTAAACTCAGTAAGAAAAGATGGATATATATATATATATATATATATATATATATATATATATATATATATATATATATGTATATATATATATATATACACACACACACACACACACACACACACACATATATATATATATATATATACACACACACATATATATATATATATATATATATATATATATATATATATATATATATATAATGCAGCCATGAGGTGGGGGTACTAACTGTGTCTTCCCTTCATGCCGGTCCCAAGCCCGGAGAAATGCAGAGGGTTGTGTCAGGAAGGGCATCCGACGAAACCAATGCCACTACTTAAAATGCAAATCAAAAAGTATTACCTCCATACCGGATCGGTCGAGGCCCGGTTAACAACCGCCATCAGTGCTGTCAATCAACAGGGTGCTGATGGAAATTGGACTACTGTTGGTCGAAGACGCCGAAGAAGGAGAGGTGGGAGGCGGTCCGTGAGGCAGAGAGAGAAGAGGAAAGGCCTGAGTCTAGGACTGAGAGTGGGGACTTTGAATGTTGGAACTATGCACAGAAAAGGTAGAGAGCTGGTTGACATGATGCAGAGGAGGAAGGTGGACATACTGTGTGTTCAGGAGACCAGGTGGAAAGGTAGCAAAGCTTAAAAGCTTAGGAGCAGGGTTTAAGCTATTTTATCACGGTGTGGATGGGAAGAGAAATGGAGTCGGAGTCATCTTGAAGGAGGAGTTTGTCAGGAATGTTCTAAAAGTGAAAAGAGTGTCAGACAGAGTGATGAATCTCAAGTTAGAAATTGAAGGTGTAATGCTCAATGTTGTTAGTGCTTATGCCCCACAGGCAGGATGTGAGCTAGAAGAGAAGGAGAGATTCTGGAGTGACTTAGATGAAGTGATGCAGAGTACCTCCAGAGGTGAAAGAGTGGTCATAGGTGCAGACTTCAATGGACATGTTGGGGCAGGCAACAGAGGGGACGAGGAAGTGATGGGCAGGTTTGGTATCCAGGACAGGAACGCAGAAGGACAGATGTTGATAGATTTTGCAAAAAGGATGGAAAATGGCTGTGGTGAATACTTTCTTTGAGAAGAAACAGGAGCATAGGGTGACTTATGAAAGCGGAGGTAGGCGCCCACAGGTAGACTACACCTTCTGTAGGCGATGTAATTTGAAGGAAGTCAGTGATTGCAAAGTCATCGTGGGTGAGAGTGTTTGCTAAACAGCATAGGATGGTGGTGTGCAGGATGACTCTGATGGTGAGAAAGGTGAAAAGGCAAAGGCAGAGCAGAAGACAAGGTGGTGGGAAGCTGAAAAAGGAAGAGTGTCGTGGTTGTCTTCAAAGAGGAGTTGAAACAGGCTTTGGGTGGCCAGGAAGGGCTTCCAAATGACTGGACAACCACAGCAAATGTGATCAGGGACACAGGTAGGAGAGAGTACTTGGTGTGGTCCCTCTGGAAGGAAAGTAGATAAGGAGACTTGGTGGTGGAAATGAGGAAGTGCAGGAGTGTGTACAAAGGAAGAGGTTAGCCAAGAAGAAGTGGGACATTGAGAGGACCAAGAGAGTAAACAGGAGTACAGGGAGACACAGCATAAGGCTTAAAGTAGCAGTGGCTAAGGCCAAACAGAGGGCATATGATGACTTGTATGATAGGTTGATAGTAAAGAGGAGAAAATGATCTATACAGGTTGGCACAGCAGAGAAATAGAGATGGGAAGGACGTGCAGCAAGTTAGATTGATAAAGCGACAGAGAGGGAACTCTATTGACTAAAGACAGAAGTGTGCTGGGAAGAGGGAAAGAGTACTTTGAAGAGCTGATGAATGAGGAAAATGAGAGAGAAAAAAGAGTAGAAGAGGTAACCATTGAGGAGCAGGATGTAGCAAAGATCAGTAAGGGTGAAGTGAGAAGGGCATTGAAGAGGATGAAGAATGGAAAGGCAGTTGGTCCTGATGATATACCTGTGGAGGTATGGAAGTGTCTAGGAGAGGTAGCAGTAGATTTTCTGACAAGAACATTCAACACGGTACTAGAGAGTGAGCAGATGCCAGAGGAGTGGAGGAGAAGTGTGTGCTGGTGCCCATTTTTAAGAACAAGGGAGACGTGCAGAGTTGCAGCAACTACAGAGGGATAAAGTTGATGAGCCATACGATGAAGTTATGGGAAAGAATAGTGAAGCTAGACTAAGGGCAGAGGTCAGCATTTGTGAACAACAGTTTGGTTTCATGCCAAGAAAGAGCACCACAGATGCAATGTTTGCCTTGAGGATGTTAATAGAGAAGTACAGAGAAGGTCAGAGGGAGCTACATTGTGCCTTTGTACATCTGGAAAAGCATATGACAGGGTGCCAAGAGAAGAACTGTGGTATTGCATGAGGAAGTCTGGAGTGGCAGAGAAGTATGTTAGAGTGGTGCAGGACATGTATGAGAGATGTAAGACAGTGGTGAGGTGTGCTGTCGGTGTGACCGACTTAATTCAAGGTTGAGGTGGGACTGCATCAAGGGTCAGCTCTGAGCCCCTTCTTGTTTGCTATGGTAATGGACAGGCTGACAGACGAGGTGAGACAAGAATCTCCATGGACTATGATGTTTGCAGATGACATCGTGATCTGTAGTGAGAGCAGAGAACAAGTGCAGGAAAATCTAGAGAGGTGGAGGGATGCCCTGGAAAGGAGAGGAATGAAGGTTAGCCTCAGAAAATCAGAATACATGTGTGTGAATGAGAAGGACCCAGGAGGAACGGTGATGTTACAGGGAGCAGAGATAACGAAGGTGGAGGATTTTAAGTACTTAGGCTCAACAATCCAGAGCAATGGAGAGTGTGGAAAAGAGGTGAAGAAGCGTGTGCAGGCAGGCTGGAATGGTTGGAGAAAAGTATCCGGTGTGATGCGATAGGAGAGTGTCAGCAAGAATGAAGGGAAAAGTGTACAAGATGGTGGTGAGGCCAGCGATGTTGTATGGCTTAGAAACAGTGGCGCTGAGGAAAAGGCAGGAGGCAGAGCTGGAGGTAGCGAGATGAAAATGTTGAGGTTCTCCTGGGAGTAACGAGGATGGATAGGATCAGAAATGAGTATATCAGAGGGACAGCCCACGAAGATGTTTTGGAGACAAAGTCAGAGAGGCGAGATTGAGATGGTTTGGACATGTACAGAGGAGGGATAGTGAGTATATTGGCAGTAGGATGCTGAGGTTGGAACTACCAGGCAGAAGGCCTCGAGGAAGACCGAAGAAGAGATTTATGGATGTGGTGAAGGAAGACATGAAGGTCGTTGAGTCAGAAAAGAAGATGAGGACAGGGTGAGGTGGAGGCGGATGATTTGCTGTGGCGACTCTGAAGGAGCAGCCGAAAGTAAAAGAAGAAGATATATATATATATATATATATATATATATATATATATATATATATATATATATATATATATATATATGTCCCTTGCTAAAGGGTTGTGACAGGAAGGGCATCCGACTTAAAAACCTATGCCAAATCAAATGTGCGAATCATAAAATTTGCTGTGGGGACTCCCGAGAAAGGGAATATATCCGAGATAGGGAAAAAAAATAAATTAAAAAAAAAAAAAAAAAAAAAAATATATATATATATATATATATATATATATATATATATATATATATATATATATATATAAGCATTTTATAAGCAAAGCATTTATTCCCTTTCTCGGAGTCGCCACAGCAAATTTTATGATATATATATAAATATACACACACACACACACACACACACACACACAGACACACATATATATATTTTATGATATATTAGCAAATTTTATGATATATATAAAATAATACAATAATAATAATAAGACAATTTTACCGCGGCCCGAGGAGGGCCTTTGCCCGCCCGCCTTACCCCGCCCTTGCCCAGAGTCAGCTGAGATGTGCGCCAGCCTCCATAATCAGCATTAAGTGTTACATTTTTTATCGAACTCGAACTCTTCTTAAAAAAAAAAACACAGGTGATGGTGCACCAGCTGGGAACATGAAGGCTCCCACTCACCCGAAATCCCCGCTAATGTTTGAAACATGTCCAACTCGTCTCTGTTCATGTGTCGTCCCATTGTGGGTTACATTTTAGCGCTCAAATGACCGACATGTAACAGAGACAATCCGGTCATTTTCAAAATATTTTTTTTTTTTCAAAAATAAAAGATTGTTCAGACTCAGAGAATAAATAAAACAAAAAAAAATTATTAGTTCTCGTGTGGCCCGGTACTAATTGATCCACGGACTGGTACCGGTCCGCGGCCCGGGGGTTGGGGACCACTGCTGTAAAGCAAAATCAATCTCAGGTTAGAAAAAAACCCTAAAAATGAAAACTATATTATAATATAATGTTTTTTATGCTATACAGGGATCCCTTGCTACTTCACGCTTCAATTTATTCGGCTTCAGTGTATCGCGTTTTTTTTTTTTTTAATATTCATCGAATTAAAAAATAACGACATTTACATTAAGGAAGAACAGGGGAAAAAGTTAAGGAAAATGTCACAAAAAAAGGCTAATTATGCATTAAAAAAAAGTGTAAAAAAAAAAAAAACCCTAAACCAACACAAAACAAAAACAACCCAAAACCTCCCATCACAACCACTTACAATTTTGTGAGGTGCGCATCTGAGTGCATGCATGCGTAGGTCTGTATGTGTGTGCATTTACAGGCGCTCCCTGACTTACATTTTTAATTGGTTCCAGACGGCCGAACGTAAGTTGAAAGTGAATGTAAGTTGTTATAGTGACGTATGACATATGACCCGTGACACATGATGCTCATACTGCACTATACATCCCTAAATACCATTACCGTACCTCATAAAACACCCGTAAATCAATTATTATAAACACAACATTGTAAAACAATATCAAATATATCAAATAATATCAACATTTATTTCAAATAAATTAAATTCAAGCAAAATAATTTCAAATAGATAAATTTTAATCAAATTCACTCATCAAATATCAAATACAGTATCAAATATAACCTTTAACATTCTCTATGATGCAATTTTTCTGCTTGTAAATGGTTCCGATGGTCGACGGACGATCACTTGACATGAAGCTGAGCTGATTCACATTACATGAAGCTTAAAACAGTCAATCAACGCTTACAATATGTGAGGCGCTCAATACCGAAAGTACTGTAGTTTACTTGATGTGCTTGAAGGCGGGTTATATGGACTTCCGGTCTTTCAAGTGAGCAGGGGCGCCGTTGAACTCGTTTAGTACTCAGCCTGCACTGATATGAATCACCAGCAGAGCAGAGAGTTCTCTTTTTTTCTGGATTCAGGTTTTCATTCATTTTACAACTCTCTTTGCTTAACTGAGTATGCATGGTAGATTGTGCCAATCCGAGCAGATAGTTCATTCATCTCTGTGTATGTGACTTGCACCCATGCTAGTAGACTTACGCTTCTGACCAACCATATTTGCTTAGGGTTACAATAGTCCGCAAAACAGTGTAAACACAAAGATCACAGAGACGACGTCTTAACACAAGGGTAACACGCCATATAACTGATATATATATATATATATATATATATATATATGGGACAGTGGTGGTCAAGTGGTATAGGGCGCTGGATTGCTGATCCTAAGGTAGGCGGTTGGAGTCCAACTTTCCACAAGGTTGTCACTGTCCCCCCAGTGCCGCTAACTGGGTTATCAAAGGACGGCCATGTCTCTCACTGTCTATGGTGAGAGGTTCATGTAAAAGAACCATTGCTGACTTTTGTAAAAGAGTAGCTGCATAGCTGTCAGTGTGTTTCTGTCCCTTGCTAAATGGTTGTGTCAGGAAGGACATCCAATGTAAAAACCTATGCCAAATCAAGCGTGCGAGTCATTCGCTGTGGCGACCCCTGAAAAAGGGAAAAGGCAGAAAGGAAATCTCATATATATATATGTGTTCGGGAGAGTTAAAGTGAAAAATTTGAGAATAAAAGTAGGAATTAACATAGATTGGATAAAAGTAGCTATCATTCATTCATTTTCTGAGCCCATTAATCCTACTAGGGTCGTGGGAAAGATGAACCCTATCTCGACCAACACTACATACCTATTCACACTCACACCTAAGAACAGACAATATGTCAAATGTGCATTCCTTTGGACCTGGGGTCTCAAACTCATTCCACAAAGGGTCGCAGTGTCTGTCGGTTTTTGCTTCAACCAAGCAACAGTAGACCAATCTCTGTACACGGCACACCGATTGACCAATCAACTGCCTGAAGGCTCAGATCAGTTTATTAAATGAGTCATGTCAGGTGTGCTGTTGCTGGGTTGAAGCAAAAACCTGCAGCCACTGCAGCCTTTTGTGGAATGACTTTGAGACCCCTGCTTTGGACTGTGGGAGGAAACCGGAGCACCCTGAGGAAAGCTACACAAGCAAGAGGAGAACATGCAACTTCACACAAATTCACTAACATCAAGCACAGGCCTCGAACCTTTGTTTTCATTGTTCTTTTATGACCATTAAACAAAAGCATTTTACAAGGATGTCTAATTCACTGGATTTTAAATGGACACAGTAGATATTAGATGCAAGTCTTAGCTAAACAGTGAGAACCCCACCCCCACCCACCCCCCCACACCCACACCCACCCCCACCCCACCCCAGTCTTGTTAATAGTCAGCAAGTTCATCATAATTACTTTTTTTTTTTTTTTTTACTGAACAAAGTAAAATCTGCTCTACATGCTGACTTGATAGAGTGTGATATAGAAACAGGTACAAGGATGCAAGTAAACCAGGACAAAGTACAGAGCTCTGATTCATATTATGTGGAAATTTTAAGATTTGTGACTTTTCATGATATTGCTTGAGTTTGGTTCCGGACTTTTCATTTCATTTCAGACAAAAGCTTGTTACGTTACTGATTTCTGGCTGAGCTGTTGTCTTTTGGAATGCCCTGTGGTGATACGAAATTTATATTAGAAACCCCCAAATAATCAAGATGCCCCCTTCTGTAGGAGCTTTTTTCCTGTGTAGTATGATAATCGCATTTGGCAGCAGCTCATCAGGCCTAATGAGCAGTATGCTGAGCTAATTACTCTGTGGAGATGGAAATGAGTATGCGGCTCCTTTTTGTTGAAAGGTGAGTGTTGACAGTGGCCCACTTGAGGCAATGGAGGATGAGGCTCTAATCCCAGTCACAATAAATCTGCCCAATCATACATCTTTCTTACCTAAGCATTGTACACAGCCTCCCTCGGTCTCAAGTGTAGTAAGCATCAACGCTGTTTACATCCTTCAGAATAAGAAGGCTGTCACAGGGTCATGAGAGGCGAGAGGAAGGTAGATATGCTTTCATGTCTTAACATCTCGAGTCATTGCATACTGCACCGAATCATTATTTACACGGTGGAAAAGAGTTCAAAGAAATTAAGAGAGATTTTTTTTTTTGGCCAGGTCCTCAGATTAAAGAAGTGAGGCACACACAGATGATGGACAGAACACACTCACATGATCTAATACTGAAACCTGCTAAGCTTCACAAAGGTGAGGCTGGTGACAGGCCAAGGCAGCTTTTAAAGGCCCAGCTCTGGCTATGATGTACAGCCCCCACCCCACCCCACCCCGGCCCCATTGCTTGGGTCACGTATCCTGTGTCATATTCCCAAGCCTTTCTTTGGGCAACAACAACCAGAACAACACCATCTTTGGGGAGAAATAAACTGCAAAAAGCAGACCCATAGAAGTAACAGCAGGATACACTAATGCACTGGCAAATCCTATCCAACATTCCTGCTATTCATATCTAAAATATACTACAGGGATCCCCCCGCGACCTCCGAATTCCACAAAGTAGGATCACCCCCAACCCCCCCAACAGATATATACGTACTAGTACACGTATGCCTGTCTGTCTGTCTGTCTGTCTTCCTTTCGGCTTTTTCCCGTTTACTCGGGAGTCGCCACAGCGAATCATCTGATTCGCACGTTTGATTTGGCAGAGGTTTTTACGTCGGATGCCCTTCCTTCACAACCCTTTTTAGCAAGGGACAGAAACACGCTGACGACTTTGCAGCTACTCTTTACGAAAGTCAGCAATGGTTCTTTTACATGCCTCTCACCATAGACAGTGAGAGACATGGCCCGCCTTTGATAACCCAGTTTGCTGCACTGGGGGGGATGGACGACAGTGACAACCCTGTGGAGAGTGGGACTCGAACCCCCAACCTTTGGATCAGCGATCCAGCACCCTATACCACTAGACCACCACTGCCCCCCCCATATACGTACATGTATATGTGTGTGTGTAATATCAATAAATACATATTCAATGCTATAAATGCTTATAATAACAATTAAACATTAAAAATAATGCATAAGATGTAAATAAAATATAAATACACACACATACAGGCATGCGCGCACGCACGCAGATGTGTGTGCATGCACTCAGATGCGCATCTCACAAAAATGTAACTCATTTTGATGGGAGGTTTTGGGTTGTGTTTTGTTTTGTGCTTGTTTAGGGTTTTTTGGGGATTTGCACAACTGGCCTTGTTTTGTGGCATTTTCCTTAACTTTTCCCCTATTCTTCTTTAATTTCCTTATTTTTTAATTTGATGAATATTTTTTTTAAAAATGCGATGCACTGAAGCCGCATGAATTGAAGCGCGAAGTAGCGAGGAATCCCTGTAATTTTAAAAAGTAATATCTCTATGCTTGTCGAATAATCAACTAATGACCCAGGAGGTCATACTTAAGATTTAATATACAAACTGTAAATGTAGAATAATGAAATGATACATAAATTCTTCAGCATTTTTATGCATTAGTGAACAATGAACAAGGACGGTATCTTAAAATGCTCTCTTTGACAATTTTGTTGAATTCCTTTGAGAAGCATTTTAAAATAAACATGGGACTTTACTGTGCCCCCCCCCCCATTCAAAATATTAGCAACATCCACCAATAATAGTACTGTACTACCTTCTTCTTCTTCTTCTTTTACTTTCTTTTCTTACTTTCTTTTACTCCCTTCAGGGGTCGCAACAGCAAATCATCCGCCTCCACCTCACCCTGTCCTCTGCATCTTCTTTTCTGACTCCAACGACCTTCATGTCTTCCTTCACCACATCCATAAATCTCTTCTTTGGTCTTCCTCGTTGCCTTCTGCCTGGTAGTTCCAACCTCAGCATCCTACTGCCAATATACTCACTATCCCTCCTCTGTACATGTCCAAACCATCTCAATCTAGCAATAGTACTGTACTACCCTGCTGTAAAATTGCAGTGGTTCGTAAGCATGGAAAAACACCACTCATCTGCAGAAGTCAGCAAATTTCAGATCAGGAGGTGAAACTCCCAAATAAGCAGCAACAAAGTCCTACCATAAACCTCCAAGGGAAGAGTAAGCTAAACTTGACAGGAGCTGACTCATAGCACTTGTGGCAAGTACCTGACAGGATTGACATAACCAACTATTAGAAAAGAAATGGCAAGTGATACTTATTGCCCAGGAAACGTATAATGTAAATTCGAAAGTCAATTCATTCATTCCAACAATGAAGGTCTGCAGATGATAGAAAACCTTACAAAGTTACTGCTGAGTCAATTAAAGTAACTTTTGAATGATGAAAGATTACATTGACATGTGATCAATTGTGGTTATTTCCTCTCTGGTTTTGTGGTATATTTAATATTTGTTGGTAATAAGCCCTAATTACTTTTCACGTAAAACCGCTCCCATTGCTGACAGAACATATACTGCCTTTCCAAAAAAAAAAAAAAAAAGTCCTGTGCTCATCTATCCTTAATTACAGTGCATAATCATCATAGGATTGTTTTGACAAACCTAAGCAACATTTTTTTTTTTTTTTTTTCGCATTCTGATACAGGTTCATTTTTCACCAATAGCTTGAAGTGATGATGGAAAAATCAAACCACCTCGTAAAGTCTCCTCCAGCACATTCCCACATGAACACAACATTCTGTGGTGCCAGTTCATGTGTGAAACTTCCTTATGCTCCCTGAGCCACTCTTTCACTATTTAAGCCACGATTTCTCATCTGTAAAGAAAAAGTCCATTGATGTGATAACCTCGTCATTCACTGCATTCTTCAAGTCATCAGCTGACTTCATTCCATTACCACAATAATGTCGCTGATCCAGTCATAATGTCATCTGGACCAGTTGAGGCAACAATGTAATGTGGAATATGTACTGTAATCAAGACTAACAATATTAACATGTGGAGGTGTTTTTGTTTTTTTGTTTTTTGGTCAGGTGATGTACAGTCGGCCCCCAGTTTACGAAATTAATCCGTTTCAGAGCCATTTTCGTATTGCGGGGATTTCATGAGTAGGGGGTCGCATCTTACATGTTAAACGCCTAATTCGTTCTAAGGCTCCAGTCCTTGGACTGGATAAACCCCATAAACTCTTTAAAAATGATAAAAGTACACCAAGCTTGTATGAAATATGTGTTAAAAGTAAAAGAAAATTATTTATTAAACCATTAAACCATTTTATTAATATATTTATTAATTAAAACATTATTAAACATTTTTATTAATGCACACACACACACACACACACACACACACACACACACCCACACTATCTCCTCTCTCTCTCTCTCTCTCTCTCTATATATATATATAGAGGATTTTCTGAGTAGATCCTTCCGTAGGAGAGTGCTCAATACTTTTTGGTAGAGCAAATAACAAAAATAAAAGGACAGGACAAAGACTTTCTATTGAAACTCCATTTATCACTACAGATCTGTTTCGAGGGGTGGTGAAACCATCCTCTCTCTTCAGGTGATTATAGATTATATATTCTTCTATAATCACCTGAAGAGAGAGGATGGTTTCACCACCCCTCGAAACAGATCTGTAGTGATAAATGGAGTTTCAATAGAAAGTCTTTGTCCTGTCCTTTTATTTTTGTTATTTGCTCTACCAAAAAGTATTGAGCACTCTCCTACGGAAGGATCTACTCAGAAAATCCTCTATATATATATATATATATATATATATATATATATATATATATATATATATATATATATATATATATATATATATATATATATCCTTCTTTCTCTCACACACACAAGTGGCCACACCTGCAAGACGTGGAATTCAAAGCACATTCCCTGCTTGACAAACTCAATTTTAATTTGATTCCTTGAAGGATCGGGATGCCAGTTGAGCTCAAATGCGCACACATTTATTAAACATGTACTGAATTAAAACAACTTAAAAAACTAAACTAAAAACTAAAGCGTGAAGCTTCCTTCTGTCTCTATCTTAGAGGCCAGCGGGGCGGGATGTTGAGAGACAGCCAATGAGAGAGAAACTCGCGCGTCGTGTGAAATTTTGATTGGCGCGTTTGAATTTTGAATTTCTTTTCGTAAGAGGGGGTTGTTTCGTATTTCGGGGACGGTAACTCAAGAAAATGTTTTTCGTAATCCAGGGATTTCGCACAAAGGGGTCTTCGTAAATTGGGGGCCGACTGTATTACACAAATTCCAATATCTTTTAAATTATCCATGAAAATGTTCAACAGAAATATCGGTATCATATCAATGCCAACTGAATGCTCCAACATTTCTCCTCACAATTAATTGACATGGGCAGTGGTGGCCTAGTGGTAAAGGTGCTGGATGACTGATCCTAAAGTTGAGGGTTCAAGCCTCATTCACCACAAGGTTGTCACTGCGCCCCCGGAGTGGGCTGGGATGGGCACCAGCCTTCCCGCAACCCTAATTAGGATTAAGTGGTTGGAGAAAATAAACTGATGAATTAATGGGCATTGATTGTAAGTTTTTGAATACTTCTAATTCTCCTTATTATTATTTTGAGAAGCCTTGTCACAAATCTTGTTTAAGGCTGTGACAGATAAATTGAAAACTATGTATTTAAATGTAAATTTACACACATGATCATTTACACATATTCATTCATTTTCATTCATTCATTTAAATTTACACACATTCATTCATTTTCTGTAATCGCTTAATCCTAATTAGGGTCGCAGGGAGGCTGGCACCCATCCTAACCCAATCTGAGCGAGGGCAGGGTACATCCTGGATGGCCCACCAGGCCATCCAGGATGTACCCTGGATGGCCTGGTGGGCCATCCAGGATGTACCCTGGATGGCCCACCAGGCCATCGCAGGGCAGAAACACGCTGACGGCTTTGCAGCTACTCTTGTCAGCAATGGTTTTTTTACATGAACCTCACATCATACACAATGAGAGACATGGCCGGCATTTGATAACCCAGTTAGCTGCACTGGGGGGGACAGTGACAGTGATCTTGTGGAGAGTGGAGCTTGAACCCCCAACCTTAGGATCAGTGATCCAGCGTCTTTACCACCAGGCCACCGCTACCCTACACATGTTTATAATCTTAATTACAGTAACAGCCCCTTCATTCACTCTGAACAGGCCGAACGCATCTGATCTCAGAAGGTAAGCAGGTTTGTGCCTGGTTAGTACTTGGATGTCAGACCACCTGGGAATAACAGGTGCTTTGATGGGTTCGAGAAAACGCCTGGAAATCTATCGTTAAAAAAAAAAGAACATCTCAAAGGAAAACTATGAGAATAGTCACCAAGAGCCGGATTCAACTGAAGACACTAACAAATATAGTACAGGCAATATATCAGTGCTAATTGATTTAAATATAATGACACTACATGAATTCTTGTTTCTACACTCACAGGTCTTCACAGGAATTTTCACAGCTGAGATGGTCCTGAAGATCATTGCACTGGACCCATACTACTACTTCCAACAGGGCTGGAACATCTTTGACAGCTTCATCGTTTGTCTCAGCTTGATGGAACTCGGGCTTTCGAATGTCGAAGGCCTGTCTGTTCTGCGCTCCTTCAGATTGGTAATGTTTTATTTAATAGTCATGTTAAATACTTTAGTAATACATGAAACATCAGCACAAAGTAAGTCTGGATAAATATTACAAGAATCAATCAAGTGATGAAATTTATAAGAAGAAATTTTAAAGTGAACTACTGTATTATTCTGGTCCCATCACATTCCTACCATTAATGCTTTAATCGTGAGCAGAAGTGCTGACAATGCAAACAAGAAAACCCTAACAGGCAGGGGAAGGTTAAATTGATATTTAGCTACGATTTACCTGCTAGGTTGTTAGTACACTCACTATCCAAGTTACAACATACACGAGTTACGACCACCCGTACTTACGACCACATCTAGCAGATGCCTATTATGAGTTTACTGTATACGTCTGGCAGCGCAACGCGTAAGATAGTTGTGGCAGCACAGCATCCCAGCATCTCACACTCACAACATTCTGCCACTACACTCGGTGAGTAGATATCGTCGCAGTAGCATCTCTTTTACAGTACAGTAGGCACTTGAATATTCGCGGTTTTACACTCACGGTTTGAGTATGCAACGGACACGTCACTCAAATTCAGCCAATGGCTGTCCTTCCTGCTGATTGGTTGAGATGATGTAACGCCCCCTTTTCCTCATTTGTGCACAAGTTGTCAATGAGCCTCTTTTTTTGTGTTTTAATTACCAGTTAAGCTCTATGATGCCACACAAACGCTGTGCGTGTTCTCTGTCTAAGCGATAGAAAACGTTGGATGTCTCTTCTGAAGAAATAAGACTTTCTCCTGAAGAAACGACAGTTACCTCTAAACTGTTGTATTAAAGTCTTTTTTAATTATTATTCCAGTACAGTATCTACGTTAATGTTTAGAATGTTTGTGCATGAGATTTTATGTTCTGTAGCATGTTTAACAAACAATACCAAAAGGATAAACTTTATTACGCTTCATGTCCTTTTAGACTGAACATGGAGTGACATCTTGGAGTAACGTCTCCAAGATGGCGCTGCCTAGAGGGCGACGTCGCAGAGTTCTCATAGTCAAATTGTTTCTTTGTTCATAGTATGACCGGAAGTGCTAACCTTCCACTTCTAACCAAGCGCTGGAGACTCAGAACTCCGCCTGGGCTTATTGTTAGCCAGGGTGCGGTCATAGACGAGCATAGTTCAAAACATGAACAAACAAAACAACAAATAAAACAAATTAAAACGGACAAAGAACCAATGAACCTGGAACTGAACCCTCGCGAATATCGAGGGCCTACTGTACAATTTTACATTCATTTCCTGTGCATCGTCACAATGGCCCCCAAGAGGAAGTCCGATTCATCAGATGGCAATTCTATCAAGGAAGCAAGGAAGGCACTGTTGTCGGAGATGAAGATGAAAGTGATAAAGCAGTATGAAGGAGGGAAAAAAGTAAATTCCATCGCTCAAGATTTCCATCTCTCCCACTCCATGGTGTCAACAATTTTGAAGGACAAGGACCGCATTAAGGAAGCAGTGAAAGCAGCAGCCCCGATTAAGTCAACTATCATCACAAAACAGCGTGAAGAACCGATTGCAGAGATGAAAAAGTTGCTATACATGTAGCTGGAAGATAATAGGCAAAGAAATGTGAAAGTGATGTTGCGAGCAGTGCAACGTAAGGCTACAAGTTTATTTCGCATGTTGAAAGAACGTGCAGGTGAAGAATATGCTTTGCATGAATTCATAGTGAGTGCTGGGTGGTTTCGGTTTTGTTGTGTTAAATATCCGACTTACGACCAATTTGACTTACGACATTTTGGTCGGAACCGATCTAGGCTGTAACTCAGATAGTGAGTGTATTTGAATGTGTAAACTTATGTTCCACAAGCATAATTAAATTCACACAGGTATTAACAAGGTAACACATATTTTTAACATTTATACAATAAATACCCCCCCAATATTTTATTCTTATCGTTAATGTGAACTGTAAACGTTATACAAATTAAGTATCTTGAATGGACAGAATATTCCAAATAATTATTAGTATCCGTGGGCAGCACATGGAAGTGGTTAAGAACTTCCTTCTAAAAGCAAGGTCTGGACTCGAGCCCTGTGCCCAGCAAGCGTGTTTCTGTGTGGAGTTGGCATGTTCTCCCCATGCTTATGTGGGTTTCCTTTGGCTACTCCATTTTCCTTCTACAGACCAAAGACATACACATTAGGCTTACTGGATATTCTGAGTTGCCCCGGGGTGTGAAAAGTGTTTGCCCATGTGAAAGTGATCACAGTCTCCCTGTGATAACCCAGTTCAGAAATTAAAATGTAATAAAATTA